>JARUPZ010000033.1:4042331-4429831 GCA_031213475.1 Nereocystis luetkeana
TCCTACAGAGATTGTACAGGCATAATGAACCGGGAATACCAATTACCCGCGGGTACCCGAAAAGCCGCGGGTACCCGGGTACCCGGTACCCGACGACCCAATTACCCTTAAGGCTCCGATTACCCGCGGGTAAGGAGTTCGGACCCTACCCGCCAAACGGGTAGGACCCTGACGGGTATACCCGCCGGGTACCCGGGTAATTGAAATCAGGGTCCTACCTCTAGCACGGATACAACAGCCTGCACAAGGGGGACTAAACGCATTCATTCGGAATCTATTATTAATAATACTTACAGGTACTGCTGTACTCGTACGTCAAACGAGTATATATTCCCTGTGTATGTTGCAGTAGGTCAGCAGAGGTCCAACCCAGACTTGATGCTCGGGTTGACCGCAGTGCTGCAGCTGTGTTAGGCTATTAATAGTCGTTATTACAGCAAACATTGACTGGCCGTTTTTATTCTTCTCGTTACGCGGAATATTCCCCGAAACGTAAAAAAAAATGTGATGGGTCCTACTATCGCCTGGTATCATGTTTCATGAGGTTGCAAATAGAGGAGCGTCTAAACCGGCGGTGCGCGTGCAGGCCCTCCACTCGTGCCACCAGAGGTGCCCCGACTCCTACAGAGGCGACAGCAGAACCTCGCGAGCGTAACTTGAATCAACTTCTGGCGTGAGAAAGCCTTCCACGAAAGGACAGTAGCTGGCGATTTCGTGCTGATCTCGGCCATGTCGGTGAGACGGCTCTGTCGACTAGACGAATAGAGTTCTCGCGGTGCACGGCGCTTGCTGCGACCAGCCACGGCCTGGGAATGACCCTGGAGATGACCCTGATGTATCCTGTACAGTGCCGAGTGGCGACACGGCTCACACCGTGCGCCTGCCCGATGTTCTGCGACGATGCGAGACTTTTCTGCGATACTGGAAATTATCCTCCAGGTATTTTGCCGTGGCTGAAAAAATATCCGCGAAACGCGAAATAAAATGCTGCGACCCGGGATTTTTTCCCCAAACGGGGGGAAATAACGTCCAGTTAACCCCTTTAGTACCGCAGTCCCGATTTGGGGACAAACCAGTCTATTTCCAAGTGGCTTGTCTCCAAAACGGGACTGCAGCACTAAAAGGGTTAATAACGGCCGTTAGTCTTGACGCAGGACGCGTCTGGTGAATATGGCACATGCTCTCGTGAGTACTCCTGCTCTTGATATAGGGAAACTCATACCTTCACACACCTGTATGCGGTACAAGCAGCTGGCCCGCGCGATGGTTGTCTAGCAGGTTGCCCAGCTAGGTTCCAAGCAAGCGGTGCCTTTGATACAATAGCTCTTCGAGTGTCTTCCTCAAGCTCTACCGGACTGTACTTCTCACACAACCGGCTGGGGCCATAGCCTGGGCTCCGAAAGCGATGCCGCGAAGCATAGACCCACACGCTCAAACAGATAGACCCCGCTCATACAGCAGCAGCAGCTGCTGTTGTTCTGTGGGAGCAATCCCGAAGCCCTGCACAGCGTATATACATGATGTTTCTCACTTTTTTTTCTGGGTTCTTTGAAGATTTTACTTGTGCAGGGGCGATTGTGGGCCAATAGAAATTGTCAAAGCGACGTCTACTCGGCTACAACATAGCGAAAATCTCCTGTCCTCAGTCAGTGCCCACCAAGGGATGGAGGGTGCTCTGGTCGGCGACCGGGAGCTACAGGCCGCCACGGAGGGGCATAAAGGCACCCGATCATCGCAATGATGATTCAGGTTGATCCTGGTAGTCGGAGGGCCGCCCGTATCACTTAGAGCGCCAAAACTCGAGTTCGCCAAAATTGAGCCGAAGTCGCAGCCAGACTTAGCTCTCGAGCCAGCAGCTCTGAAAGAGCCTATCCAAGCTCGTCCAAGCTTAGCCGAGTGTGTGTGGAGATATCTACCCCTGCTGCTTCAATGCTTTGGTCTTGTTTCAGCTCGTCCGAGGTTTTCGGTACTAAATTTGCCGAGGTACGATGGGGGCCATCGAACATACGGAGCCTACTCACACCGCCCCGAACTCCCAGCGTCGGGGTGCCTAGTTGGGTTAGGGTTTATGCTCGAGGCGAAACCGGCTGTAGAAATCACGAGCGGTTGCCCAACATCGACCTAGCTCGGTCGATGATACTGGGTTGAGGAAAGTTGCCGTATACGGATGCATCTTACGAAACTCCGCTTTGATTCGATACTGTCAACCGCCGATAGCGGGCAGCAAGCACCATACTCCCAGCAGAATAAAGCTAGCCAAGGAGTGGGTGGTGGGTATCCCGAAGGAAGTACGAGCGCAGCGGTTGCCCGTCAGTCTCGGTGTTCTGTGCCGCGGCTTTGTTTTTGACCATTTTTGTGTTTGTTCTCCAGAGCCGCACATCAGAAAGCAACAGCCACGCATACATCATCATACTTGGTATGTCATACAAAAATCGCCGACCTTTTACCGAATGCCAGAACCCTGCTCGTAAGCATCCAAGAGTAGAGTACTACAGTAGATGCCCTTCTTCCTCACTGTTTCAACCCTTCCCAGGCTCTGTCTTGCCAGTGCAACCAAATGCATGCACTCGTCATCAACTCCTGAACCTCTTGCACGTCCCCTCTGCTCAAGCATACCAACGATTCAACACCTCTCCACAAAACCTCAGATTTCCTCCGTTCAATCTTCCAGGCTGTTTTTGAGTTTTCGTTCATTTTTTCAAGCATCTCGCTTTCAGTATCGTCCACGCCGCACAGCAGCAACACAAGGTAAAAAAGCAACACGTCTTCGACTCGAACGTGAAGACATGAGCATTCAAACCGGTGCGCGTAATATGTTTACCTGTATCACAATGGGCGGAATCATAGGTACCGTTACGATATGGATATGAATACCAATCGCTGCTTAAATTTTCGTACAATGTGGTGCATATCATGCACGTACGTACGGGTGTACCAGGTATACTCGTATCATGTACCAGGCACATGTTTCTGGCATGTATACCGGGTACCTCATACGAGAACATACTTTCCGAGTGAGCGCGCCCACAGCTCATCACCGTGGCCTCGGCAGCCTCCTTGATACGGTCCCTGAGCCCTCGTGGGTTGGGTATGTCTACGTTCCTCATGCGGAGAGCAAGCGCGTTTTCAACGCTGGGCAGGATAGGATCTTCTCCGAGCAGTCCATCGTTCTGCCGAGAGTCGACCGGTCCAGTCCCCTCCCTGGAGTCTCCATCCAGAGTCCAGAGATTCTTGGTCTACTGCAGTCTTCGCCATTTTTGAGGCCCTTTCTTCGCTGATGGACATGGTACGAAGACACCATGACTCTCGGTATGGTGGACCTGGTTGGGTCTGTTGCGCCGGCTATACCTCGTAGCCCCACTTGACGAGTTCACCAGCAGCAGCGGTGTGGTACGATTCCCACGCACGTATGATACGTATCATACCAGGTATGATGCTAGTACGGGGGACAATAGTTATTAGGACCAAATATTGTTAGTAAAAAGGATGAAATAGATAGGTTTTTATGTACCAGGTATACCATAGGTCCTACCTGGTATTAACTATGGTCCCCCGTAATAGTGTACCTCGTATTAGACTACTCAGGACCCATTCTTGGGTTTCCTTGAGCTGTGTATAAGCAATTTGTATAGGTTATTAAATCGCAGTGGATATATCGCGTGGATTTCGCCAACACCCAACAGAAAAGGGCAACGAAAATGGGCCCTTTTCGTACGTAGCGGGATGGCCCCCTCTAGGAAAAGATTATTTCGCGCTTATCGGAGATCCGCCCTACTCCTTGATTATTGGTTGAAGAAGCACTCGTCCTCGCAGATCCATAAACTGACCTGAAATTGAATCGAGAACGAACCACCGGGATCATTTGTGAGCTTCCGTTGAGCTACAGCAGTGCGTAGAAAGCACAGGAACCTGCTCTTTCGTGATCGCGAAGCACCATTTTCTTGACGAACAAATGTCGATACAGCGGTTGTAGTACGAGCGAACCCGAGTGTTTCTAATTTCGACGGCGCTTTTTGTAGGGACCTCCTTCGGAATCGCTGTTATTAATAGGTGGATCCACGTACGACCGCGATGATCTCCAAAAACCTATCACCGGAATAACATCACACACCACAAAATGCTGGTATTTTTTTTCACAGCAACAGTTGGTCTCTATCGCATCAGCGCAGACAGAAAGCAAAGCGGGCCCACAAACACAGCACGACGCGGCGGGACAGCCGCCGCCGAGGCTGTGCGCACCCAGTGTCTCGGATGGGAACGGCTGGTTGGGCTGTACCAGCTGTGCTCTGCTGGTCTCTCGTGTGCTGGCTGTTGTGCGGTGCCTTCTTCAGTAACCTCTACCTCCGGACAAACGTTACACTCGGTTGGGTACTCAAGAGCTCCTATTGGTGTTTGACGAGTACTCCTACAGCGGACGAGGTTTTCGGAGGTGTAGCGGGCCGAGCACGGTACAGCTGTTCGCCGAAGCACGGGACGGCTGGGGGTGACCGCTCACCGATTGGCGGGGTGGCGGGCAGTGCAACGGTGGCCAGTGGGGTGGGGCGTGATCGTCGTGCGAGTACTGGTGTAGTTGTTGCATGCCGTGCTGTTCGTATCCAGTAAGTTTGTTACATTTTTATTTTTATGTTCGTTTCTCATCAACAGCCTACGCACACAAGTTGACAACCGTTATTAATCTCGCTGCGCGAGTTCTTAGCGAAAGCTTTACTATCTTGTTAATATTTAAAAATAAAGTTCGTCACGTGTCAGGACTGGTCGGTATCAGTATCACGTATTACCGGTTCGATGCAACAAAATTACCAGCAGGGCACCAACCAATGTTGGAGATGTTGAGGCTACAACTCTGGGCTGCTCGTGCGTAAGATGACAGCGGGTGGGCGCGGGCGAGGGCATGCGTATACCCTTATAGTACCTTAGTACCTGGCATCGAAGACGATACGTGCGTGCAGGTCTCCGCCGTGCCGGCAACGTGAAGAGAACATTCATGATGGACGTCGACATGGAATTAGACGTCTCATTTAAGATGCTTTCCGTTTGCAGCAGCAGCTGCTGCTGCTGCTGCAGCTGCAGCAGGAAGAGGACAGCAGCACACGGTAGTAGTGACATACAGTCAGCTTGTCGGAAGAGAAGATAGGGCAGGGTGTAGACCGCATTATCAACTTTTGCCGAGCTTATGGTCTTGGTGGTCTCTGTCTGCTCTATGGGGGTGCTTCGTTCCATGGCTGCAGGTGAATGGTGGCCCGGCATATCCTACCGGTACTCGTACGTAGCGAACGTAGCGCGTTCGAAATGGCTTTCTTTCTCTGAGAGTTCTCTGAGATAACTAATTGGTACTTGGAATTTTGGACTTTAGACCGCCTGCGTCCGATGCATTCTGCATTTACATTGTGGTACAGCCAGTCGTTGGACCCGAATAAGGCGATGAACTGTAGCTCGCCGAACGTTCGACCGCCATACATAGATAAACCGCCTTATCCGTTTTATGGTGGTTGACCGCTCGTAGTGGGATGTTGTTATTGCCTCAATAAGGCGGTAACCGCCCTATTGAGCGATACGGCGTGTTGTTATTAACAATAGTGTACAACAGTACAGCAGTGTGCTCCTGACCCGACAGATGATCCAGAGTGCCGCATGGAGGGAGACACTTGTGCGCGGAGAAAGAAGATACGGCATTGCAGCGGTACCAGTGCTGAGCCCAGTGAATATGTGTGATGTACAACACCCACGATACCACAGCAGGGCAGACGGCGCATACACACTTTGCATGTGACGGAGTTCAATATGCAATGAGCTGCGTACGACAGAGGGCGTTGAAGACAGACACCGCCGTGCTGTTGTACGGAGAGTACACTTCGCACAGCTACACATTCAGAACAGAGCTCCACGCTATACGACCCGTACTGCTTACTATTACGGGGGACCATAGTTAACAGGACCAAATATTGTTGGTAAAAATAGTTAAATATATAGGTTTTTGTGTACAACATAGGTCCTATTAACTATGGTCCTCCGTAATAGTGCACTACAGTGTTCTCCGCTGTGCCTGTACCACCCCCTTGTTGAGGTTCACGTAGTTGCTCTATGTCTGTCTTTTGCACTGGCTTGGAGGCATGCGCTTTGGTGAACGACATCCTGCCTTCTGCAGATAGAAGGCGACATCGCCATTGCCCTGCGCTCCGTCGTATCATCATTGCTGTCTAGCATCGAGTCGCATAGCCTTTTACGACACCCCCTTGGTCCTGGGCTGTCGCCCAAACCTCAGCGGTCTTGTGTGCAGCCAATCCCGAGGCGATATCCAGCTTCACCAACGTGTCTACCGTATTTCCCGCGACGTTCGTGGTCGCAGGGCGCTCGGGGGTGTGGTCTGGAACCAAAGACACCTGTTCGTCTGCCGCGCATGGCATCGTGTTTATCTCCACCGCTCGTTGTGTGCTATGGGTGTGTGCTCTCGCAGCAGCAGCAGAGAGAGGTTTTGCGCTCGTGTGGGGGCGAGAGTGGGGTATAAATAGGGTGGAAACCGCCATATAGAGGGAAGTATAGTGCCCGGTGCTAAACAAGCAGGGTTCGTTCTGTCGGGATGAGCCGGTTTTGGCCGCCTTATCTGAAGGTGGCCGCGAAGTCCATACCCCCTTGCTCAGGCCCCAGTACAATCAGTGTGTTGAATAAGAAGGAACTGGTTGTTCTTCCGGGCAAAAGCGGCAATGCGAACAAGCGATTCGAACCTCTGCAGTACGAGTGCCTTCTTGTTTCCCATGCGTATGTGTCCAGGACATAATATCTGGAACAATACCGTGCTTGCTTAGTATTTGACAACTACACAGCACAGAGGGTAGCACACGCCTTGGTGTGGACACTTGCTCCACGACGTGGGAGGCTAAAAAAACGAAGGTGGTGAATTTGGCAAGGTCTCATCGAGGTAGTTCTGTAGACGCAGCACTCGGCGTTTGCCACTCTTCGGTCGCGGAGAAAATCATCTTCGATATTCGTGCGAGGGGTGTGTGTCGTCTTGCGTGTTTTTATAGCGGTACGTACTCTTTTTACCGGAGTATAAGATGCGTCTATTAATATTACGGGGGGGCATAGTTAACAGGACCAAATATTGTTAGTAAAAATGGTTAAACATATAGGTTTTTATGTATACCATAGGTCCTGTTAACTATGTTCCCCCGTAATAGTAGCATTCTGAAGTCCAAACTGGTTTAATGGGCACGGTGTTGCTGCTGTTCTGTACCCGGTATATAGCCAGCTTTAACCCCTTTAGAACCGCAGTCCCGTTGTGGGGACAAACCGCTCAAATTTCAAGTAGTTTGTCCCCAAAACGTGACTGCAGTCCTAAAAGGGTTAAAGAGTTGGTTTACTTCTAGCGGGAATATTGTACCCTCTCGGGTAGAGCATGTTGATACATATATACACACACCCTGAGTTCCACAGCTTCAAATTTTGTTCAGCTCATTAAGATATACTCCGTACCAGGTATGCATTAAGATATATTATACAAAACCCGTGGTACGCTCGATCAAAGTATCACACACAAGCTTGCCATGACGAGTTTCGACGAAATCCTGGATATCACACTGATTTTTTAAAACGTATAATCAATATAGACGTATGCCTGTACTGCTGTACGCTCTACTTCTGGCGACTAAATCATGCGGCAGTGGCGAGTATGCATCGATCCCCAACAGCTTCGTATTCCATCGAAGCTTGGTCACGGGTTATTTTAGCCCAAACACGTGGCCTTGCGGCCAACAAAGCTGCACAGGACACATACCACAACGGTCAATCATGCAGAACTTTTGCGAGGTCTGCGGATTCGGGGGGGGGGGGGGGTGGGTTCGGGGAGGACGATTAAATAGCCCCTCTCGGCTGACGCCGGATGAACGGATGGACATATGAAACGAATATTTTCCTGCCATGGAAGATACCAGGTAGTCTACAAGTCAACAGGTGTCTACCACCGACGCCGCTACAATATTTATGCTGCACAGTCGCAAGAGAATACCGGTACCTGATAAACCTGGTAGGCCCCGAAGTAACCCGGACCTCGTCGTGCAGACAAAGCAGCCAAGCCGACGCGAGGCTTGTTGCCGCCTGAGCGCTCCTCGGATCGCGATCGTCTTTGTCGTTTTCGTTTGTTTTCGTCTGGTTTCGCTTTTGTTTTTCCTTGCTCTCGGTCGTTTTCGCTGCTTTCGTTTTGTTTTTGTTTTGCCCACGACTGCTCTCCTTTTGTTTGTTTTTATTGGGTTCGTTGTTTTCGTTGTCTTTCTCGACCGATACCGACAGGTACGGGGCGCCCCCCTGATCGCCATCGTCGCGGCTCTCGGCCTGGCCGTCGAGGTGTCGACGGAGGCAGGCACGGAAACGACGGCGCAGGAGGCCTCAACGATGCTGCACGGCAAGTGAGAGAGGCACCGAGCCGAGACTTACCGAGGGGTAGACGCCTTCTCTTGGCACTAGCGCGAGGCACGCGTGCTTGTGGTACGACCTCCTCATTCAGCATGGCCCGGCTTTCGCATGCCGGACGAGGAGACCGGTAAACCAGCGAGAACAGCAGTTTGTACGATGTACTCGTAGGCCACCGCTGAAAAGGTCCCGCATCTACGGTAGGACGGATGAGATAGATGAGATATATCATTCAGATCGTTCTCACCTAGTGATCTACTGTAGATGTTTTGAGGCCTTGTATCATCTAGCTCACGTTGCCGGGTGGGACGCGTGTATTCTGTACGATCTATCACATGCTCCCTGGGCTGGATCTGTACTGATGCGCAGATCCTGCACAACCTTTCACTACGTCAGGCGAGGAACTAGATGATCTAGATGATCTACATGGTCTACAGATAGATCGTGACCTGTCCGGCGTGTAAAATTTTATCTTGGCAAAAGGGGTCGAAATGGGTGAAATTTAGCGTTTCTCCTATCGTGCCACCCGGAGGGCTTATCGAGCAGGCATTCGGCGCTCTTTTTTGTCGCCTCCGCCAAAAGTGTAAACAAAGCGAGCAACACAGCACCCCGAACCCCTGCCGCCCTCTGCCCTCCCGCCTCCTCCCTCGCCCCCCCCCCCCCCCCCCCCCCCCCGCCTTCCTCCTCTCCTCCCTCGTTCGGACAAAACTGTAAAATATATCAACACAAGACTGGACCATCTGCAGACATCCCGACCGACGGCGGTGAACCTTGCCAACGCCTGCCAGGCCTTGAAAACCGCGATATCTGCTGAGGCGTCAAGGGACGGGAGCACGGGGACTTCAACTTTAGAGCTTTTCGTCACCTTGGCCGAGGCCATGCTTGAGGAAGACGTCGCTGCAAACCGTCGGCAAGGTGATTGTGCATTCTTGTAGGCAAGAGTGCGCATGCATACACATGAATTGAGATTTGGGGTACCTGTTCAGTTGCAAAGGCGCCTTATCACCGCGTAGCAACCTTTTCGGGACGGGGGGAGGGGAGGGGGGGTGAGGTGTGTGCGCTCAAAGAACCGACGCGGGGCTCGTCTTGTACCCTTTCAATACGAAATCTGGCCGTAGTATCGGTACCTTTGGCGTGTGGTTGGTCGCGGTTGCCCATGTTTAACCGCCTTTCCACGCATGCACAATCGAAGGCAGCCGCGGCACACGCAGTGCAGTGCCGGATGAAACCTCGCCGTGTGACATGAACTACAGCAGTACCTTGGGGCAGGGTTTCTACCAGGTAGACATGTTTTTGCCTGGCCTGAAGGGAGGCGTTCATGTGTGGCAGCGGGGCTTTGCTTGCCAGCCGGTCTGCCCCTTGTCTTCCCTGACCTTACGTTGCGAGCTGGGTTACATGCACACCTCGGGTGGGTCATGGTCTAGATCATCTAGATCTTAACTTGCCGTTATTATATGTTGTACATTATAGATCCCACCCTGGAAACGTGTCCTAGATCATGCAGGTTTGGGATACGGCTCCCGCCCGGCAGTATGGGCTAGATCATGCAGATCATTCAGATCATTCAGATCATCAAGCTACCTATCTGTCTGCCCTGAATGATCTAGATCATGAACTGTGGAAATGATTTGTACATGATCTGTCGATGATATGTCTGGGGTGTGGAAGAATGGAGCTTCGCCTCACCTTTTCCCGGATTTTGCCTCCCGCGCCTTCTGTTTTATGCACGATGCGATCCTGCAATGGTCTCAAGGGGGTTTCGCTGTCGAGGCCCTTCTGGCGGAGCCATCGTGCAAAGGGAAGGCGCGCCTTTCAGTCCTCACGCACTGCAACACCGGTGAGAGGCTACGAATGGGAGGCGGGGCCGGGGTGTGTACTCCTGCCATGCATGGCCGTAATATTATCACCATGTGTAGACCCTTGCGTCCCTACAATGCCGAGGCGGACCACGTCGAGTTTCAGCGACCAGTCAGACATTGCTTGCACCAAGCGCGACGAGAAACGTGAGGTGTTGTGAGCGAGTCGACTAAAGGATGAGCTGCATTCTACCAAGAACCGCTGGCGAGGGTGGGCGGGCGGGGGGGTGCACTCAGTATCATGCATGCCCGTAGTCGTACGGCCATAGACCCTCGCATCCCTATAGTGCCGGGACGGAGCACGTCGGGTTTTCACCGACCAGACAGACATCGCTAGCGCCAAGCGCGAAGCGCCGTAAGGTATTTAGCGAGTCGCATGAAGGGTGAGCCGCATCCTACTAGAAGCGCTTGAAAGACGGTTGGGGGGGGAGGGGGGTAGGCCGGTAGACTCGCTATTACGGGGGACTATAGTTAATAGGACCAAATGTTGTTGGTAAAAATGGTTAAATATATACCTGGTAGGTTTTTATGTAGACCATAGGTCCTATTAACTATGGCCCCCCGTAATAGGCGTCAACTCAAAAGGCGAAAACGCAGAGTTGAGGTGGACCTAGATTCTCACGCCGGGGTCGAGGGCAAAAGCTTGGAAACAGAAGGGGAGGAGCACGACACGGGAGAGAAAGGGAGAGCTACTGCAGGCTCGCTGCGTCCTCTTCACATGTGTCCGCAGCGTACTTCTTTTTCCCTCCGGGGGCTTTTTTGCTTTCAGGGCGTTCCTCGGGGTCTGTAGAAGGGGTTTGCGGTGTACTTGAAAACCTATTGGGCAGTCCGAGTGTTCGTGAAGAATACCTTTCGCGTAGGCCCTGCTGTGCTGTCATCTTGAAGGAAACCCTCTCGGACATCTCGCTTTCTTCGACACCGAATGAGCGGTCGTTGCGAGAACGAACCTGGCCTGCTACAGTAGCCAATCCACCACGCTGGAAACTGTAGTTTGGCCCTCTCACGATCCCTCTCCCGATGTCTCCGTCGTGGTGCAGTTCCTCTAACCCCGGCGTTGGGCCTTTGTTTTGCGTTTGCAGGGTCGTTGGCGACGGCCGGCTTCGGGACGGCGTTGGGCGTGATCCGTGCTCTCTTGGAGAAGGGGATGTTGGAGGCGTGTTTTTGCACGGAAACTAGGCCGTACAACCAGGTTCGGCGTGTACGGTCAATTCCGTGTCTGTGTACGGTAAAATGGGGCCGATTTTGTGCGATGGATGCCGTACGGTAAATGCCTTTCTTGTACGGCGAATGCCGTATGCGTACGGTGAACGCCGTACGTGCACGGCGAACGCCGTACGTATAAGTGCATCGAACGCTGTGCATGTACGGGGGGAAATGCCGGGCGGGTACCGTGAACGCTGTACGCGTTCGGTGAATGCAGGGCGTGTACGGTGTAGGCCGGAATCCAGCTCGTCTTGTTTGGTTTGAGCGATTTGCTGGATGGGTTTGTGGCGAACCGAACTGAAAACACGTCTCATCTGATGGGGCACGTATGCCTTTTTGCGTTTTGGGGCCGATTCTTGAACGGCATTCGAAGAGTGTGCTTGCGTGTATCTTCAGTCCTGCGATGCCCGTTTTTTTACCAGTTAACAGTACCTGGAATGTTTATGCTGCTGTCCTTCTTTTACCAGGGCGCTCGCCTGACAGCGTACGAGTTTGTCGCCGAGGGTCTGCCGGGCACCCTCATCCCCGACTCGGCCGCCGCCTTCCTCATGGCGCAAGGTATGTATATATCAACAGTACAATAACACAGCGGCGACGCCCTGTTTGTTTTTTTGGGATGCACTCGAAGGCGTTCAGTTTTTTCTCAGCGGCTTATTCGCATCGGGCGAATATCGATTGTTTAGCCCGCACAGTCGGCAACTAATGGTGGAGCTGTACGACTGCGACGCTGCACGGCAAGGCACCGAAGAAAAAGCCCGATCGGGCAGCGGCTGGCCGAAGGGGTTGCCGCATACCGTTGTGACCGGGAATATGAGTTACGTTCGATACTCATGTTGAAGTACAAAGGTAGCTTATATCGCCGGCCAGAGTGCTAACACGCATGACACCACACCCATTCGGAACAATTTGGAAGCTTCTGTTGTCGACAAATGGGGAGCGTGCAATGAGCGGTACTACAGTCTATTGTGTAGACCTCATCGAGATAATTCAGATATGTCCCATTTTCGTTGTGTGTCCCCCCCCCGCCCCCCCCCCCCTCCTCGATTTGGAGAACCTCCCCTCGGAGATTCGTCCCGGGGGGTGTGTTATCTTACCACCCGTGTGATAGTGCTAAACGGTAGGCGTTTTTCGCCAGGGGGGCAGGGGAATGAGCGGAGAGAAACTGTCTGTGAGAGCTGTGAGGGCGAGCACTTTTGGTCAAAGGTATCAGGGTCTATCTTGAGCCGAATTGATCCATTGCAAAACCCTGGAGCTCAGCCTCCCCCCCGCCCCTCGCCCCCCGCCTCCCGCCTCGCTATTTCGTTTTATCAATGCTGCAGGGAAGGTGGACGCGGTTGCAGTCGGAGCCGACCGAGTGGCAGCCAATGGTGACACCGCCAACAAGATCGGCACCCTGCAGTTGGCCATAGCAGCGGCGCACTACGCGATCCCTTTTCTCGTGGTTGCGCCGCTGACATCTTGCGACCCGGAGGTAGCTGTGTTTCGTTGATCGTTCGAGATTCCTGCTTGAGGGTGCCGATTGTGTTGTGCCTTGCGCGCTGCTTACGATAGGATAAGTTATCCAACGTGGTATACTCTCGGCTTAGGTTTTGCTGTGGTTGCCATCTACATTTTCTTATTAACATATGCCGGTAATTGCATCGCCGCGAGCTGTTTCTTGTCCGTACAAGAAAAAACGTTACCGGGATAATATGTTGCGCGATAGTATATCAACAAGGCTCACAGGAGTCATCCGATTTTTCGCTCGGTCCCCCCCCCCCCCCTCTCCCGCTCCCTCACACCTTTCCGCCGATTGACTTTTTCGTACCTGGTATACTATAATATTGCGGTATAGTGCTCTGCGCGCGTTGGGTGCTGCTGTGGGCCGACCGTTCTTTGTGGCCCTCTGCCTCCCGGGGGGACGCGATCAGGAGTTATCGCGTTGGGCAACGCGGAGGTTCCAATGTTCGAGTACGCTGATGCGTCTTCGACGGTAACGGAGATGTCTTGCACCCCGCCCCCGCTCCGCGCCACCCATGTCGTGCGAGCCAGACAGCCACCGGGGCGGACATCGTCATCGAAGAGAGGCCAGCCTCGGAGCTGAAATCCGTGGCTGGGAACAAAATAGCACCCGACGGTATCGAAGCCTGGAACCCGGCGTTCGATGTCACCCCCGCCGGTTTGATCACGGCGATCGTCACCGATAAGGGGGTTGTGCGCCCGAAGCAACAGGGTGGTGGCAAGGAGTTCGACGTGAAGGCGTTCTGCGCTTCCTCTGCCGAGGTGACTCTATGCTCTTATAGATGCAGGACTGCCGAGACACGCCGGTACAGCGCTCTGCGGCTGGGATAGCAGGGAGGGGATGTTTACAGTCGGCACGAGTTGGATGGTCGTTCACGTCTGCAGTGGCACGGTTCTACGTAGACCAAATTCGGCCTTCGTCGTTTGGCCTTCAGCGTATAACAGCAGCCTTGGGTGCAATAATTCGTCCGGGAGGCTGTCTGTTCGCGTGCATTCTCAAAGTCCCCGCATTGTGGACACAGCGTGTCTGCTACGCGGAGACGTGTTTTGTTATGTATGTGGTATGTGTATGTAGTATCTCTCTATTAGCTCAGTTGTGTTAGATTAACAGTGCGTTGGGAGGTGTCTCTGTTTCCCGAGATGTGGTGGTTATGCTGCCGGTGGCCAGGCGAGGCGAGCGGAGTAACCCCACCACCCCCCCTCTGTCCCCTTGTTCCCCTTCGCTCGTCTTCCCTTCCATTGCCCCCAATCCGCCGTGGATTTTGCACATGCAGGGAGAGGCCAGCCAACCATCATCCAACCCCGAAGCAAGCACGCCGGCTGCTTCTCTAGAAACGCCCGAGGGGTATTACGCGCTCATTGGGGAAGAGAAGGTCGCGAGATACCTCGCTGGCCTCCCCAAGTAAGCAATGTCTTTTGCTTTTCGGCCGCGTGGCAAATCGGCGGATTGTACAGATTGCGTCCCTCTTTTTGCGAAATTAATTAATTATTTACCAGGGATATACTTCTGTATATACACAACCCGCCCCCTGCTAATATATACCATGGTACCAGGTATTTATATATTTAATCAACCATTGCCCCTATACTACCATATAATATGCGCGGACCCCCCACGGGGAGGCGTTTTGGTATGTAGGACACGTATATCTCCGGGGGTGGCTGTGCTGTTTATTGCTTGCGTTCGTTATGTTGCGTCGCGAGCCCACCGCACCTCAGCTCCTGCGTTGACGTCGAGCGCGTTGGTTTTGCACTCACGTACCCCTTGGCTCTTGTGCTACCGACGCTGCGGGTTGCCCACTCCTAGAGACACGTATGTTGTCGTTTTTCATCCGCTTGTGCCTGCACTATGTATGGAGCGCTGTTTCTTTCATACACGCTGTGCGCTGTGCTTGTGCAAGCCCTATGCACGGAACGCTGCCTCTTTTATGCACGCTGTGCTTGGGTTATTCGTTTCTCAGTTCACCTCTGTCTGTACCGCGGGTTGCCTCCGTGTGACGCTGTGATACTGTGACACCTCCACAGCGTGATGGTGATCCTTGGCGCAAGCAGCGCAGGCGAAATTATCGCCGAGGAGTTCGGGGATGGCAACCTCAACCTCGTCTTCCGATGCACGTAAGCGCGCGTGCCCGGAGCCCCCAAAGCACTGGGGGCCGCGTTGAATGGGTGGGGGGTGCGTCTCGCCTCTGACGACCAAGCTGACCACCACAGCGTTAAAGATGGACGTATGCCTTCAGTGGGTCACTCAGAGCCAATGCGGGTAATATCATATACCTGGTACCTGGTAAATGTTTTCGACGTACTACTGCTGTACTGCGTACTACATTAGCGTTGTCCAGATAGAATTGCGTCTTCCGAGTACCGCCAAGGCTAGTATTGGTACACGCACCGCGACTGTCAAGGCGACACACTTTGCATATCTCGACGCAAAACCGTGTTGTGCTTGCTCTTGACACTCGCCTCGACGCTTTGGCTGCGCGTTCGCTGCGAAAGTTCGGCGAAGGGTGGAGGGACGGTGATCGTGAAGCAAGCCTTGCCCTACGTGCGCTGCGTCGGAGAGGTGAGCTGTTTCGCCTGCCCAAAGCGAGAAAGTTGAAGGCGAGAGCTGTGGAAACTCGGGCAACCCTCCGCGGACAGCCCGCGACGATTGCTCTGCCCAAAGCCTTTGTTATTTTTTCACGAAAGTGTTTTTTGAACTTCGTTACAGATCCCCAGGCTGAGCATACATCCCCCCTTCCCCCACCTCTTCCCCTGACCATAAGGGGGGGGGTGTACTCGATAGGCGAGATGTACTCGATCTCATGCATGGCCGTAGTCGTATGACCATAGACCCTCGCATCCCTACAATGCCGGGACGGAGCATGTCGGGTTTTCACCGACCAGGCAGACATTGCTTGCACCAAGCGCGAAGCGCCGTGAGGTGTCTGGCGAGTCGCATGAAGGGTGAGCTAAGAACCACTTTTGAGGCGGACTTGCATATGGACGACAGCTTCAATGAGTTGATTTAATTTCCGGTGTGAGCATTTCCAGAGACAGCATTGGGAGTACTATGTAACTGCCTCTTGGGTGCCTTACCTTGAACACTACGTGATACGATCATTCACAATTGTGCGAAGTAAAGGTTCTTTACCTCGCACAAATGATCTAACTCGATAACCGGCTGTGGGCGACCGCCAAAAAAAAAAAAAAAAAAACGGTACCCTGGTTGTCTAGCTCACGTAGTGAGCGGCATGTTTTACAGTGTCGTTGCCAACCGACGCCAACCCATCCTATATAAAATAGAAGGGGGTGTAGGGGGGGGGGTAAAATATGCGCATACTTTTTCCGTGCAATGCATGGAAAACACGTAGCGAGCGCCCAGATGGTGGAGGTGTATTTAATAGCGGTATGAACGATGCTCCGTCTCAACATGGATGCGAGGGTCTAATGTCATACGACTACGGCCTGCATGATATGAGTACGCTCCCCCCCCCTCCCGATCATCGCCCGTCTCTCTGATCTCTGCCGTTCTCGACTTTTGTTTTTCATCTTCTCTTGTTTTTTTTCTTGTTCTGGCGCCGTGTGGTACCCTCGGGTGGTACGCATTGGTTGCATCCGATCAGTCGTGGCCCCTGACTCTAGACAGGGCTCACTACGAAAGCGAGGCACTCGTGGCGGCTTTCAAGACGTGCCCTAACCTGTGCCCGGAGGTCTACCACGCCGACCGGACCATGGCGACCATCGTCATGCGCTACATCGGTGAGAAGACAAGAAATATATTGCGAGCGACAAAAATAAATGGTGGGCTTGGGTTTGGGGGGCTAGAGCCGCGTACGGGAACGCTGGACAAGGTCTCGCCTGAAGTCCTGGCTGACTGTGACGACGTTTAGGACCGAAGTGGTTCTGTTGTCGCATGGGCACGCCTCACGTCACCTATTTGCGGGGGAAGACACAGAGTAATAATCAGAACGAAATCTACATAGTGTGCGAAGGTACGGGCGTACGTTGATTTTGGGGGGTCCATTTTGGGTTCTGATTTGCTACATCCCGTCGAAGTATGTAGTAGTGGTACCCATGTTGTGTCTGTTGACGCGTGGTGCGATGGGGTACTACAGCGCTTTTGGGCTATAAATAGTATGTTTTCTGAATCACGGGGCCCCTCACTCCCAAAATTTTGGTCGGAGTAATGCCGTTCTTGTTTAGCTAAACTGTGTTTTTTGTGCACCTAGGCCATGAATATTCAGCAACCATTGCACTTCGATTTTTCTCCAAAGAGGCATTTGTTTGGGTGAGGTACAAGAGCTCCTCTAGCGCGGAGCCTGTGAAAACAAAATGGCGCGCCTCTACTGTTGGCCTCCGCTGTGGTGCGATAGGGGGGGGGGAGCAGCAAGTGGTTGCAACGAAACGTTATCTCAACCATCTCGTGCTTGGTGTCTGGCTGGAGGCCGCTTCTTTTTGTGGCTTTTGCATTTCACGCGGGAGCGTTTTGTTTGCCTTTGTGCGAATGGTCCATGACATAAACGGCAGCTTCGGGTCCTGGGAGTTGCATGGTCGATGCTGTCGTGAAATTGGTTTTGTTTTGGTCGACCTTCGACTTCGCGTTGTTTTTTTTCGACGGGTTGATATCCACACCCACCTTAACCCCTTTAGAACTCCAGTCCCGTTTTGGGGACAAGGCACTCAAATTCCAAGTAATTTGTCCCCAATTGTCCCCAAAACGAGACTGCAGTTCTAAAAGGGTTAAGCACGATCGTTTTGTTTTTTCGGTGCTCCGGTACTCGCCCTTGTGTAGTTGTCATGCCTTGGGAGTTGCCTTGCGAGGCGGACGAAACGCCTTCCAAGTCGGGGGGAGGTAGAAACGCCGTTGCAGGGTCCACAGGTGCTAGATGAGAGGAGTTCTCTTGCACCTATGGGAACGCTAGTTTGGGTAGCGGACCCTCACTCCGCCAAGCGAAGCAACACGCTGCCAGCGTTTTCGCTGCTTGCCCTTGATGCATGTATCTATATGCGGCACATCTCTGTCTCGTGCGGTCGCTCGTTCGTTCGTGTCCTCCTGCGCAGAACCGCCACACATCATCCTTCGCAAGGGCCTGATCCAAGGCCTCCGCTACAGCACGCTCGCAGCCGACATGGGAACGTATCTCGCTCGGACGCTCTACTTCAGCTCTAGCCTTCACCTCACGGGGCCGCAGATGAAGGAAGCTGTAGGTCGCTGGTCAGGAAACTCACCCATGTGCGAGCTGACGGAGAAGGTGGGTTTATTCTGTAATATTCGTACGCATTGACGGGGTGACCCTTTGCCACCACTAGTAATATACCAGGTATGTTTTTTTTTGTCAATAGCGTTGCCGTTCGACACGCAGCATTGTTCCCGACAAGGCAAGACAAGTTCGTGGTGCCCTTGCTGTGTTTCGTGTTGTGTTTCCAGATAAGCTTCTCAGATTTATATAGCGTCCTTTGTTGCGAACCTTGCTATGCTCGATATTTCTGGGTGCGCCTTGAGGAGGTGCAGCAGCACTTTCTGTGCCACGCACCTCTCCCCCCACCAGGCCAGTTGAACATATTTGGATTACAACCATCTTTCCGGGAAAAACAGATATAATTAGTTTGGGATAGGTTGTTCAAGTAAAAGTGATTTATCAGAGAATATAGTTATTTTGGTATATCGTGGAAAGGAGCCAAATATTCGCCCGCAACCACCTCATCTCACGTGCTTTTGTTGTGTGCGTTACTCGCCTATTTGCGTTTTCCGCCTGTGCTGCACGCTCTCCTTACTCGTCAGCGTCCATCTGATTGCGTCACGTCGCTGTCGCGCTTCCTGTGAAGCAGGCGGTACAAGTTCAACTTGGCACCTAGTTGTTTCGGTTGCTCTGAAGCTAGCGCCCAACGCCCTCTGAATACACGAAATTTGCATCACGGCGCGTCTATATTTCGCTTTTGTGCGGTCTCCAAGGGCCCCACAGACACTTTGGCCGAATCCTCTCACGGTTTGCTCTCGGGCCTTCTTTTCCCGTCCTGCGATCATCGACCACTATCAAGCGTTGTCATTCTTGTAAGGTCGCTCACTCGCTTGGCAAGCCTTCTCCCTGGTGGGGCCTTTTTTTGCTTCGTCTGTTTTGCTTCGAAGGATCTATTTCGGCATGCAGAGGGCGCTCTGAAATCCCCCCGCGGTGAGCCGGGTGCAGTTTGCCGCGCGCCCCTTATGTGAAAAACGCCTGCGCTTTTGCGCGCGAAGAACAGCTCCTGTCAGGAAGCACGCAGGTCGCATATGTGGTTGCTTTTTGTCGATGTAATGCGCCGTCAAGAACCCGAAGGCCTACAGCACTGTACTTACAGTCAGTGCACGGTTTCACTTCGCAGGTGGTATTCTCCGATCCGTACATGAAGTGCGACATGAACCGCTGGACCTCTCCGGAGTTGGACGAAACCGCTTCGGCTCTCCGCACAGACCTCCCCCTGCGACTTAACGCGTCCAGGCTGAAGGAGAAGTTTATGACCAGCTGCGAGGTATTGCAACGCGGACATCATCCTTGGGTCATTTTCTGCAGTACTTCGCTGGGGTTTATCTCTGTAGTACCTGTGGAGTAGAGCGGTGAATCCAGCATCTTCAGCGCTTCGTACGAGGGTTCTCATACATTTATTGCTGGTTCTGAGCGGACACTGGAAACAATCGAGTCGGTTGTGCAGGAGTATTCGCCATACGAGTACCATTTTCTCTGCTACCTTCACCGTCACAAACTCACTCGCCGAGTACGAGTTGAGCGTCCGCGGTAACCCGATCTCTAGGATGCCGGCCCTCCGTCTTGGTCTATCGGTTGCCCTGTAACGTTTCTCGCTTCTTTCGTCTCGCCATGCCCTGCGTGGTGGGTATTTCCTGAACTGTGGGTTGGATGGCGGCCCTCAATCTTGATCCATCGGTCGCCCTGTAACTTCTCTCGGTTCCTTCGTTTCGCCATGCGCTGCGTGGTGTTGTTTGCTTACCTGTGGGTTGGGTTTCGGGCTGCGTTGTTCGGGGCAGGCTTTGATCCACGCTGACCTGCACACGGGTTCCGTCATGACCATGGAAGGCTCCACGCAGGTGCGGCTATAACAGCAGTCCCCGTACGATTATTTTGCAGCAGTATTTTTGCAGCCACGTTTGCGCATCCTGCACTCTCGCGATTGCCGCCACGAAACCAACATCGAGACGAAATCGCTCAGACAGTGAGCGAGATGTTGCTGATAGTTTCGCCCAACAAACGCGAAAGCGGACCCATCTCAGAGCTTTGTGTCCGGTGCAGTATGCCTAGTCCCGAACACAACAGCCCTCGCAGAGGGCCGAGACGGTTCAGTCTCCCCTGGGTCGTCGCACCGGCAACGCCGGAAGCATGTGCCCCGTCGCTTGGCCCTTCGGCGGGGAGCGCTCCGAAGATAACGTGACAAATCCCCCGCTGGCTATCTGCAGCACACTTTTGCGTTGTCCTTTTTGTCGCTGTCATTCGTCGGTTGTTGGTCGCTGAGAGTGCGGAGCGGGGTATTCAGTTCTGCCAATGTGGCCTTGGCGCTCGAAGCACCCCCACCTTCGACCTACGGACGCTTGGCTCCATGCATAGTATTATTATTATTAAAAAAAAATATTTGGAGGACCTGTTGGTATTATGCAGTAGCACTAGCCAGTAGGATACTGACTCACATGACTTGACTAGGCAAGTGCTTAGTTACATGTAAACCAGCAAAACCTGTGTGTTTCCGGAGCACATTGAATCTTGCCAACCTTCTTAACACTGGTCTCCGGGGCACTCGCCTCTCGCAACAGGACCATGCCTGGACCTGGTCCAACCATGGCTCACTCTCCTCTCCCCGTGGGAATGCGTCCCACACCGTCCTCCTCCCGACGGTTGCTGACAGGTCATCGACCCCGAGTTCGCCTTTTACGGCCCGATGGGTTTCGACTTGGGCGCTCTTGTCGGCAATCTCCTCTTGGCCTACTGTGCCGTGCCTGGGAACGGTCAAGGAGAGGCCTACGGGGAGTGGCTTCTTGAACAGGTACAACCACCCGTCTGCCGTACGCGGTGTTGGTATTCCGATCGTCGGTTCCCCGCGGGCGCGCACGACACGTTTCTGGTTATTACATGCACAGGACGAGCTAGGGCTTGGTGTCGAAGAAGTGCAGCTCGAAGCAGTGTCGCAGATAATCCATCGGCCTCCCAGCTGGAGTTTTATTCCCTTGAAAACACGGCGATAGCCCCGGTTCAAGTCGTTGGTGATCGCCGCGTGCACTCGGCGGGCCTTTGAAGCTAATGTAGGGAGCTTTGCCTGCTGATAGGTACCGTAGAAACTGTTTTGCTTGGCTGCGATACTATTGTTGTCTTCCAGCAGTCAGTCGCCCTTGACGTGACTGCCGTGGACATACCGCCAAACTGCACTGAACGCGGCTCGTTTTCACGCAATACGAGAGCAGCCAGTTTTCTTTCTCGACTCCGCTTTCCTATTCCTACGTCTCAACGTTGACTCACACCTTTCAGCGACGACGAGGAAACCCCCTCTAACCTAGGACCAGGCAGGTGCATCAGGTTCTAGATACCTGGTGTATACCTTATCTTTTGTTTTGGCGCGGGGAATTTTCTGCACCACCAAACCAACACATTGTGACGCACGAAGACCTAACGATTGGAGGCATACGAGCATTTTAGTGCTGCGGGCACAGAGAGGTTCGTGGATCAGATAGCTTTACAGTAGTGGTTTGTTGTGACTGTGATCAGGGTCGCTTCATTGTGGAAGGCGAGAAAATACGGCATCGCGCACAGAATACTCTCCTTCCTCCGTCCATCCACTTTCTTCTGGTTGCCTGTTCGTTTACTCTACAGGTCTGCAGGTTGTGGGCCAGGTTCCACGTGGGGTTTGTAGAGCTGTGGAGTGACGAGGCGCTGCACACGGGACAGGCGTACTTGCGCCCCGTGTACCCTGACAACGCCGACCTGGAGGAAGCCCACTTGCGCTACATGCACAGGCTATGGCAGGTGATTTGGTGGTCGGTTCGTGTCGCGCGCGTCCATCCCCAGCCGTCATGTTTGAGCCAGGCCGGTTAACCGCACAGGGGATGATCGGCTACGGTATTCAACGGCCTGGTCATCCTGCGGGGTTTCGTGTCTCGACCTCCTTCCACAGGGAATCAATGGGGGTGTTTGGGGATAATTTGGTATGGTTGGGATTCTTGTAAGTCTGTTTCCTAACTAGTATCGATCCCAACGCACTAAAATCAGATCGCTGGTGGAAACGGTGCCTAAAATCACGCTTTTCCCCTGATTATTCTCGGGGTGGGGAGCTCTGGGGTTGGTTACCAAGCGCAACAACTTCTGGTTCACCTGTGTCACCAATAAGCTCCTCCTAAGGTTCGTCGGTTTCAAAGAAGTTTTAGAACCCAACCATATTGGATGACCGCAAGCACCCTAATTCCGGGCTGTTGTTTTCGCAGCGGCGTGTGTTGGTTGGCAAATGGTACTGCTCCGCCTATCGCAAGCGCTGACTACGGGTGGCGTTCCGAGTGGTGTTGCGGGGTATTCAAGGACTAGGAGGCGCGTGCCGCACTATGGTTGCGGGCAAGAAGCTATCGATCTTCTCTTGCCGGATGTTTTAGCCCAGTGGCAGCGAGTGCCCCAACTGCCCCCCTATACGACGTCGTGTGCCGTCCAGCAATGTACCATCCCGTCCGTGACGCCGCTTGGGCAGTGGCGAGGGGCCAAACAGGGCACCTAAAACCTTGCTCGTGATCCGTCCCAGTTTTATTGGTCGCGTTCTGCTCCCATACCCCCCCCCCCCCCCACTCATTGAAGCTGTTATATATATGCAAGTCCGCCCCACAAGCGGTTCTTAGTAGGATGCAGCTCACCCTTCATGTGACTTCATGTGACTCGCCGGACACCTCACGGCGCTTCGCGCTTGGTGCAAGCAATGTCTGCCTGGTCGGTGAAAACCCGACATGCTCGGTCCCGGCATTGTAGGGATGCGAGGGTCTATGGTCATACGACTACGGCCATGCATGAGATCGAGTACATATCTCCTATCGAGTACACAACCCCACCCCCCCCCCGCGCTCAAAGTAGTAGAGAGTAGAACTCACATAGTAGTCGTAGGAGAATGTGAAATGCGCAAGGAAAAACGAGATGTGCTATATTGGAGATGAGGGAAATAGACGAGTGTGACATGGAGGAATTTGATACACTAGATAGCAGCGAGAAAACGATCGCTATCCTAGGAGATAGATGGTGGCCATAGACGATGAAAGTTGGAGGGGATTATATTTGCATTTTTTTTTGTATGTAATATACCAGATATGGAAACGACGCAGTGAGCGCCCAAATGTTGGAGGTGTCTCTATTAGAAATAGGAACGGTGCTTCGTCTCGTAAGGGATGCGTGGTCAATGGTAAAATGACCGAGGCAAGCAACAAATGAGTACGCCCCCTCCCCCCCCCCCCCCCCGCGCTCTGTCTCGGAAGGGATGCGTGGTCAACGTCCTAGTGACCAAGGCAAGCAAAAAATTAGTACACCCCTCCCCTTCTCTGCTCTCTTACCATGGTTGATGGCCCTGCTCCTCCAAAACCCCAAAAAACAGGACACGCTGGGATTCGCTGGACTGAAAATGATTCGGCGAGTGGTGGGGATTTCGCACGTAGAAGACCTCGACGGCATCGCTGACCGAGCAATCCGCGCCAAGTGCGAGGCTCACGCTCTCGCTTTGGGAAAACGCCTTGCCATGGTGTCAGAAACCTTTGATGGCGGCCTCGTCGACTCCGAAGATGTGTGTGCGTTGGCCAGGTCGCTCGGCGGCGCTGCCGGTGTACCGGAGGCGTGACGTAGGCGGAGCGCAGGCTTGCCGTTGAGGGGAGGTTTTGGAGCGTCCTCCCCGCCCTTGTTTCGGACGAACGTTGCAGAACGCGCACTCGCTTGTTTACCGAAGGACGGGTTGGGGATGCCCTGAGACTTTGCGGTGTGCAGTAATACCATGCGTCTCGTTCGTGTTCATGACATATTTTACAGACTGCATTGATATGCAGGGTAGCGCGTTTGCCGTACCATGGTCAGGGTTGCCGCTACCAGTCAGTTGCGTCGCTCGAGTATATCGAGCAGTACATGCGGGCGAGCGGGGGGGGTTTCAAGTTGTCCAACCGTGGTGTTGCTCATTGGGTATCTGGTACTTATATTTATCACGCGGAAAATCTCTTTGGCCTTCAGCACGAGTTTTGGCGGAAGGAAGGAAGGATCTCGCAAAGAGCTTGCTCGTGGGGAGTGCTGGCGCGATGAATGCGATGAGAAGCAATACTTGCGGTTTTTGAATGGGGTGTTGATACACCGGTCAACCCATCCTTTTGTACCCTTCTCTTCAGCCTGCAGGTTCTGTCCATCAATGCAGGGAGGCCATGTTTCAAAAACCGCCTTTTCGCCCGAACACTGTAATTCACGAGTTCTCGCTCTTATTACGTGGACCAACGGACGTCTAACCAGTTACCAACCACCGGCTTGGAAAAATAAAAATAAAAAGGATTCAATTGTTGAGAGCGCCTTGCAGCGTGGGTAGGCCCAATTCGATGCGAGTCGACGAGGGAAGAAAAGGCTGAAATCTTCTCGCGATAAATATGAAGGCACGTACCGTAGCGGGAAGGGGGGAGAAGAGCTTGCTATGTGACCCCGGATCTGAGTTACGAGTTGGAAGGAGAGAGAGAAGAAGATGTGCGAAGATAATGAATGGGATGAGAGAACAACATATGGTGGGACACCGTTGCCACCGCCAAGAATGACCCGTTTTTGACATTTATTTTCTCTAGAAAACTCCCTGTAGACCCCTTTTTGTTGTTCTTTTTCCATGGTCTTCTCTGCTTGCCCCGTGGAATTCACGCCTCCTCCGGCACGACGGGACCCACGAGGCATCGCGCATCAAACCCTTTGGCCCCCTTTTGCAAGGGCGAGAGGAATCACTTGCCGAATATGTGTGAGAGGCTTGGAGCTACAAGGCGTATACCGCAACGAAGTTCGAACGCCGCGAGGGGTCTCCATGTGCAGTCTGTAGTGATGACGCTTCACACACCTCACCTCAGCAGCCAGTTATGGACACATACATAACATCACCGATTGCGCTTTCGTCCGGGCACCATTCATCCGCGCGGCCGCAGACACCGTCAGATATGCCACCAACTGTATGCGCGAAGAAAAGCCCGCCTTGCTCGATGGGGCGTTGCTGTCAAAAACCCGCTTTCGTCCGTATCGATCTACAGAAGAACCGGACGTGGTATTGTTCGAGTAAACCAACCTATCGTAGAGTATACCGTCGGTGTGTGTAACGCATTCAATTCGCCGGCACACACGTGGAGCAGTTCATTGCTGGCGAGCGGCTGCAAAACGTTTACAGTAGTACAGGACACCCCCATGTACTTACAGCAGTACACTGTTCTGTATAAAAACCTTTAAAATGATAAATTCAGGCTGGGATCCACAAGAACATACCTGGTAAGAATTTTGGGGGTAGTTATTATGTCGAAGTTAATAGTGCATGCAGAACGCACCAATTCATTCTCGAATGGGCCTGGAACATCTTTCCTGATTTTTACTATGGACGGGTGTCCTTTACTGCAGTACACTACTGACAGGAGAACAATGACAGGGAATACACAGGAAAACTTGTTCGGGGCTGGTTCTCTTCTTGATGGGCGCGTTCTACACTATAACTAACTTCAGTATACGCCTGCCAAACTCAATATTTTCCACGAATCTCGACCTGCCTTTCTTGTTGCTCGTTTGGTACCAGGTACCAGGTAGGTACCCTTGCCCTAATAACCTGTACTCCCCTGTCCTGCTATGAGGACGTACCAGGTACCACTCTGACCCGGAACACGATAAATTATTTTGATCTTCACATTATTAGAGTCCGTACGGTTCTTATGTTCCTGGTCAGAGAGAGTGCTATAAAATAATACCAGGTACCAGATATAGATGACTTCATGTCCATGGACGACAGCTGACAACCGACAACAGACGGCGAGGAACGTAACACAGCAACAACAGGAACAACACAACATCGCTCAGGTATGGACGTATGTATGTATACCGTACCACAAAATATCGGGACATCAGCTGTGGTTGCAGCTTTTTTGTGCACCAACGATTCGGTTATTACTTATTACCAGGTATACACTACCAGATACAATTTTACTTTATTATAGTATAGTACCATTATTAGCATTTTTTCCAATTTTTCCAAAGTTTGGAAATAATTGGAGATATGTATCAGTATACGGAGGCGTTTTGTCACTATTCGTGAAATTCTCCAGAAGCAAAAATATCAAGTTCGTTTTAATATTCCAATAGTTGGAAAAAAACCCAGGAAAATGTGGAAGATTGAAAAATTGCGCGAAAAAAATGTCGAAAATTTGGGAAAAAAGCTCTCCGAAGAATGACCCTAATACACCGCTGTAAAGCGAAAGTCAGTTGTATACCTGGTACCTGGAACCTGGTACGTCCGTAAACCTGACAGTCAATACTACTAATACCTAACGTACTAACTGTATAACTCTGTGCTCCTAAAACCCCTCTGCTCCCACTTGGCCCTCTGTGATCCCGCGCCGATCTAATCACACCCCTCCTATGTACCATAAATGGCCCTCGCGGGTTGAATATCTGGATCCTTCTGGTTCGGACCCACAGGCCGTAGGGGTGAGGTCGAGGACGGACTTCTTTTTTGCATGTAAATGTCAGAAATCGCTTGAGAAAGCTATCCATGTACTGACTTTTCGTTTTTTTTTTGTGGTCTCATTTCCTGATGCGGCGGGCCCAAAGGCCCATTCTATCTGTAAAAGCAGTAAAACATCCGATGACTGTATGGGGGGGTCGACTCCGGGTAAGCCAGGGTGCCCAGCGGAAGCAGGGTGGTAGTCATTTGGAGGCAAAGAGTTCTGGCGGAGCAACTCGAGGAAGACAGACCTCCACAGATACCAACCTTTTCATTTTATTCAAATTTGAAATCTACCCGTAGGCGCCAGGTACGTAGGGTTTTCTTGGGAAGATCTGGATTTAACTATAATTACGAGTAATTTTGTGCGTTTTTGATGGGCGGGGTGCGGGGACAGGAAAGGCGGCGAAATTATTTCCGCAAGTTGGCGCCGGCATTTTTTGCTCTCGGTGGTAATTGGTACCAGGGTGTTCGTCGTTGTGTCGAGGTGCGCCGAGCGAAGCGCGCCATTGCCTTCGCTGCGTCACAAAGATAGGCCATAGAGCCACCCCCCCGTTCAGCAGAGGGTAGTGTGACTGTGGCTTCCTGCCGCTGCTGTGTGCCTGTGTTAGGGTCCGTACCTGCCGTACTCCCCCGCCGGGCATGATCGATCAACCAACCATGACGACAGCGAAATATAACAAAGCTGGGAATTCTGGTGAGGATCTGACCGCGAGGGTAAGAGATAAGAAGAGCTGTGACGGCTGTGCACTGAAGAAGAGGAAATGCGATGGCGGGAATCCATGCCGGTGAGTCCCAGTTTCGGCCCTCTGCCCTTGGTCGTGTGCTACAACACCCCCAGCTTCTAAAATACGTACACGAAAAGCAATAATAATGGCTGTTCGGCGGCGTATCAGAGGGCCCTACGTGATACCAGGGACGGACGTACTTGTACACATCACCCCGTATCATAGTAGTATTCGACATCGACGAAGGAAAACCGTTCCGATCCATTGGGTCTTTTGCCGAATCACACCCTTCCTTCAGCTTTAACTCTACCTGTCGGCTGTTGCTATTACTGGTATTCGATGCTATTATAGTATCCAGTATGCACTAAACGCGCTTTCCCTCGAAACAGGCGCTGCCTTGGGGCAGGCGAAGCGTGCAGCTACAGCAAGCGAAGGCCGCGTTTGAGTGCGGCTCAGTCTCTTGCCGCCGCAGCCGCCGGGTCCAAGGTTTCTGGCGGTGGGGCGAGTGGCCGAAGCATCTACGGTCCGGCGACGCTGCCTGCCGGGTGTGACGGAAGCACCCACGTGTCAGCGACCCTGCCTGCCAGGCCTGGCGAATCGACTGCGCTTCAACAGTATGGCAGCGTGTCGCTCAAGAGGTTTGTCAACAAATTGTATGATTGATTCGAGTACTCGGGCATGGCGCTGTGTGGAGGAGTAGGTACTCGTAGGGGCGTTTTTGAAGTCGTAATAAAAGTGCCTTTTTTTGCTGTTTTATCTTTCGAATTTGGGTTGTTGTTTCTTCTTCTCTGAGACGTGGGAGGGAGTTTTCCATTGTTCGGCATGCAACCGACGTCACCGACGGTTTTCCATGTTCATACCGACACCCTGTTACTCCGTGTAACAGCCCTATTACTCCGTGTAACAGCCCTATTACTCCGTGTAATAGCCCCTATTACTCCATGTAACAGTGCTATTACTCCCTCCCTTGGCCCCCCTCGACTGGGGCCTACTGTGCGGTCTCGGACGACCGAGTACCCCAAATGATCTTCGAACATTTCAACTCCTGACAGTATCGTCGTACAGCTTAACAGAATGTTGTTACTTCGCATAGCAACTCCTTTCCTCCACCTTCATCAATCACAGAATGTTTCAACCTCTAAATTCGCGATTCGCCCGTTTCTCAATAAAACACGGATTGTTTCTCGATCTGTTCCTGAGTCTGTCTCCTCACAAGCCTTCCCATCATTTTAGGGTATGTATGCGTGTAAGTGCTAATTAATGCAGGCGGTGTGGTTTCGCGAACTTGAATATACTGCTGTATACAAACAGCATTATGCTGCTGTATACAAACATCATAGACATACGTACCCTTCAAGTGTGTGCGCAAGTACACTGGGAGTATCTACTCGAACAAATAGTACAGCAGTACAAGTAGAGTACCTGGTAGTAGTGAAGGACAACCTGTAATATTATTGCAGGCTTGATTTCCAACATACATGGGAAAGACGGGTTCCTGGATCGTTTCCGCATCATTCCAGGAACCCTTCTTTTAGTACGTACGTATGGGCCGCTGTTTGCTGTGTTGTTGCTGTACCGCTGTTGTTGCGGCACTGCTATACCTGGTAGACCCATGCACAAGAAGAGGGCAAACAATAACCGCATCGATTGAATATCGCAGCAGTATGCTCTCTTTCCTTCCTTGCGAATCTTCGTCAGCTATGCTGTCAACGTTGGCTTTCTCAGGCATTTATTTGCTTGTACTTACAGCTAGCTACTGTACGTAGCCCCTGAATTCTACTATAATAGTTTTTTTGTTTACTTTTTGCTGATTTTGTTTACTTTTTGCTGATTTGTTCAATGCGGGGCAGCGCGACAGACAGCGGCAGCAGTACTGACACTTGGCACCGCTACTTACGGACGAAAGTAGGAAAGAGACGGCAGAGGGTGTGGCCATTCATTCCCGAATCGGTTTTGTAGTCGAGGCGGGAACCCAACTCACTATTAATGTCGCTGCCTTGAGTACGATTTTCTCTCTTCTCGTATTTTCGTACCAGGTACCATGTATTTATTTGTTTTCGCCTGATTTCTCTCTTTGCCCCCCCCCCCCCCCCCCGCGCGCGCCGTCCTTATGACAGTTATCTGTCCCCCCTAACTGAGCATATATGCTTTCCTTGTACGAGTACTCGCAACAACCTTTCGGATCCCTTTGCGTCACATACATGTATTATGTGTCCTTCCAGTTTTTTTTTGGTTTCTTTTATTACTTTTTTGCTATTACTTTCTGGTCTGGTTTGTTGTGGTTTCGTGTTCTCGTGACCCGGTACGTCGACGTTTCTCTTGCTTTACCAATTTATTTGCGATATATTTTGTTTTGTTTTTTTCTCAGCCTCACAGCAGTCTGTGACCACATAATAATGGTTATTAGGAATAATGACGGACGCTATATTGGGGGGGTGTACTGGGTGTACTTGGGTAGAAATAACGGTTTATTGTGAAGACAGTACACAGAGTATTACGAACCTACTAATAGTACTATTACAGGGGACCATATTAAATACCAGGTAGGGCCTACGGTACACACAAAAACCTATATATTTCGCTATTTTTACCAACAATATTTGGTGCTGCTTACCCTGGTCCCCCGTAATAGTACACGATAGTACTATTACGGGGCCCCACAAAAATAAGGACGACACATTTACAGCAGTTCTCAGAACCGATAGACCCGAAAAACATGTGCCCCCCTATGTTAACAAAGTTAACAAACACTGTCTTTTAAGCAGGGAAAGTTTGTAAACACCATCTTTAAAGTAGGGACAGCAGTATGTTCCTCCATAGACATACCTGTCTGGGCTCGGAGACTTATACCCTCGTTTCGGGCCCCAATCACTTGGAATTAGACATATCTGACAGCAGTTGTTACTGGAGAGTTTTGTTTTGTACGACAGCAGTGCAGTGTGGTAAAACGTTATCACACAGCAGTAGTCATCGTTCAGGATAGGCCCACGAACTCAAAATAAGGCAAGGCTCACTTCTTGGCTTTTTTTGGAGACGCCGAGAAAATTGGGTAGGAGATTGTGTCCAGCGGCGAGCGTTGTACTCAATCCTTCATACTAGCCTATGCTCAAGGCTGTTCGAGGATGTTGCCACGACATTATTATGAGCCATCCTTATATTATAATCAAGGAATACGTGTTATTGTTGGCGGACTTATACTGTTTTTTATACCTACTGTAGTATGCTGTTTATTCCTGGTACCTGGTACCTGGTATATGTTTTCCGAACATGTATCAGTGCAAACACTGGTTGAGATTCGTGAACGGCGGTGAAGAGTGTAGAAATACGGGCTCATAGACGGTTTCTTTCGTGGTGCTCGCCCCCTCCCCCGCCCGCCCACCCTCCATCCTGTGATGTGATGGGAGGATCTACGGTCATACCACTACGGCCAAGGATAATATCTAGTACACCCCCCCCCCCTCCCCCCGCCCCCCCCTCCCCCCCCCCCGTCCCCCCGTCCCCCCCCCCCCCCCCCCCCCCCCCCCTTCCCCCCCCACCCCTCTCCCCCCCCCTTCCCCCCCCCCCCCCCTTCCCCCCCCCCCCCCCTTCCCCCCCCCCCCCCCCTTCCCCCCCCCCCCCCCTTCCCCCCCCCCCCCCCTTCCCCCCCCCCCCCCCTCCCCCCCCCCCCCCCCCTTCCCCCCCCCCCCCCCTTCCCCCCCCCCACCCCTCCCCCCCCCCCTTCCCCCCCCCCCCCCTTCCCCCCCCCCCCTTCCCCCTCCTCCCCCCCCCCCCCCCTCCCCTCCTCCCCCCCCCCTCCCCTCCTGCCCCCCCCCCCCCCCCCGCCCCGTTGTTGGGGAAACCGACCAATGTCCCCCACTGCTACATTACTATTGATACTACTGCTGTATACCACTGTTAATACCACTATTAAATACTGTTTATATACCTACAAACAATGGTAGTATCCATATTGTACGAGTGAGTATAGACTAAAAAACTACACATTGCAGAAACAGCACATATGAGTGCCTGCAGGTCGTATAAATTTGACCCTGAGGGCAAACGTTTTTGGTAACGGCAGACGTAAACGTACAGGGGAGAGGTCTTCCGTTGCCTCAGGCGTTCTGTGGCATTCGGCTTCATTGATCCAGCGCACAGGTATGCTGCGGAAACGATGGAACTGCCCAGATGTAGCAGCTTTGGCAACGTCTTGAGTTGGCTGGATTCCTCTCGACTATTGCAACGTATTCCTCGCTGGTTCCAGGTGCAGGCTAAGCCCTTCCCCGGCAACGGGCCTCGTGGGGATGGAGGAGAACGGGTTTTTGAGCGACTACTTCGGCTGCTTCAGTTTCCTGCCGTTCACCAGCCAGAGGTTCGTCTAGTCCCTCTGAGAATGCATGCGATCCTGGCAAACAGCTGTCTTCAGAGGCGTACCATGACAGGGGTATACTGCATGAGGCATATTTATATAGATATCTGTATAGGGGTATACTGTAGGAGCATATATACTTCATACAGCACCTTCAGATTTATGGAGGTCGGGTATTTGCCCCAGCCGAAAGCTGACCTGTATACTATTAGGAAGGAGCAACACGACGAGTATTCCCATGGCCTGCCGGACGTAAATGTATGACGAATGCCACTCCGAGCAGAAATATGGGACCGCTCAGACAGTAACATCGATACAATCCGTTCCGTATATTTACGCCCAGATTGGTACCATTGTTCAAATGAAGCATGCCCTATCCGGTGGTTAGTGCCTCGGCGCTGTCAGTGCCACTATTACTTATGTATAGTTAAGTTGCCCTTATGGAGCCCAGTGGCTCAGAAATGTTCCGGCCAAAAACAGGTACATTAGTGGTACTTTACCTCTATATATAGGATGCGTTTTGGTTGAGAGCTGCTCCCGTGACGAGAGAACCTTGCGTGGTGGGATCACCGACTGCTCGCGTTGATTGTTTCCATTCCACGGCGAATGTTGATTTTTGGTGTGCAGCAGTGTTTTGAAGATGCGTAGACTGCGCGGGAATAACGCTGCAACTCGTACCCCATCATGCTTGAGCGGGGCCGGTTACGAAAGAGCTTGTACTGCTGTAGAGGCATATTTAGAGAGAGTCTGTCTTGTGCCGACGTGACACAAACCTCTTCACGATTTATTTGTCGAGTGGCAAGGGTGATTGATGCCCCCAGTCCCGTCTGTCGACATATCTGCAGGGTTCGAGTTGACACGATGATTTGCTATTAATAATGTATGTTTGCCACGTGTTTCCGTTGTCTGGCACCGCCGCCGCTGCCCTCAACTTCCTCGTCGTCAGCAAAATCCGCGAAACACTGGTTACGATGTTTGCTGGCTCGGTTCCCGTGCGGCATTCAGAACACGGGGACTACTCCACGACAGAGCAGCACGTCAACGCCCTCATGTCGGCGGATAATCATCGTCCTGTGGACCCCTCTACGTGCGTCTTCTGGAGCGCGATTGCTCTCGGCTCGCTGGTGCAGGGTCGACCAGTCGAATCAGTGAGGAACGATGGACAACAGTACCCTTCGCATCTCTCATGACGCCGCCCGCAGAGCATCACGCCGGTCAGACTATTATATATATAGTCAATCTCGTCTCGTGGTGCATGGTGCCCGCACCACGACTCGAATTATTTGCACCGCAGTAGATGCCTAGTCCATCCGTGGCGTCTGGGCTATCCTGGGATATCTATCCAACTATCAATACATAGAATTTACAGCTGTAGGCATGCATACGACATGAACAACTGCTGCTGCTGCGATATCACCACATTATACCAGTTTATTTTTTTGCCACCTTTGTGTGTTTCTGCGAGTCTACCTATCTACCCGGGTGCCCGCATGCACGTGTTTATTAGCAAGAAGAACACTACCACGCTGGTTCAATGGCATCCCGACCGAGGCGGACGTACACACAGGTGGCTGCTCTAAGCGCCGGGGAGGGGGGAATAGGTGTTGAGGGATGGGTGACCGCCTCTTTTGTTTTCCTCATATATATCAAGGGATGTATATATGTATATATATATATTATATATCCTGGTATATATTATAAATATTATATATTTATACCTGGTATACTATAGTACACGTAGGAAACCCGCTAGAATACCCTACGAGGTATTCATAGGATGGCCCAGATGCCACATATCTCCTCTGACACCGACAGGATGCGTTGCTGTGACAGGTGGCGAAGTACGCCCGTCTGGCGAGGGAAGCACTGGGCAACGTTTCCGAACCCGCTAGCACCGAGGTAGCAAGGCGAGTCTGCGGCTTTTGCGGGCCGATGTCAGTGGCCGATCGGTGCGCAGTGGTCTCTCGTTGTTTTCAACCACGGAGGCTACCGTTTTACAAATCTACTGCAGTATCACCCCCCTTCGGGGGCGTTTAACTTGCTGTTTATGTACGTATGGTCTTAGCATATAAACAGCAGTACTGGCAGGGCCTGCGTGAATGCAACAACAACTCTGTTCCGTTCACCTTGGCTTCATGTTTTGCAGGGCGTGGGCTATCTTGGCGTACATGAGCGACTTCTGCGGAGAACACGTGAGAACGTGCAGTATGCCGTGTGATGCTCCTAATGCAATGGGGGCGTTGGTTAGCGACGTACGAAATTTAGACATCGGTTTTGCCCTCGGCGGTCGAAGGAGCGTACCGCCGATGGGTAGGTAGACATTACCGTAGTTACCTGTCGGTTAGATTATTGTACGATAGCGAGATACAGACAATCATATCCCGTTGGTGGGGGTTCTGGTAGCGAGGAAAAAAATGAGACTTCGAGATTGTTGTGTGGTTATTTGTCCGCGCCTCGACACGTCACTCCGACGTTCCTCCATGATTACTCTGGATGGCTTCCCTGTGCGAGATCATCTACCACAATGGAGTCAACTCTACGTCGGTCTTAAATATAGCATACCGTTGGAAGATATGCTCTGTCGCTACGTAGAGACTCGCGCAGCGGAACGCCCGTAGCTGTCGTCAACTGGTGTGCGTCGGTGGATTATACAAATCAAAGCCCGACCAAGCCAACATAATTTGGTGCATTGCCTTGTGTTTAGGGAGCGTTGCGGCGCTCGGCGCTCGGCGGGCGCTTCCGGCAACTCGACAGGAGTCCTATTACGTTCTTGACACCGTCGAAATCAAAAACTTGCACTCGCAAGTAATAACAACGTTTCGTCTGCTTTACGTAATTAATTATGTTTCGGAATCTCTTGCACGTCTACTGCTCTATTAATAGTTCGGCCGTGTCAAGTCCGGTTAACGCTCGAGAGTCAAGTCATTATGCTACGTCAATCACTGGTTGGTGCCGAAAACGAGTATGTGTGCCTGGTGCGAGTTATTGATACACTTTCTGGTACTCGTGTGCACAAGTAATAAGTGCCTGTAAGGAGTACACTACTGTAGCACAACAGCGGTACAACTCTGCCCCGGACCGAACTACAGTAAAAGGACAGTCTAGATAGGTTACTGTAATAATAGTCGATTCGAACGGCCCTTGTGCTTCCGATCATAGTGGTATGCTGTTAATATTAATGAGAGAGCTACGAGTGCATCAAGCATGACAACAACAGCTGATACGCTTTTTCGGCGAACAGACAGCGGCTGACGCATCCATGTCTTCTTGAACCGACCTTACGACTTCCCTGCCCACCAGGAAGAGTTCCACGAGTACCTGAAACGCGCTAACCATGTACTGTGCGACGTCGGAGAAGAAGCGATCGAGACCCTACCAGTGGTAAGGGCCGAGCGATTTATTGGGCGGGTCCTGCCTTGCCGTCGAGTGTAGACACTATTATAGTGTAGTCCCTGTTTAGGGAAAAAAATCGAGCATGGCCTCCTGCAGCATTCCCTTGCTGTACGAGTACGCATACCTTGTGCGCGGAACTTGACTGACTGCTGTGATGCGTACTTTGTGATACATGGTCTACCTGGGTACTTTAATGAGATTGAGACTGGAACGGTTCCACACTTTCGCGGTGGTATGCCGCTATTTTGATGGATGGATTCGTGCCATTGGGCCCATTTTTTTGCGGTTGAGGTCTATGTAGTCTCAACCGCACGGGGCAGCGGTCTGTTACTACGGGGGGCCATATTAAATACCAGGTAGGACCTACGGTGTAGAAGAAAAACTATATGTTCGTTTTTTTTACTAACAGTATTTGGGCCCATTTACTATCGTCGCTCGTAATAATAGACATAGACGACCTTTATAGGAAGTCATGCTCACGGGCGACCCACGGTGTGGTAGGTTTAACGGATACTCGGGGCAGGGTGGCCTGCATTGCGATTTCCAGTATTACAAGTAGTAGTACGCTCACAGAAAAAAGGGTCCTCTGCCTTGGAAGTACCTGTTACAGTACGGGTCCGCTAAAAGAAACCGGAGCACTGCTGCCAATGGCGTGGGGGTGGAACGTTGACGAACAGCAGGGTACACGAGGGTTTGCCAAGGGAGGAAGGCGTAAGTAGGAGACCTTACAGAGGGAGAACGGGATAGCTCTTGGTTCAGGGTAATAAAAGAGGGATTCCTACTGCGGTATTAGAACATCTTCGATTTGAGTCGGAATGGAACGTGTACGATGTAGAGTGTCGGAGGGAAAAATTAGTACAATAATATGAAACGCCTAATTTGAGAGCGCCTATTGGTAGACCCTCGCTGCTGTGGCACCGTCCTTAAACAACGTTGGGCATAGGTAGGCTATTGTATAGGATTATAGTACGCACTGCTCGTCGCTGAGCACGGCATAGTACTAAAAACTTCTTAGCGCCTTCACCAAAAGGAGCGTTATCTTCTTATTTGCTTATTTCTCTCTTCTTGTGGGCCTATACTGCATGCCCATGACGAGCTTCGAGCGTGCAGCCACTTTAACTGCCCCAGTCCTCACGTTCCTATAGCTATGCCTTGTGCCTGTTATCTTGGCAGTGAATCGCGGTTCCAGTTAAGCGCGCCTCCGTAGATGGAACGTATTTCCCCTCCCTGTGTGGGGCTTCTCTCATCTCTTTGGCTTGTGCCGCGCGTTGGGTTATACTATTAATAGGGCCTTGCGGAAGTAGTGAAACACGGAGCGACCATCAAGCTTTTTACTGGCGATCTGGGCAAGGAGGAGGTGGATTTGTACTGCAACCAGCAGCGAGCCCACCCTCAGGTATCTATGTATGCATGTACTTCGCATGTATTTACAAAATTTTCAGGGCTTTTCGCGGGTCGAGTCAAACCTCACGGGTCGGGTCGGGTCGGGTCAGCCTACCTGACCCGACCCGCGAAAATTGTTAGGTGTGTTGACTTGACCTGACCCGACCCGCGAGATTGTAAACGACTCTTGACCCGACCCAACCCGATCCGCGAGATTTAAAAAACTGTTGACCCGACCCCACCCGTGAAATTTGAAAATCTCCTGACCCGACCCGACCCGTGAAATTTGAAAATCTACTGACCCGACCCGACCCGACCCAACCCGCGAGATTTTGAATACCTCCTGATCCGACCTGACCCGGCTGAGCACCTTCCGATTGACCCGTGAGGCACGGGTTTTATGCGAGTTGAGGCACCTTGACCCGCGATACCATTTATTTGACCTGCAGGTTCGACCCGCGGATCCGGCCTGTGGGTCGACACTTTACGAACAATGTAATATTCATTTTTGTGCCCCGCGGCGATGTATTGCCTGGCTGTAGTGGGTGTAGATGGATGCGGGCATACGTCTATGGATTTGGCGGTGTTTGAATGCTTAAATATGATACCGAAGGAGTATGATTGAGTATTGGTACGAGACAAGCCTTTGGGTAAGAGAGCGGGAAGTGTTTCAAGTATCGGATCGGCGAGCCGAATGCGCGTGTCCGACCTGCGGATGAGCAGAAAACAACTCTCGAGTCATGCTGGCCCGACCCGCGAGTGGTCACTTCTTGATCCGACCTGACCCGATCCGTGAGATTTGATAACATCTTGACCCGACCCAACCCGACCCGACCCGTGAGACTCGAAAAAGTCTTACCCGACCTGACCCCACCCACGATATTTGAATACCTTTTGAATCGATCCGACCCGATCCGTGAGATTTTGAACACTTCCTGTCCCGACCCGACCGGACCCGTGACATTTGAACACCCTGTGACCCGACCTGCGGGTCGGATCATGATCCGCGAAAAACCCTCAATATTTCCCGTCGGGAGTGCATTTACATCCATCGAAGCTTCATTTTTACTTCTATGGAAGTATAAACACTCCCATTGAAACTTACTACCATGTGAGTTTTTTTTCACTTCCACGGAAATTTTGTTACCACATGGCACTAAAATTTACTTCCATAGAACTACGTGGAAACTTCGCTATTCGTGGAAGCGGGGGCATCCGCCAAGTTCCACGAACTGAAGCTTCCACCGCGATGTCCGGCGAAAGCTGCCATTAACTTCCGCAGGAGTCTACGTACTTCCATTTTTCCCACCAATTTCCATAGAGGTCAGTACTTCCATGGAAGTCGTTTGACTTTCTTCGGAATAATGTTTACCTTCGTGGGTTTGTTTTTGCTTCTATGGAAGTAAATGTGTTACTTCCATGGAAGTAAAATTCACCTCCGTGGAAATTTGTTATTACGGGGGACCATAGTAAATAGAACCAAATATTGTTAGTAAAATTATCGAAATATATTATTCTTTGTGTGTGCCGTAGGTCCCTAGTTAGTATGGCTCCCCGTAATAGCTTCCATGGAATAGGTTTACTTCCATGGTTTCTGGTATCAGGGCGACCGGTGGGCCTTTGGCGGCTCCGGCTAAGGGCTAATTATGTTTCTGCATCTTGTGGGTGAAAGCAAACACTGCGGCTTCAAAGCACCAAGCCGGAGGAGGGCGGTAGGGGAGCTTGTGGAGCATCCCATGGAAGCAGATTCTGTGGAAGCTTGCACAACTTTTCATGGGAGTAAATCCAATTTTTATGGGAGCAGACGTTCTTTCATGCAAGTCGATGAGAGCTTCCATGGAAGTTTCTGCAAGTTTCCATGAGGTCTACTCTTTACTCCCCTGGAAGTAAAATTATGTCGATGGATCTTGTTCCCCCCCCCCATAGAAATCGAAAGAAATACGTAGAACGGAAGTGAAGTTACTCCCATGGACGTTTTTTCGCGCCAATGTAACTACAGCAGACTTTGCTTATATATATGGAAACTTTCACGGCCGTGAGCTCAGAAGCCAATTTTTGTGGGAGATCGGGCTCGCACGTCCCTGTTCGCAACACAGATTTTTTCCCCCTCGGTGTGGCCTTCCTTCACCCCCCCCCCGTGCAGATGAGCGAAACGGCAAACGAAGGCGATATATGCCAGTTTGTCATGCGGTCCTTGAGATCGTTGGAGCAAGCCATTTACGAGAATGTGGTGGAGGATCGGGCGGCGAGTGCCGCTGGCGGACGTTTGGGCCACGGCGAGACGCACGCTGACACTGCTGCATCTGGGCGCGCGGCCGGCGCTGACACGCTGGGGCAGTCGCGCCGGCACTTTCTCGCTTGCTTGATTCGGGATCAGGGGCCAGCTCCATACCCCTCTAGTATTCTGGACATCATGCGGAAGATGATGAGAAAACACGCGAGCGATTTCTACCGTATTGAACACGCGGCGGCCGGGTGAGACATATGTGGCCGCCCATCTACGTTCATGCGCAAGAGTGTGTGTGTCTAAACCCGAAGGTTTCGTTCGCTGGCAACGTGCTCTCGTGTGCATTCGTTGATGCGGGGACACTGTATGTGCATGAAGCTGGTGCTGTCGTCGGAAGCATGGTGACGCGTCCGATTGGTTCGTCCCGTTAACCTCTGTGGGAGTCGTCTTCAACGAGAATATGTATCTTATCAGCCTTTCAGGAAGAGCATACAACATCAGCGTACCATCTTGCTGCTCTAGTCACGTGCCGTGAAGACCCTGCTTACGCTGCCACTCGGGCGCACCTCGCACCAGTGTAGCCCGCACTGCGTGGGGTAGGCAACGCTGTGATCGGCGCACAGTCTCGACAAAACTCCGCCCCTGTAAACTCCAAATGGATTACTTTCTTGGTACCTCCTTGGGCTTGTTCCGGCAAGGTTGGCGACAATGTTTTTGCTTTTCCCCGTTGCCGCTGGCCTGTGACATGTGTTGCGCTTGGGCTTCCATCTGGAAAACAGGACGAACATTAGAGGGGGCATCGGAGGGCTTATCATCAACGGGTGAGCTCTATGTGTTGCCCACCCCTGTCTGAATCTCGTGGATTTCTGCCCACCCCTGTCGTACACGTGATGCCCAAGAAACAGCGGCACCACAGCCACCATAGCATCGACGGAGTCTCGCTGCGGTTCAAATAAGATCAACCCCCTCAATGCATGCGATGTCCTGGAAGTTAGACGACCTTCTAGTAGTGCCCACGCATTCGCACGGCTCTGGTTTCGTTTACTGTATCCCCTTGGCCTACAGTAGTACATACAGTAGTAGTGTAGAAGGCCCGTGAATACACCCGCTAGAGTATTTACACTCACCAAACCAATCGCCATCTTGTTTCTCCGTCTCGTCGGACATGGCAGTACCCTCGTATTCGAGAAGGCCGCGAGGAAGGACATCAGGGGTGCGCTCGAGAAGCTTGAGCATTGCGGCGAGGTGCTAGCACGATACCCGGGTCTGTGTCGGTTCACGATGGGGTGAGTAAGAAACACGGCCACATACACGCCTCTTGCGGGGGTTCGTACCTACCTCGCTGAAAGGCTTGTTGTCATGATGCTAATGTTCGCATGTTTTTCTGCTGGTACCTGGTGATCTGGTGTGCTCGAGAAGATAGTCGGCAGCATTTATTTGCAGTAGTAGTAATGTTTCACCTCGGTCTACACTGCTTCGTGAACATCGATGCTAATAGTTTACTAGGACGTACAAATCTGGGGGCGGAAATTTAAAGACCGCTGGTAAGTTACCGTTGGGATATAATGGTGAATGCCAGCAGTCGCTGCGCTTCCTTCTAGAGTGGTCGCACATATGAAGATCACTGACTATTTTGCATCACATGCCATACCAACAGGTCGTGAGGTCTCGGAATTTAGTCTCTGGAACATGAAACGGCATACCTAGTGATATCCAGTCTCTGGAACATGAAACGGCATACCTATTATCGGGGACCATAGTAAATAGGACCACATACTGTTTGTAAACATATATATGGAAATCTCTAGGTTTTTGTGGGTACCGTAGGCCCTATTTACTACGGTCCCCCGTAACAGTGGTATTCAGTCTCTAGAACATGAAACAGTATACCTAGTCATGTTAATTCGGTCTCTGGAACATGAAACGGTATACCTAGTGATATTCATTCGGTCTCTGGAACATGAAAAGGTAAACCTAGTGATATTCAGTCTCTGGAACATGAAACGGCATACCTAGTGATATTCAGTCTCTGGAACATGAAAAAGAATACCTATCTAGTGATGCTCAGTCTCTGGAACATGAAACGGTATAACTATTACGGGGGACCATAGTTAATAGGACCTATGGTATACATAAAAACCTATATATTTAACCATTTTTACTAAAAGAAAATGGTCCTATTAACTATGGTCCCCCGTAATAGTGATATTCAGCCTCTGGAACATGAAACGGTATACCTAGTGATATACATTCAGTCTCTGGAACATGAAAAGGTTTACCTAGTGGTGTACATTCAGTCTCTGGAACATGAAACGGGAAACGGTATACCTGATACATGGCAACACATTTTGGTTCCGCCAGTCTACCGGGTCCACCACACTATTTCCCCCGTTGTTTTTAGTTCCATGGAAGTTGCTTTCCATGGAAGTGAAGTTTGACGCTCTCTATGACAGAGGCACCAGCAGTTTTTTGGTAGAAACATTTTCTGAACGACGGGGCTCCTCAGCCCAAAACGTGGAAATCGCCGGAATCTCGTTGCTCTGTTGCACATTTTTTCGTTTTATGCTCATTGTTCGGCCGTGGGATTGCTCATCGGGTGGCAGTTACACTTTCCTCCAAAATCAGTCATGTTGGGTGATGATGCGCAGATCTCCTTGAGATCATGTGAGGGCACTCGGAGAAAAAAGTGGTGTACCTTTACCATAGCATATATATGGGTCATTTACTGCCATCGAAGTGCGTGGAAGCTTCCACTGTTGGTTCAAGTGGGAGCTTCCCCCAGCCTCCACCAACGGAAGCTTCCACAGCCACGTCGGGTGGAAGCTGCCGTTAGCTTCTTCCACCAGCTTCCAAAGACTTCATTACTGCCATATAAATTTATGTGGCGAATGTTTTACTCCCCCCGTGGAAGTGATTTCGATTCCATCGGAAGGTTGTCCGTTTCCGTTCGTAGAGCGAAGTTTTTTAATACTTGCATGGATGGAAGTAAATGTGTTACTCCCGTGGATAGTTGTTTGCTCCCATGGAAGTACGCGTACTCCCATGGTTGCCGTGGTCAGGGCGTCTGGTGGGCCTTCGGCGGCTTATTTTATTTTTGCACCTTGTGGGTGGGAACAGCGTGCCAAATGGGAAGGACTCGCTGCGGGATTAAGGTATCCGGCGGGAGCAGGGCAGCAGAGAAAATGCCGGAGTGTCGAATGGAGGCAGGTTCTATCGAAGCTTACACAACTTCCATGGGAGTAAATCATTTTATATGAAAGTGCCTTTGCTCTCATCGAAGCTGATCAACACTTCCATGGAAGTTGCTGGGAGGTTCCATGACATGTAGTATGTACTTCCATGGAAGTAGATCCAATTTCCACGGAAGTATTATAAGTAAAGTTTGCCTCCATGGAAGTAAAATGGAATAAGGTTTATTTCCATGGAAGAATTGTACTACTTTCTGAGGGTAAAATTTACTTCCGTGGAAGTGTTTTTAGGCCCATGGAAGTAATGTTTTCACTCCCAACGAAACTCTGATGGACGTAAACTCCAAAGCCAAATTATGTGGCAGATCGAGTCCGCTCAGACAAACCTTCGCCTCTTTTTCGTTCGAATGTTCCTTCACACGCACCTTCTGTCTCCCTGGTTGCTGCGTTCTATTCGGCAACCGTTGCGGTGGTTGTCCTTTCGGCCTCCGTCCGCCCAAGTATGAAATATATATGCACGCGTCAAAAGCTGTTGCTATTCACAGCAGCCACAATTGTGTGTACGTATCAGGTATGCTGTTGTCTCAGGCCGGGAATGAATATACTTGCAGCTTTCGTCTGCCCGGCTTTTCCTTGTAGGTGCAACTATTCAGACGGCGCTAGAAAGGCGAACACTTTCCAAGGTAGTGCTGCCATGTGCCTGATACTACTGACTTTGCTGCCCGCACGTGTATTGTGCTCGAATGCTACATCAGTAATACCAATACCTGCTACGTGATAAGGAAAACATTGTTTGAGCGCAACCAGTCCTCCGGCTATATGCGACCAAATATGCACACTGTGTGGCTTTCCATGGCAGCGCCATGGCACTGCCGTGTGTCGAGAGCGCCTATTTCAACGTGGGCACCCCCAAACCGACACGAGCCGACGAGAGAAGAGAGCGCTTAGCCCATCTCGCAGATAGACATGCAAGGTACGTACCGCAGTGGAGAAGAACCTGCTGTTTGAGCTACGAGGGGAGGGAGCAGGAGCAAAAAAAGCGAAGAAAGTACATGGGATGTATATAATACCCTGGTAGGAAAAAAAATAAATGAAAATATATAATAGAAATACGGAAGTATAAAACAAGTTGCAGTTTAATCTGCCATGAGACCGCCACAGCCGTGGGTTATTTCTTTATAGTATGGACTGCTATGAAAGTGCCACGGGCTGACATGAAAGGTACAATGGCACTTTCAGGGCGCTGCCATCCATGACACTGGCATGATAATGCCTATGGGAATGCCTATGGGAATGCGATGGGACTGCCATGGAAGTTCGCGGCATTTCATGTCACTTTCGTGTCGCCTCGCTGCACCTCATGTGACCTCTGAGTACCTCTGGGTATTCCCAAAGCACTTTATCGCACCTCACGGCAGTTCTGTGGCAGTCCCATGGCGAGCCCCCATAGCACTTTTTATTGCACATTTTAAGAAAGCTACCATCGAACTGTTATGGCGATATGGCAATCGGTTTCACAAACGTGCACGAAGTCCCGTACCTTGGTATAATTACTGGAAGAGTCTTCACCCACGGCCACTTTTCCAAGTTTTTGTTTTTTCAGAAAAGTGACGTCACGATTCCGGATGACGACAAATAATGTCGACCAAGGATTTTCCACCAATCAAAATTTCATGCCAAATAAATTGACCAATCAGAAAACTGAGGGCTCGAAATCCCTTTCTCTCTACCATGTTGTGCCTATATGTGCTTGTATTTTGTGCTTCCATGTTGTGCCTATAGCATTGCCCCGTGGCATCCCATGGCAGCGCGTAATGACACGGGCATGTTATTTCATGGACTTTGGTAGGCTTTCATGCACCCCCATGGGGTTGCGTGCACCGACTGCCATAGCACTACTGTACTGTGGGCTTTTGATGGACACTGACTGCCATGGCAGCGCCATGAAAACTTTTGTCGCACTGCCGTGAAAACGTCTGCTGATAGCGCCATCGAGTTTCCACGGTACTGTCACCGCCTGCCGTGCTGGCATAGTCTTGAAAATCCCATGGCACCCCTCATGGGAAGAGTTCAGCGTCATGGAACCTGCGACGGCATTGCCGCGGGACTCTTCCATCGAAATGCTATGGCCGCCGCGGGCTTTCATGGCGTGACCATGGCTTTCGATGGGCTTTCGCGGGTCTTCGTGGCACGACCACACGACTGCCATTAGCCATGAGCCATTGCAGGCATTGGACGACTACGAAAGCTTACGGCGAGCCCATGTGCAACCCATGGCTTGGTAGTAGCAGGTTCATGATAAAAAATCGCAGTCCAATGATGGTGCTGTTCAGTGCTATGACAGCTGTTGACGTGGAGGTCGATCCTGGCTGACGATACAAGGGCAAATACAGTACATGGCAGTGAACTCATTACCCGTGGCAGGGGACCCATGTGGCGTGGCATGACAGAGAAATCGCTGATGCCTTGGTACCTTCCATGGGCTTTCATGGCAATGACATGGCAGTACCATGGCGGTGCCATAAATACCAATAAATATCAATTCCAGCGCAATGACATTTCCATGGGAAACCATATGCTGTGCGTCCATGTGCTATTCTCTGCAAGTGTTCATTGCCATGGTATTGAAACAGAATGTTGCAAGTTTCCACATCACATGAGTGTTTTATTGATGTACGAAATTTATCATTATCATGTCTGTTGCTTTTCATGTATGCTTATTGCGGGCACGCGAGTGCTGCCGACAATCGACTCCGTCAACTGTGACGTGTTGACACCTTATGCCCTTTTCAGAATGCTTTCGTTTCTTTGCGTAACTTCCTACTTACCAGGTATGTCTCAACGCACCGCAAGCCGCCAGACCGACGGACGGACAGGCAGTGCGACACCCGCTCAACTCGCATGTTTTCCATATTTATGTGCAGCACAACCATCACGTAACGTATTGACCACGCCCCAACCCGGACTCCCTCGACTAGGGCGCACATGACGCACATGCTCATGGCAAACCTTGTGCTCATAGACGGTCCAAGAGCTCGGGGGATTTACGACCAGATGATGACAGCCTACAACTCCTCACGCGGTCTTGGCATTCAGGCATTCCCACCTTTCGACGAGTGGGAAGGAATATCTGCCTATTGCGACAACTACTATTGCAGGTAGGTCTTGCCCTGCCTCCTTGGGCACTATAGTAGTAGCGTCGTTTTGCGATGGTATATGCAAGACACCTCTCTGCGGCGGGAGCTTTCGAAACTCGCGGACGTTGCGAGCTCTTGCCTTGTGTAGTACCTACTGAGCTGTAGGGGTAAGAGATCGATCGATTACCCGGCCCAGGGTATTCCTTTTAAGTGGTGTATGTCGCCAACCGTACGGCTTGATGATCACGGGTCCAAAAACCACCCTGCGTTTTAGCATGCTCGGACTTGTGCCTATTGATAACATCGATTGCTACAACTATATTTCGCTGGCTTCTAGAGTAAGTACATTGCTCCACGCGTGTTCTGTACACCCTCTTAAGACCGTGCGTGTTTCGGATGGAGAGGACAACCTCTGAAAGCCGTGCACTATTTCGGACGGAGAGGAAACTCTGATGTAGGTGGGAGGTGCCACTTTACGATGTTCTATAGGTGGAAGGCGTTTTTTTCACAGCCTGCCTTGTTAGGATGAGCCAACCAACAGTGTTTTCCAAAAACGCCGATCTCTCTGCGTATATATACGTCTGCAGCACAGCTCGCACACCACACCCTGCCTTGCACTGCACCAACCGTGATCCGGCAGGGTCATAGAACAAACGGTCGCGAGAGAATACGGCTGCGCCTCTTGCTCCCCTCCACCCCAAGAGCTCGCCGCCGAGATGCAGGAGAAGGGGCCATGCGACGTACCGGGACATGGCCGGCAAGAAGAGGGGTTGCCTTCAGCCACAGGCTCCCAAGAAGGGGTCGTGGGAAACTATGCTTTCGATACACGACCTAGGCATAAGGTCGTCGATGCGTTGATATTAAACCAGGAGCTCGGGCGAGTCTCTGACGGAGCACCCGGTGGTTGCGTGGAAAGCTTGGCGTCGGATGGGCGGCGGATTGCGCATACGCACCCGTCAGAGCCAATGCTTGCCACGCCTCTGTTTGGGAAGGTCGCTTCGGCGGAACCGATAGTTAACTCTGACGTTTGCTGCCTTATGGACGAGCTCAGCAAATCCGGCAGTTGTGCGGAGGAAGTAGATGCCCAAGCAGCCGAGGCGCTCTTGTTGTCGGAGTTCGGTACGGAGGGCACCCTGGCGGTAGACGAGACAGAATTGGATGCAGGCATCGGGGTCCAAGATTGGCTGGACGTTACCCACGCCATGTTGGAGTCCAGCGGGCTTGAGGTGGACTTGGGGTGAAGCCGCCAATTTACGTTCGTCGATTGGAGCTGTTCAGCTGGGCTGCAATACTGGCCAGCCGGAACCCCTGTAGATGCGGTAGATCGGGCTCGTCTTGCATTACACCTGGCGGTCGAAAGCGCAATCCCTTGATATGGCGCAGCCGTGTGTGGCACAAGTATGGGTAGATTGCCTCGGCAGTCATGCCCCCGCCTGCTAACGCGGTCTGGATTCAAACAAGAATGCACGCGGTGCGTCCCCCCGGCACGGCCTGCGTTGTTTACTAGTGGTTTGGTCGCGCGTCTTGATGCGTGACCAAGGAAGTTGACAGGAACTACAGTGAATATAGTGCTGTAGTCTTGCACTGGCGTATAGTCTAGGTTCGTGTGCAGACTCATCATATGGTAGAGGTTGCAGTTTTTGTCTCAAATATTCCTGACGGGTGAAACTCGTCAAGCGAGCAACTGTTAGTCTATCGGTTAGTATAGCATGCAGCTTCTACTACAGTATATACCTGGTATGATTTAAGGACTAGTTACTCATAGCGCTTGTAAATATTGGTCGGATTGCGCTAACGAACGCCTTCGAAGTAATGTTTCGGGTGAGATATTGAGGTCTTCAATAGTGAGGACCTCAGAAAAAAGGCACCGCCCACCCGCTCCCCCCTACACAAGCGGCCGGGAGCCCCCTCATTACATATTGCGGGCGCAAAACAAACAAATCTTGTGGAGACATGAACAATGTAGCACACGGTTATTCGTACCTAGCTGATAGGTTGTCGACAACCTGTGGGGTTTGTTAGATTCTTCGACGTCTCCACAAGGGGTTTCTTACGCCCACAGTATGCAAGGGGGGCGTCCCGGCCACCTGCGTACCGTGGAATTGCTCTGCGGCTAACAGCGATATTACAGTAGGCGCTTGATTTTGTAGGATATTTTTGCTCGTGAAGACTACGCATGTGCGAGTGTAGGAAGCGCGAGGAGGCTGTGTTGTGCTTCTGAACAGTAGCCTCCTCCTATGAGGCCGTTTGATTGCAGGGTGCGTACAGACTCCCATTACACGAGCAGTCTGTCTGTCTGTCTGTCTGTCTGTTTGCCTGTCTCTGTCACTCTGTCTGCTATGTACGTACCGACTGTCGTTTTTTTTGCATCATCGATTGCGAGAGCTGTTACATGTTGTAGTAGGTCACCGATTTCCAGAAACATACCTGGCGTCTACAGAAGCGGGCGAGAGGTGGGGCTAGCGCGGGGGACTTGCTTCGTCGCACGTCGTCTCGATTTGGCCACGGTCGCTGTGCTACAGGGTTTCCAGGGCGTTACCATAACACTAGCCCACCCTGGTGAGCTGTAGAAGGTAAAATTTGGAAGATTTAGGAATCAATGGTTTTATGCACTACGGTAGGCTTGAGCGAAATATGCGACTCATTAAAACCCATCCGCACGCACCTGCCCTGCAAGGCGACAAAAAATCCTCAAGGAGCGCCACACAAGCGAATAGGAAAGCTACCCGTAACGGACTCGAAGTGAGATTTTGGCGACGATGTCAAATGCTAAGATGTTGCTCCGGGACAGAACATGTCACGTATCCCCTTCCAGGTCAGTAGGCAGGTCTTGGGTTGTTACTTACAAGTGGTGTCTGCTTGGCTGCAAGAGCGTTCATGTATGATCCAACTCGGACTGCGGCGATTGTTTGGACATAGGGAACTCAGCTTTTGTCTCGCCCTGAACCCCCTCCGTTCTCGTTACGAACACCGGTAGGCATTGCAAGTAAGTAATACACCTCACTTCCCCGAGTTCCTAGTTCAAGGCCTTTACAGACGATCAAGGGGAAGGTCACAATACCCGTACAAATTTGACAACATGGCGTCAGGACCACACCATCGCACGCTTTCTTTGTTGTCATGCAACCCGGGACGCTCGTGCTTGGGAATGCAAATCCAGGAGATATCCATCAAACTTATTTATCAACTCCTTCAGGACCTCGAGATAGCGACCCCTAACCAATGCAAACTTTGGGGTTTTTCCTGTCTACGTAAAGCGTGAGCGCCCAGCAAGCAGGAAGTGGTAGGATCACATGCTGTGCCCACACTGTACAATTAATTCCTTGGGCAACTCGGGCATAAAAGCGGTATCATCCCCGAATCAAGCAGTTTCAAATTACTGTGATTTTGTCGTTTTAGCACCAATTTTCTCCTCTGGAGTCCGCCACCCACACTCTCGGCGAGCCCGACTACATATAGTATGGCAGCTCGTATTATACGACGGGGGAATAACACGGGCCACCGAAGGAAAGAATAGCAGTACACCCATCGGTTCACCCGGTGCCTATTTTATATAGAAGCGTGCCACTGGGGGATGATACGGTGGTAACACATTTCTAGCTTGATGCAGCTTTGGAGATCATACCGTCCTGGGCATGTGTACGCGAAAGGATGCAGGCGCGCAATAAACTAAAACGCTTCCGACCACAGGGACGACGTACGTACGTACATAGCAAGTACGAGTCTGCTAGAGGGAGGAATACTTACTTGCCCAGCACCTGGCAACCCGCAGTGCGAGACTTCTGGGTAATCTACACCTATAATACACTGTAGCAGCACCTTTAGAATAATACCTAGTCGATAAGTTACATAAAAAACAAACAAACAAAGCTGCTACTGTACTATAGAACACAGTGTGAATCGCATCCCCGACCTCATGGCCGATCGGCGCAACTTGATGATAGATACTAGCGCCTCAGAAGTCATACGAACCCCTGGAAGGTTGGCGACAAAAAACACGTCCACTACAGCAACGGCTACTGTGCGATTGGGGGATGACACAGCGAATCCGAGTGACATCGCAAGGAGTCGTACGAGACGGGCGCAAGATGGCCTGTTGATCGACCTCTAAAGGAATAGACGCAGCTGGCACGGGAACGCGTAGTTGACTCCAGACAATACCAGGGAAATCATCTTATCTTATATCCGAGCTGTGGAGTCGACTCGCCTCATATGGAGCTACACCTAACGAGTGGCATTGGTAGGGTACACATTACCGCGGTATCCCAATACCCTACTACCAGAATACCTTTCTAGCATGGAACTCTTGACCTACGATGGATCTTATGAGTCGTGTTCTTGAGCACACTCAACATCCCCCCTGCTCATAATAGACGACCATACTAATGTCCCCCCTGCTCCTGTGCACGACAAGGCACGACATTGCATAAAATACAGCTGTACCAGATATATCTTGACATGATGGTGCTGCGCTGGACTAGCAACGCAATAGAAAAACATCTAGAATCAGCGCATCTCGGCCGTCCGTGCCCAGTATGACATGGGCGATTCGCGCTGCACGTAGGCGGCTGCTAGCACCAACGTTATTCTTGTTTCGGTCTATACCCCTTAAAAGGGGTTCCGGAAGGGTTAAACTTTACCAGGTTATACAGTACTCACACATGTTTCTGCTCATTGCCGATAGGCAACCGAAAAGGGCCAATAGCGCAGCATAAACTAAATTAAACTCTTCGTACAGCCACCGTTTGGATACAAACCAACACGCGCGACCAAACCATCCCCAGCAAGGGCGCAGTCAGTGCTGGGAGAACGCATCGCGTGTGTTGATGGCCACCACTTAAACGAGCTTTACAAAACAAAACCTCGCATGACTGCTGAGGCAATCTACCGGCGTTTGCGCTCCACGAGGCTGAGCCCTTACTCTGGAGCCAATACTTCCGACCTTCTGACGGCATGCAAGACGAGCACGTTCTATTCGTACCGGTATATGCTTTGGTTGGCCGGCAAAAAATGCAGCCCACCTGAACTAGTCTACATTTTGTATACACGTAAACGTCCCGAAAAAAATTCAAGCAGACACTGCGATGCCATTACGGAGGACCATAGTTAATAGGACCTATGGTATACATAAAAAACTATATATTTAACCATTTTTACTGACAATATGTGGCCCTATTAACTATGGCCCTCCGCAATAGCAAATATCCCAGTGAAAAGATCAGTGCAAGAAACGCACGTGGTGTCAACAAACATCCCAACAAAGTGCAAAACATGAACTGTGATGTTATCGAGACGCCAAATCGCTGACTTTACTCCCAGTCCAGTCCAAGGGCACCCCTTTCCAGCAGGGCGTGGGTAACATCCAGCCAGTCTTCAACACCGATAGCTTCATCTTCTGTCTCGTCTACTGCCATCACACGGCCCTTACACAATACTGACGGCAAGAGTGCTTCTCCTGGTTGGCCTCCCAGTTCCGCACAAACACTGGAGTTTCCCTGGTCGTTCACAGCTCGAAAAGCACCAGAGTCAACAATCGCCTCCAAAACAACCTCCGGAAATAGAGCCGTGGTGAGCGTCGGCTCTAGTGGCTGCGCGATCGCAGTCAGCCGCCCTTTCGGCGACACGTGTTCCATGTATCCGACGGATTCTTCGTCACAGGCTCGCTCGGGCTTTCGATTCAGCCCCAGCGCATCGATGGCCCCATTCGTGGGTTGCGTCGCGACAACATAGTTTTTCTCAGCCCCCTCGTCGGAGCCTGTGGCTGAAGGGATCTCTCTCTGCTGCAGGCTACCTTCCGGTGCGTCGCATGGGCCCTTTTCCTGCACCTCGGCGGCGCGCTCTCGGGGTGGAGGGTAACAAGAGGCGCCACGGTGTTCTGTCGATACCATGTACTCCATCAGCCTGCGGCACCGCGGTTGATGCAAACGTGGGTAGTTTGCGATTTGCACTAAAATAACTGTAGTATAGCAGGCGTTTGGCCTTATCTTCGTGGGGTCATGGTGCAAAAGCGGCAGTTTCTCCATGCGCCAGAGTCACTTCTCGTCTCGTCAAGGCACGTAAGGACGCACGCGTCGGACATACCAACTCTCGATAGCTCTGATCCACTATGGGCAGGGGTAGATCCATCGAATTAAATATACCTCGTACACGTGCTACAGGAGCTATCACAACTTTCGCCGTGTGTGAGCTGCAGGGGATAGCCCATCGACACACGTTCCCCGGCTTCGAGCTATGAGGGACATACGCATATGAGCTATAACCCTTTCGGGACTTTTGGAAGTGCAGCTCCGTTTCCGGGACAGACCATTCAATTATTTGGTGGTTTGTCCCGAAAACAGGACGGCTGTTCTGAAGTAGAAGAGCGGGCTCATGGTCTGTCCGACATGCGGAGGGATGTGGCACGTTTTGAATGTATTAGAGCTACCGACACGAAAATCATTTCTCGCCTAAGGCGAGTCGACCCTAGGTCCACCCCACGCGCCCGAGCATGCTCTACTAAGAGGGCGGGAGCGCCTGTGAACAGCGTTCGGTGTTTTTTGTTTTCAACCATTTGCACTTGTCCATCACGCGACAGCATTGACAACGCAGAGAAGGCTTCGAGGCAGTCTTCACACATACCGGCTCCATTGTAATATATACATGCACACGGCTGCGAGTAAAGACCCACCTGCAGTTGTAGTTGTCGCAAAAGGAAGATAGCCCTTCCCACTCCTCGAAAGGAGGTGCTGGTCGAGTGCCGAGACGGAGTGCGGCGTTGTAGGCTGCCCTCATTTGTTCGTAAATCTCTCGGGCTCGAGGGCCGTCTATGACAGCAAGGTATGACATTAGCATGTGCGTTATGTGCGACCTGTTGGAAGGAGCGGGGCATGGGGCGAGGTCATTGGCGTACGCGTTCGTTGTTTTGCTACTGTAGATGAAGTTCCGAGTACGTAAGTCAAACGTCTGTAGCTTTACTTAGTACTGGTAGCTCTCTGGTACGGCGCGTAGATATATTTGTGTACCATCACAGCGCAACGACCCGAAACCAATTTGCGAAGGCACACGGGTTTAGCGCAGCACTGTTGACGCAGTCAACCGTCCGCAGCACGTGCATATCTGCGATAAGAATGGACGTGCATTTTTCCACTGGTTTCATCGAATAACGCATGGAAATTGGATAAACACAACACACTGCTAGTCATTTCGTGGAGGGAGTTCCATGGGTTATCACGGGAAGTCCCATAAGAATTCCCATCGAATACCGAAGGGTATTTCATGGAAAGTCTGGTGGGATCTCTCCTTTTTGGCTGGGATCCCGCAGTAACCCACGGAATCCCATGGGTGCCTCCACGGGTTCCATCAAATAATGCATGGAAATTGTATAGTTACAAAACACGTTTTCAAGTCGTGGAGTCTCGTGAGTTCCCGTTGGGAGTCCCGCGGGAACTCTCGGGGAATACCGAGGGGGATTTCATGGTAAGTCAGGTGAGATCCCTTATTTTTCGTTGGGATCCGGCAGTATCTCACGGAATCCCGTGGATTCGCGCGGGAAATACATAGGGATTCTACGAAATCCTGTGGGAGCTCGGAGGACCGATGCACAGCTCGCGGTATATCCCAGTATACCATGGTATACCGTGGGATCCCTAGGGTCTCTCGGTTTCCATGTAAAGCGCGCGGTATGTCATACCATACCGTGCGGTCCCGTGGGACGGTCCCGCGGGACCCAATGGGCGCCCACGGAATCCCGTGGGAACACGGGAAAAGCGCTGGGCGACAGCCGTGGCAGACGTGGGTTGTGGCCACAGCCACGTGGCGTGAAACTCTCGGTGTTCAAACTACCAATGGACTGCTCGCAAAAACTACAAACCGAACCCCACTGCATTTGTACTACAACACATAGAAATTCAAACGCTCACGCACCCGAGACACAGGCGCGAGTCGCGGGCGTGTGATTTCATTTGACACCACTTGCTGGACGGAATGGCACCGGCAACCCAGGGCGAGGGCCGACGAGCGACAGTCGCGCCGAGAGTGAATCCCCGCCACAGACGCATGGAGTGGAACGCTGGTTGTAGGAAACGTTGTTCGCAAACGAATAAAAACAAGACAATTCGAACAAATCTGTGCCCTCGTACTCCGTACTCCGTACTCGTACGTGTGCAGTACTTTGCTCCCGTTTGAGAATCGCAAGCAAGGTGGCAAGGTCCTCCCGCGACAACCGCGCGACGGGCGCCCGAAAAATAATAGTCAGCGAGCGAGAGTGGGCCACGCGCAGTGAGCGACCCGTGGGGTCAATTTCGATGGCGAGCAGTCCGTCAATCGTTCGAAATCGAAAAACCAGACTGCGAGGATCGTGCCTGGAGCGAGCTGGTAGTTAAAAATACGGTAGAGATGACAAGGCCCGACAGATAGACAGGCAAGCCATTTCTACTACGGTATATTTTGGAGACCCCACTTGACAGTAGGGAACGATACTCGAAATAACGAACTCTCGATAGCTGGGTTGGGGCGCAACATACAATTCCCAGTAACAACCTTTCAACGCGAGTACACAAATCTTAAGAAGGCAGGGGTAGCCGAAGCTTTTGGCTCACCACATTGTGAACCGGCACAGTCCCGGGTAACGCTGCAACACCTCGCCGCAGCTTTCAAGCTTCTCGAGCGCGCCATGGATGTCCTTTGCGGCGATCTTCTCGAGGACGAGGGTACTGCAGAACCCGGCGCGGTAAACAAGACGCACGTTGATAGCGGTGATGTTATCAACGGATCAATCCATCGATCCTCTACATTATTGCGGGGGGAAAAACATACCAGGTAGTGATCAAAACCAGCTATGATGTCCAAACGTGCGAGGATAACGAGGATACATGGGTTTCGGGTCCATCGTGAATGCTGAGTGCTATGCCTCCTCGCCGTGAACAGCGGAGGTTGTGTCGAGCCAGAGGCTCGGGAAGGCGTGTTCTTCACAGCGGCACTCACCGATAACATCGCATGCATGGAAGTTTCATCCTCGGAAAGAAGGCTCAAAAGAAAAAACCAAGTCTGGTGGTGCTGAAAGGCAGGGTACCAACACAAACCAACCAACAACACCCCCAGCGCCCAGAATATGAACCAGCATCGATATTAACCCTTTTGGCACTAAAGTCCGGTTTTTGGGACAAAATTCTTGGAATTTGACCGGCTTGTCCCCAAAACGGGACTGCAGTCCTGACAGGGTTAAGACAGCGCGGGCAACGCACGAGTCTCACCCGTTTATGATAAGCCCGCCGACGCCGTCTCGAATGGTTGACCTGTTCCCCGGATGGTCGCCCCGGCATAGCGCACGACAGATCGATACCAAAGCGATAATCAGGGATGTTGTGTGTAGGCTTTGCTGGAATGAGCCGATGGGGATGCCAAGGGAGCGAACCAATCGGAATCAGAAGGCTTCCATCGGGGACAGCGTTACGCACCAAACAAACACATTCCGGTGTAATAGGATCCCGATAAGACAGGATGCCCACGGAGACAAAAGCGGGATAATTCTGCCCAAAAAAAAAACAAAAACTTCGGGTTCAGACATCCACTCGAAAGCGCAGATGGGTGGCCATGTATCTTACCGGTCTGCCGCGTGTTCGACCAGTCGAAACTCATAGGAGTGTTTTCTCGTCTCCACCGTTATCATGTCCAGCATGCCGGAAGAACACGAGCCCGCCCCCTCCCGCATCACGGAGGCAAAGAAATGCGGGCGCGACCCACTCAATAATTCGGCCCCAACAGGGTCGGCCGACGCCCGGTCGGCGGAAGCATCGCTATCACCTTGGAGGTTGTCAGCAGTAGGCCGGTGTTCGTCAGCAACTCTCTGGTAAAGAGCTTGCTCGAACGATCTGTAGGACCGCATGACGAACCGGCAGATGTCGCCTTCGGTTGCTGCTTTGGTCATCTGCAAAGAAAGGCAACGGGTGTTGTGGAGGGTGCGAGCACAGGGGCTGTGAATCGGACGAGCAACTGGATCGTGAATACGATGGATTGCAATCGTCCATCTTGACCACGGCAAATCCTCTTCTGAAAATAACATCACCCTGACTTCAACATTTCAACCGAGTTATCAATCACTCAACGACGTGAGGGTAGTGCAGCGTGAGATGGCGGTGCCACGCCGGGGAGTTCACCTGCAACTCCATCTCTCGGCTAGTTCCACCTACCTGCGGGCTAGCTTGCTCGTTGTAGCAGAACGACTCCACCTCCTTGCGGTCTAACTCTCCAATAAAAAGCCTGATGGTCTCTCCGTGCTTGACAACGTCTGCAAGCCCCTAAAAAGAACACACCGCAGGCAACCGGTCACGGAGATTAGGGCTACCATGCCGCAAGACGGTGAACAGGTTTCGTGTATGAAGACGCGGCCAGACGCCTCACACCTCAGATATATGATCGATTCCCACAGTTCACGATCTAGGAATTCCAGGGCAGATTATCTGTATGATGTCTAGGATCTGTATGAACTAGCTCATGATGCCGGGCGAGAGCCCTATTATACCTGGTATGCAACATGCATAATCTACCGCACGATTCCAGGGTTGGATCTGTACTATACACAGACCATGAATTTCCTCTCACAACGGGAGGTGAGGAGCTAGATAATCTACCGCAGATAGATAGATCATGATCTGTTCGAGGTGTTGAAGGCTTGGGCTACAGTAGATGGATCGAATTCATCGTGTACTCATCGGACAGTGCCTAAGCAGGGGGCACTTGGTTCCGAGGCATAGCCACTAAAAAGTACCAGGCACCCAAGTAGCGGGGAGCCCACGCGCATGCCATCCTGCGCCACTTTTAGCCGACGACTCTGCCCCCCTATGGGCGCAGTGCCGTTGAGACTGCATTCTAACGGGAGCAGAGAGTTTAACTGGCACGGGTACTCCAGCCAAAACAGCGGCACATGACCACCTAACAAAGTATTAAGCTGTCCTACGTCATCCAAGAACGAGCACCAGGTGATAAAATCACATGCAAAAGCAGTCGAAACATCCCGTGAATAATGTATGTGTAGCTGCATGCACTCGAGCGGCAGTGAGCGGGGTGGTGGAGGATGCAATTCTGAGGACGCCATACCGGCACGATCAGAGACGGCAGTGCGCCTTCCACAGCACGACCGGTCCATATGGAACCACTAAACTCTTACCTCTGGCAGGGCTTCGTCCCCTTCTTCTTGAAGTTCGCACAATATTGCGGTGGCGTTTTGCAGGTACACGTGGAAGTTGTCCTGGTCGGCAGGCGAGTTAACGGTTTTTGATTGACGTAGCAGGCATGGATGGATCAGCCACCGCTCTCCACGAGGACTCATCGGTTACATATTGTGCCTATGTACTGCTCATTGGTAGCATGACGGTGCCACAGTAAATGTCTACCTGCATATATTGGCCATTACACCGCATACTGAAGGGGCCCATGGGTCAAGGAAAACGAAGAGAAAGTACGGACGAAACACAGCAGCAAAACATTAAGACAGAACACGCATGATAAGCCACTGACGATTCGCAACCCCAGCCGATAGCTCTCTACAATGACTGCGGCGATGTTTAAGCGTCACAGGGAGCAGCCGGAACACACAGCTGGCCTCGGAGGCGAAATCCTCGACAGCCGGAAACCATAGCGGAAAATCTTATCATTTGGCCAGATGCCGAAACGTCTCAGGGGTTATATCAACCCTACCTATTTTCGTGAAACGTGTGACCAACACATATTATGCATTTTACCGGGTGCAAACTATCGTATAGACGTCGTCAATGTATCGGGGAACCATAGCAATGCCTACACCAAGTTGCCCATTGCTAATATATACCTGGTATAAAACCAACGCAAATGGAAACACTATTTGGCAAAAGCAAGACCCTAACCAAGGTAGGTATTAGAACAAACAGCTGAAGATATCTCGTACCGCCGATGTGGGGAAAACGGGAAACACCTTTTTTTTCGGATAGTTTCCACGCTGCGCAACTGTCTTTTTTCACGCTGTAAACTGTCACGCTAGTCAATGAATAGAGCTCATGCGGCGATAGTCGTTCCATCTTCGAGCTCATGCGATGCGTGGCGTGTTCTCACGTGGTCTCCACAGAAGTCGCTCATGTATGCTATAATAGCCCATGCCCTGTCAAGTACGAATCGTGGAGCAAAGCGAGGGGGGAAGTTGCCGTCTTGCGTCAATTACTGCACACGAGACAAGCTCTGCAACGTCATAGACCAAATAAATGGGCAAGTTGTATCACCGGGAACGGGATTATATCCGGAGCGATCTACAGCGCCGGAGAAAGCACCGTTCCAATAAACCTACGTCTCGGTACTACTGCTGACGTAATATCACAGCTACAGACCTCCTGGAACGAGTTTTTTCGGGGTTTCCACCGAAACACTGGCCATTCGATATCGGGAACGTAGCATATCGCAGTTTTGTTTACTGGCAGACATCGCGCAAACCCGTACCCCAAAGCCTCCCTCCCTGAGGGCGAATTCCGCGAAGCTCTGGTACCAGTGAAATGTTAGTGATACATCACGTTGTAGTCGTCCAAGCTACAGTATATCCCCGACGATAACTATCACGAAAATACAAGTGATGCAGCGAGTTACCTCCGGAAATGCCTTGCTAGGACCATAGCAGGAGTGGTACAGCGACGAGGGAGTGGACCCACTCACAAACACCCAGAAGTCCGGATGCACGCGGTTCATTTCGTGCTTAGTATCGACGCGTATTTACTACCTGGCACCCATCATGCACATTACGGTGTCCTCGCTGGGTGTCTCGTTATCATGCGGCACCACGGTCACCTTGGTTTCATGACATCAGATCCGCGACTACCACCAAACCCTCGCGGCTACCATCGTCAATCCGCGCTTGCCGATATTCTGATATACCGGTGGATACCGCCGTCCTACATTACCATCATGATCGTTACCGCAGTTTCTCGATACCGAGCGATAGAATAAGCAATATTGCTGTCGTCTCCTACCACCATCCTGACGTGTATCGCGATCTCGATGGAAGGGGAAGTGAGCAAAACATATCCCCTCCCTCCTCAATCACGGCTGGCCTATTTGGCGTCATAAAACAGTGCTACTAATACGCAAGAGTCCCCGGGAAACGACGAAGCTACGAGAGGCCAGCGCGTCGAACGACGATAGTCATAGGTCGGCCGTGTCGCAGGCTCACCGTGCTAGGTCGGCGTTCGGCGGGCCCGAAACATTGGCTAACGCGTCCCTAGCCAGGCGGGAGTATCTCTCCACCTGTCACAGAAGCGCAGTACGTCGCTCTAGCTGAGTCAGGCATATACCATGATATTTAACGGAGAAAAGGCTTCGAATCATATTCGTATGATACCACCCACAAAGGGACAATTTTGTTGAAAACCTGGCCGTTGCGACAGTCTGCCCGTGACACCACCATATATGTATAACCACGCCGTTTCTCACCGATTCGATCGGTCGGCCCTTGACCAGCGCTCCGAGAGCGACCGCGCACCAGAAGACGCAAGCAGAAGGGTCCGAAAGAAATTGGCTACTCGTTGGAATAATCGCATCGAAGTGTTGCTCCGTTGTCGAGTAGTCGTTCCCGGACTCTGATTGCCGAATGGAATCCGAGCCAGCAAACATCTTGACTAATGTTTCTCGGATGTTGCTAGAGGCGGGAAGATAGGAGTGATGAAGGACAATAATGTTGATGTACTGTAAGAAGAGCGTTGTTACACACGATCATGGCATGCATCGTAGCCACCCATCGTGGCAGCTTGGGTCCTGCTGCTACGTTTCACAAATAGGACTGTGGCTGCATCAGCCCTGCTCGTCCACACGTTGAGGAGAGAGCCGTGTCGGCAGCGCTTTCGGTGTGCTACAGTACTCACTCGTATCAGGAGACAACTTTTTAGAGGCACTAATCAAGACTCGCTATCGTACCCCGTGCCATTGTTTTCGGCGGGGATACCTTCCGTCACTGATGCAGCGCAATTGACGCATCTTTTGTTACATAAAAAAAACACGATGGTGAACGACAATAGGACAGCTAAGGCCAGTACCAATATTAGCCACAGTAGCCGCTATCAAACCACCAAGCAAAGCTAGGTTGTCGGAGGAGGAACACTCAACCGAGACAGCTCTTTGGCAGGCACGCATGCTCAGAGGAATTCGGTTGCCACACCTCTGGCTGGTGAACGGCAGGAAACCGACGCAGCTGAAGTAGTCGCTCAAGAATATGTTCTCCTGCATGCCGACAAGGCCCGTCGCTGGGGAAGGGCTTAGCCTGCACCTGAGGCCAACGAGGAATCAATTGCGATATTTCGGAGGAAGTCAGTCAACCAACACGCTACACATTCGTATGCAGAGTGAGTATGCTACTGCTGTAGTGAGCTCGATATGTTGCATCGTAAAGATGCAAGCACTGGGATTAAACTAAGCCGAACGTCAAGGTATGTCTACGCCAGTGGCAGACTGCTTTCATACATACATACATGCTGTCTCTGGCGTTACCAAATTGTCCTCGAATTGAGATGTTGACGAACAAAGAGATGTTCCCACACTCACCCGTCTCGATACTCGTACTGCAGTATGTATATACAATACCAGAATATACGTCGCTGCTAAACAAACTCAATATTGACTGCACCACGTATGCGATCATAAATGTATGGAGTTCAGCCTATCAGCGACACTAACAACAGTAGCGTGTTGACAAACCTCTTCAGTGACACGCTGCTAGACTGCTCGAGCGCAACCGCTTCACCGCTGCTGTCTTGCAGAGTCGCCGGCGCATCGATGCTCGGGTCGCTCGCCGCACAGTCAGGAGCAGGCACAGGCGGTCGAGGTTTACGTGCACGAGGTCTTCGCTTGGTGAAGGTGCACGTCTCGCCCAGTCGAACGCAGCGTCTGTTCCGAGCGGGAGCGTGGTCAGCACACACAGGCGGGCAGGCAACGGGTAATTGCGATTCGAAATGCTGGATTGATATCACTTGGCAGCGCGTGTATGCAACGAATCGGCGCGAGTCGACGAGGAAAAAAGAATGTTGCTCTCTCCTATTATTAATAAAAGGTCATGTCATGCCACTACAGTGCGCTAGGGGAGAGAATCGTACTTCTACAGTGCGGTCGGGTGGGGGTGTACTCGACCTCATGCATGGCCGTAGTCGTATGACCATAAGCCCTCGCATCCCTGCAATGTCGGGACGGAGCACGTCGGGTTTGCACCGACCATATTGCATTGCTTGCACCAAGGGCGAAGCGCCGTGAGGTGTTGGGCGAGGCGCATGGAGGAATACCTGCATCCTACTAAGAACCGCCTGCGAGGCGGATTGTATACATGTGGGCGACAGCTTCGGGAAAAATATTTTTTTCTGGCCTGGGGACTTCATGAGACAGTCATGGGTATACTATGTATCTCGCCGCGAGTCTTGCCGCTGATCTTGTCGCGGGAAATACCACGGCCTGCCGCAGAAGTTGCCGCGACGTGCCGCGAGGGTTTCCGTGGGCTTTACCGCGGCAATCGTTCCGCGACATGTTGTGGCTATTGTCACTGCACGGCCCGCGGCAATATTCCATGCCACGGCATGTCACGACACTTGCCTCAGCATGACACGAAAAACTAAAATACAGCGGTACGAAGGCAGGTGCTTATGCTCTGTATTTAACGAGTTTGTTAATCCATTTCCTTTTGAAGTTTGTCCCCCAAACGACGTTGAGGCAAACAATGGAATTTGGAAGCATCACGCTACATTGCACAGATGCCCCCAGCAAGCTTCATACCCCGAGCATACTGGAAATGTTGAGAGCATTTAGCACTGCGAGTACTCCCAGCTCCCAGCACGAGAGCACTAACGGCAAAAATACAGTATACTCGCAGTATCCGTAGTACATAACCTCAAACCAGCGCCAGTACTGGCAGCATCCGTCCCGAGTACCAACAGTACCCGCAGTAGTATCGAACCCCCAAATAAATACTGAAGAACAAGGCTCGCTGCTTGGGGGAAGCTACGTACGGGTAGATAATACAACTATTGAATATTCGATAAGAAATCGTGCCCAGCGGCGAACGATTCACTAAATTCTAGGGATATACTCGTACTCGGAACTAGTACTCGTATAAAATATTTAGGGCGTGTCTTCAGGGTGTGTCTTAACCCTCCCAGAGAGCATGGGAACGAGCGGAACGGAACGAGGCTGCTCGTGGTCATTCGTTCCGTTCCTATCTTAAAAAACGTGTTTGGGTCCACGCAGAATCCTTGGCCTCGCCAGCCGAATCGGCACGAACGGTATCTTTTGCACATGCCACGACCAATTGGTATCCACATAATCTTCGGTGGTGTCCATCTACATCAAATAATCTGCCATTCGTTCCCGTTCGGTCGGGCCGTTTGGTCCTCCCAAACAAGAAAAAGGGGTGCAACACTTCTTCTTCCTCTTCCTAGATATACTGTTTTTCTCGGGCTGTACTGAATCTTTTCGTTTCCCACAACCAATCAACACCAATTCATGCGGCAAATAATATTCCATTCGGCTCGTTCCAATGCTCTCTGGGGGGGGTTAAGACACACCCTCACCCTTCACAGAGAGCATTGGAAAGAACCCAACGGAATATTATTTGCCGCACGAAATGGTGCTGATTGGTTGTGGCAAACGAATAGATTCAGTGCAGCCCGGGGAAAACGGCATACTGGTATCTAGGAAGAGGAAGAAGAAGTGTTGCACCCCTTTTGTTTGTTTGGGAGGACCGAACGGCTCGACCGAACGGGAACAAAAAACAGATTATTTGATGATGGACACCACCGAAAATGGATGCGGACATCAATTTTTGCCGTGGCATGTGCAAAATATACCGTTCGTGCCGATTCGGCTGGCGAGACCCAGGGTTCTGCATGGGCCCAAACGCATTTTTTTAGATAGGAACGGAACGAACGACCACGGGCAGCCTCGTTCCGTTCCGATAGTTCTCATGCTCCTTGTAGGGAGTTAAGACACGCCCTGATGGAGCAAGAGCGAAACAAGAGCCTTTTTTTCTTGGTTTTCCAAGGGGAAAAAACCTTTTCATAACGTGTCGTACGAGAGTAGGGTGCCTTGTTGTTAGTCTCTTTAAGTGTGTGTACGTGTGTCTGACTCAACATTTGTTTCGGCCACGTTTGTCCACGGCGTTCAACGCACACGTCACCAATGCCAGTCCCGGCGAGCTCTGTGCACGCACACACACTAACGAAACCTTTCTCGTCCCGATGCGGTTGGACGTTCACAGTTGGCCGAGCTAGGGGCGGCAACGTGCGCGGGCAAATGGCTGGGGGATTGTTTGAAAAAAAAGAACCAACCCCGAAAATATCATGACGGTTTTCGTGTTTAGAGTTCTACAAAAGACAACTCTACGAGTACTCATAGATAGATAGGCAGAATGTGCCTGCCCACAGCAACGTCCGGACCGTGTCCCCAATACCTGCTGCAGGTGGTATTGTCAGGTCCACCCTCCTACTGATGAGGGGGCAGAGAGGCAGCATAAGTTCTCCTCTAGTTGTCGTACAGAAGCAGTAGTACAGTAGTAGCACCTGCCATAACGGTTTGTGTTTTCTGGGTTCTACCTAAGAGCCGGTCCCAACGAGGAGCGCAAAAACAAAAAACCGAAAAACAAAACGAAATAAACGAACAGACTTTCGCTTTTTTTTCGGAAAGAACAGCAGGTTGAGTTATGAGGCTGCTTCTTTTGCGGTTCAATTTCGAACCTCGGAAAATCGACAAGAAAACCGAAAACAAGAATACCAGCAATTCAGCTTGTTCTGCTGGTAAGCGTAGGCGCGTCAAAGTATCACATCCGTACCGCCGTACACAACACTCCACCCATAGCTAGCACGGCAACACAGCCGCACAGAAAACAGGCAACAACAGGCGATCCACGACACCGGCCCCGAAGTCCTCTGGCCTTGTTTTCCCGGCGTTCGAGCCGAAGCGAACATAGTACGAGGAAAGTTGAGGATGATGCCCTCGAGAAGGAGGTCGGAAGTTCGTTCTCAGTATATTTTAAACTTTAACCTCGGGGCGTCAACGTGGGACGCGCCACCACCTCCATGGAAGGCCCAATGGCCACCCAGGATCGACTTGTCGTCGCGTTTGCCTGCCTCTGTGGTGGATCTGTGTTGCCGAGCGCTAGGTTGCCGGCATGTGTGGACAGTTGTGAACGTCCCAAGTAGGTTGTGCTCTCCCTTGCTTTTCGCCTGGATTTCTATTTTCACACTTACTTCGATTCTGTTCGGACAACTCGTCTAAAAAACTCTCAAAAACGAAAGTATATCTATCTTCGATTTCTATTTTCGATTCTGTGTGGACACGCCCTTAAAATAAACGAAATGTGAAAACGGAGGTATCCTGATGTCTACTTCTATCTTTTTTTCACCTTGACCAATAAAACTCACGTGCTCTTTAGGGCCCATCTTATCGAAGACCTTTTTTTTCTTCAATTTTATTTTAGACATTTTTTCTAATTTAGTTTGCATCTGATTGGCCGAAGAACGAATCACCAAGCAGGCATTCTCATGGCAAATTATCAAAATTCAGTGTCTTTCGGGGATTTTGTAGAGTGTTGGTATATGTTGGGAGTTGATCCGACTTGATGTGGGATGCTCATGGTGGGTAAACCCACCCGGTAAAGTCTGGGGGGATTCTTGGCCGCTCCGTTGACCACGACCGAAGCGATAAAACGCGATCCTCAAAGAGAGGCGACCGGAGGAATAACCACGCCCACGCCCACAGACCATAGCACATCGCACCCTGGCGGTGGCGCCTAAAACAAAATCGCGGCGGCCGCAAGATCATTTTTTCGGCCTGCTCGATCGGCCAACCATCACGAAAACCGAGCAAAACGAGCAAAAAAACAGAGGACACGATCGAGACCATGATAGTTACATCACCGTCGCTGGTCCAGGAGTGGCGCTTGACGGCTCCCTTCGCCCACCCAAGAGACCCTGAGATTGGTAGTTTTATACCCTCCGCCACAAAAAATAAGAAGAGGCTGGCGGCGGTGCGTACGCGATAACGCAAGCCGTCGCTCTCGTCTACGTACGCGATCACGCAAGCCGTCGCTCTCGTCTACCCTCGTCGCTGTTTGTCGGCTGGGCGTTGTGTGACGTGGTGCGTTATTCCAGGGTTTTCCGATTTTTGTTTTGTTTGACAACTATAATACGCCGTTTCCAGATATATAGGGCTCAAACGCGTATTTTCCATGAAATCAAATTCAACTTCGATTTTTGTTGTTGTTGTTGTTGTTGTTGTTGTTGTTGTTGTTGTTGTTGTTGTTGTTGTTGCAGTCTTGGCCCTTTCCAGTTCTTCTGCTCTTCGTTTTTGTTCGTGTTTATTTCATTTTTCTTCTCGGCTAAACGAACAGGTTTTCTCTTTGTGTACAAAACAGGAGGTTGAGTTCTAACGAGAAAAAATAGAAGAAGAAAAAAAAGGAAAAACAGATGAAAAAGAGAATGAGCAGCCACGTCGAATTTGCACACACAGAGCGACGAAATCCAACTCTACGAGTACTCGTAGCCAGAATTTGCATGTCTACAGCAACGCTCGGCCCGTGTCCCCAAGACATGCTGCAAGTGGTATTGTCAGGCCCACCCTCCTATTGATGAGGGGACTGAGAAGCAGGCTCTGCTGTAGACAGATGCCATACAGAGTAGTACTGTAGTAGTGGTGGCACCTACCTGCTACGAGAAACCCTCTCTGTTGGACACATGTCAGCTTTGTAGGTTTTTCGTCTTCATATTATGACGCCGAATTCGAGCTGGAGAACCCGAAACAAACAACAAAATCGAGTCCATACGTACGTGTACAAAGGGTTCAAGGGTTAGATCGACAAGCCGAGCGTACAGCGACGCTGACCCTGGCCTCGTGTGTCCTACTACTACTGCTACTGCTGCTGCTGCTGCTGCTGCTGCTGTTCTGCTGCAGGAGAATCTCTGCTGTAGATGTCGTATAATAGGAGTAGTTGTGGTGGCACCTGCTATTATTACAGTATAGGACTGCCAATAAGAAACTCCTATTATTTAGAGTGAGCCTCAGATGCTTATATGTTTGTCAAGGCCAGGCCACTTTCTTATATCAAGTTTCTTATCCACCGAAGGTATTGAAACGTGTTTTTTTTACGTGTATTTTTCTGAGTCATTCCGGATATCCGGAAAGGGTGGCCCTTGCCTCGAAGATTCGGTGGCCGTGAGTGCTGGCGGTGTCACACGAAGACTGCAACCTGCAGCCACCAGCACACACTGCCTGGTATTAATGCCATAATTTGGAAACGGAACACAACAATGTCAATGTAGTCAATCGAGTTGCTTGTGCGTACTTCATTCATGCAGGCCATCAACTCGATCTGTACCGACCCGTATACCCCAGTTTCTGCAGACTTTGTAGCGTAGTAGGTGCAAGGGGCATTGCTCCGCCGTTATCGCCGTAGTTCGGTGGTCATATGTTATGTGCGGATGGACCAGCGGGACTGCAACGGACCCTTCTTTGTTATACCGTGGTTGACGGGTTCCGAAAAAAAATACATGGCCAGCGGACCGGGGATTCTTTTTTATAAAAACGGTTTCAGAAAAATACACGAAAACAGAAGTGACACAAAAACAGAAGTCACTGGGAATACTGTTGTACCACTCTTTATTTATCAATATTTTTCAGCTGATAATTTTAGTTTTTAATGAAGTGCATTGTCAGCTGCTGAAGAAGCGGTACTGTACTAAAACTGCGGAAACTAAACGTTTCTTATTGAACCTCGGACCGTATGGTACTCTTCTTTCTGATATTTCGCTTTCTTACCTTCTTGGTCGTCAAACCCAGGTATCTTTCCTAGGGCTAGTTAGTTTCTTAGGTTCGGCCCAAACGTGAGCTTTAGTTTCTTATTGGCGGGCCTATACTGCTGTAATACAAAAAGCTCTCTCTGTTGGACACATGTGTTCTTCGTAATGTCAGGCGAGCATTTTTCGTCTTCAAATTATGATGAATTCCGAGTCGCAGAACGCCAGGAAACAAACAACAAAATTGAGTATTTTAAAACGGGTACAAACTTTTTAAAGGGCTGAAGGGTTAGACAGGCAAGCCGAGCGTAAAGCGACGCTGACCCTCGCCTCTTGTACCCTACTGCACCCGCCACGTCTGCTGTTGCTGCTACCGCTGATGATCACTTTCCCCCAAAACACCCAAACGTCACGGATATATACGACCGCGTACTACAGCAGTGAGTACACAGCTGTTGATGCTCGTTCGTGTTGGTTCAGCACAATAATCCGTACTTTTTTTTTTTTTTTCTTATCCCATTCATTATCTTCGCACATCTTCTTCTCTCTCTCCTTCCCACTCGTAACTCAGATCAGGGGTCACACAGCAGGCTCTTCTCCCCCCTTCCCGCTACGGTACGTGCCTTCATTTTATCGCGAGAATATTTCAGCCTTTTCTTCCCTCGTCGACTCGCATCGAATTGTGCCTACCCACGCTGCAAGGCGCTCTCAACAATTGAATCCTTTTTTATTTTTTGCAAATAAAGTCAAAGTCCCACCCACCTGGGGCTCGAACCCAGGACTCAAACAAGGAGAATTCGAGGTTAACCACTTGAACCACCGGGGCGAGGCCTACTCGCGCAGCATGATGCATCGCAGATTTTGACTATGCAGCAACTCGCGCAGCATGCATGATGCATCGCAGATTTTGATTTTGCAGGTACTACGGGGACAAGCAGTAAGGTCGTGCCTCACTATTTAAAACCACCAATTTCTATCACTGCCGTACTTCAATACTCACTGTAAGTAGCATGCATCTACAGTATTAATAGTATAGGTAAGGTTGCTCAACATTTGTCAAGGATGGGGTGTGTTCTCCACATTAAACCGTTCTTGTTCTACCCGTCGGCATCCAGCACAACCAGTGTCCGTGCCGATTCTTCAACCCTATTAATAGAAGAGATACAAGTTCTGTGGTCACAAAGCTACGCCACAGAGATACTCTAATGTCGCAATGAGGTAATGCTTGCTCATCAATAATACCTGGTACCTGGTAGGTTGGCCCAACGTCGTGTACCAGTGTATATATTACTAACTGTGCCAGTATACTGCTGTACCGCTGTACCAGTATTATCAGCTGTCGATGGAGTGGTTGATATTCGACTCTGTATGCTAGGTGGTATCTACGTCCGGCAACGCCGGGGGGAATTACTGGAGATAACTACCGGAGATACTCGTACAACAATATACCAGGTATGTTTTCCTTTCTTCCCCACAGCAGCGGCGGTACGAGACTGTGTGTGTGTTCTTCACCCGACATCCAGCACAACCAGTGCCCGTGCCGATTCTTCAATCCGAGAAGAGATACAAGTTCTGTGGTCACAAAGCTACGCCACAGAGATACAACGTTGCCGCGTGTGCAGTGTGCACTGCAGTGGGCATGCAAAGCCATGTCATCATACTAGATACGACAGGCACGACATACGCAATCTATGAAATAGACTATGCTCTTTCTGCTGTTTCTTGAAAGCAATACGAGCTCGTACTATTTTTTAAACCAATCGTCATTGCTATTATTTAAATATAATACTGATTCGTGTGCCCCCAGTGCAGTACGCTACAGCAGCAGTACATACGTCGTACTGGTCTCGTCATATATTACAAATACACCGAGATTTCCGAGGCTCTCTACTGGGAAACGGCGATACTCACCGGCATGGGTTCTCGCCATCGCATCTCCTCTTCTTACGCCCACAGCGGTCACAGCTCTTGTTGAGATCATTCTGCTGCGCGGTCCTCGTGATGCTGTCCTCCTCTCGAGCGTCCCCTTCTCCTCCCATACTGCTGATGATGATACTGCTGCCGCTGGTAGGATTCCTTGTAAATGATTGGGTAGCCGAGACCGAGGACGATCGGTAATCACAGTAGTAAAGACCAGCCAGAGCGCAACCAGCGATACTGCTGTAGGTGGCCAAACGCACAGCGAAGCAGCCCTCGGCCGGACGGATGGTGACACCGCTCCACCCTTCTCGTAGCTACGACCCCACCACAGAGCCGTCACGTGCTTGCTAAAAAATATGCGAGTTGCCCCAAGAAGAATTATAGCGGGCGAAACAAACGCGGAAATATAATTTTCAAATTCACCTCTAGTTTCGCCGCCTCCCCTTCCTGTCCTGTACGTATATAAAGAGGAAAATACGGTAGTCGAAAACCAGTACAAATTCTCGCAGAACAACTCACATGAAATTTGAATTTGGCTCGACCACGTTGCTCTTCTTGTTCCTGCGTTTCTGCTCATCATGATAGTGTGCCTGTATTCGTATATGTGTACTCCCACGCAGAAGACAACCAACTCATTGCTTTGATTCGGCAGCATCGTCCGTGGCCCCACATGCCGGCAGTGCGGACTACGACGACATGTGCTCTACTCGTACGAATTTGAACTGCTGCTCCTCCTGCTGCTTGCTGCTGTCCACAAAAAAAATCGAAACTGTTGAGTGATCGTGTGGTGATGGTCCAAATCGCACAGACTGCTGTAGTCCCGGCATATGTTCTCCTTCACTGATAGAAAAACGCATGCAAGTGGCCAGCACGGCGACGGTTATACACATGAAGCACACCAGCAGCCACCAACATTGAGGTTGAGACGACGGCATGAAAAAAACTGAGGGTTATATTCAGCCGATCGCCCGCAATACTCGTGCAAGCTGCGAGTATATTGCTGTGTACAGCAACTTCTGTAACACGAACATCGGACTTTTGACGATTTTGATTGAGAGCACAGCACCATGTATGTCTGGTGTGCGTGAAAGAGAGCACTTCCACTTCATACCAGGCACCCGGTGCACCAGGACATTTCTTACCAGGCGCAAATGGCAGCAACAGGGGCGGCACAACAGTACTTGCATCACTCGAGGGTATATGCCTGAGGGAGTGGGACATACAGTACAATAATCTCGATGTGGTATGTTTCAAGCAGCCGCGACGGTTCGTCTTCAACAATATTTTTAACAATTCCCACCAACCCGTGGAAGTTTTTTTTGCTCTCAACGATCTTCTGGGCGAGCCGCGGTTGCAGAGGTCATATTTCTGCCCCCCTGTATATTTCTTTGCCTCTTTGGTCATCGCGCTTGCGGTTCCGGTTCCCCACTGCTCGTCCATTTGCATCGAATAGCGAATGCTATTATTCGGTAATGCTAGATACGCGGGTCGGTGGTGAATTTAGCTTACCGAGTGTAGCATGTATTGTCCACTCGCCTATAGACCTTTCGTTGGCAGAAGTAGACCCAGAAAATGGGTACGGACGGACGCGTACTGCTGTGTAGTAGTGTAAAACTAATATCACCAGTGAAAAGCTAACACCAGCAACGGTATTCAAATCCAGAGCTACCGACAGCAGGGCGACAGTCTACTCATCGGTTAGATTTGCCTGCATTACAGTACATACAGCCTACCTGGTATTGTATTAGTAGTATAATCTCACGATCCATGATCTCTTCCTGGTAATCCAGCTTTTCGGCAAAGCAAGAGGAAGAGGCATATTCTATGGCGGACGCAAAAACGGTGCAGAGATTTGACGTACGGTTCACTCAAAATCCAAAACCTTTCTTGAAAGCGGCACAGCCTTTATCGGGAGTGTGGTCTTGATTGCACGAACGGCATAGACACTATTTGGGGCACTGTGCTTTGCCGGAGGGGAAGCTAAGGGTCATTCTTATCGGAGAGCTAGCTTTCCAATTTTTCTAGGTCACTCTTAGCTCATTCTTATCGGAGAGAGTTTTTTTTCATAAGTTCCCAAATTTTCCTGTTTTTTTTCCCCCCAAACGTGTGAAATTTAACGAACTTCTTTTTTTTTGCTTCTGGAGAATTTCACGAATAGTGACAGAACGCCTCTGTATATTGATACATATTTCCAATTATTTCCAAACTTTGGAAATTATGGGGGAAACGCCCTCCGATAACTCAACGCTCTCCGATAAGAATGAGCCTGAGAATGATGAGTCGGCCACTAAGTCACCCCAAAGAAAGGCTGTTGTGATGAGCAGTTATTATATGTTTAGATGCACTTGATTATTTCAGACCCAGGCTCGGCTGGCTCGAAGTACTTGTGGTCACCCCCAATCGTGCATGCGCTACACAAACGGGGGCGACTTGGGCATAAATGAGCCGCACACAGCAGACTCGGTACCATCTACGCCACAAACTGCCTTGCCGTATTCGTATACCTACACCTGGAATATTTTGATCATAGTCATATCACGATGACCTGCGGGAGATTCCTACAACACAAATCGCTTACCAGGGGTCAAGACGAGATCGGCAATGTAAGAACGATACGCAGCGCCGCGCACAAAAAATAAACACACACAAATGAAACACTCGTAAGTATATACTGCTGTGCCTTGGCGAGACGTTACGACGCGCGAGCAGAATTCCCTAAAGGGATGCAGTCAGCCAGTTCGTGCATTTTTTTAGAGACGCTGGAGAGCGTACAAAACTAATAACTTCCGACTGCTTGCTGAGGAAACCTACATAAGCTAACGTGGTACTCTGCAAGGCTGGTTTCTCGACTGTCTCACAGCACGCTAAACGAGCACGATCTGTTTCAAACAGGTGTGCTGGGGCGGCGGCAATGCAGTCCACCTCTAAATATTGGTGGGCCAGCAATCCAGTCCACCTATATACTCTAACTCAACAAACGTGCTTCGCTATAGCAACGCGATGCTAAAGGAGTGCCAACGTCACTTCGAATCCAGTCCACGGCCAACGGGATCCAACATGGCGTGGTTGACGTCCAGCCAATCTTCAACATCGATCCTGTCATCCTCTGTCTCGCCTATCATCGCTCGCCCCTCCATACTGAGCGACAAGAGCGCCTCTGCCGCTTGGCCTCCAAATTTCGCACTCAAGTTGGAATTATTTTTCTCGGTCACAGCGGGGTCAGAGTCCGAGATGACTATTGGCTCCGAGCTAACCTTACGAAAGAGAGGTGAGGCAATCGTCGGCTCTTGGGATCGCTTCGGCGCAGTCCGGCATTCACCCGACGGCACGTCTTCCATGCATTCAACCGATTCTTCGTCAGAGACTCGCTCAGGCTCTCGCTCCGATCTCGACGTATCGGTGGTCTTTTGCGTGAATTGCTTCACGACAGCAGACGTTCCCTCAACCTGCTCTTGGGACCCTGTGGCTGAAGAGACCCCCCTCTGCTGTCGGTTTTCAACCGGTGCGTCGCTGGAGCCCTGCTCCTGCGTCTCGGTGGCGCGCTCTCGGGACGGTGAGCAAGAAGAGGCGTCACCGAGTTGTATCATGACCATCAGCTCCACAAGTCTGCAGATCGCGGTTGAGGCGCAAGCGAGGCGGGGATTAGGGAGTTGGTGGAACCCAATGGTATTGATTGGCATATATATCCCAATGGGTCAAGGTGTTAAAAGGACCTCTTCAACTTACACAAGAGTCTCCCCTTTAGATTCAGTACAGCAACATGTACAAATACCACTTTGTATAAATTGAGTCTACCAACACAAAACATTATCGAGAAACGGGTTGATCCTAGGTTTACCCCATTGTTTTGGGCCGCTCGTGCGCCAAGAGCGCTAAACAACAACATTGACCTCATGTAATAGACTTCAAGGCAGTCTTCGCAGACAGCTTCTCTCTTATCGCCGCCTCGGCGCTGTTAGCATAGGGTAGCGTTGCAGAGGAAGACCCACCTGCAATTGTAGTTATCGCAATAAGAAGACAACCCTTCCCACTCCTCGAAAGGAGGGATTGGTCGAGTGCCAGGACGGAGTGCGGAGTTGTAGGCTGCCCTCATCTGGTCGTAAATCCCTCGGGCTCTTGGACCGTCCATGATTGCAAGGTATGACATCAGCATGTGCGTGACGTGTGACCTTTTCGAAGGTGCCGGAATTGGGGCTGGGTCGTTACGTTACGTGAATATCAATTGCACGAGACGACTCTAAGTATGCAAGAGAAATATTTGCAGCTCTACTCAGCTCTCTCAAGGGTTATGACACGTTGAGACACGTGTGCCAAACTGCGCACAGAGCGGATTTTACTCTGTGCGGGCACAACGGTTTTAGTTCTACAGTTTCGGTCGAGGAAATGGCTGCAATTCGGGATATATTGCGCAACAGATGCGCGGACAGTAGAAACGTCAATTTATCACAGCGCGAGAAAATGTCTGCGGCCCGCGCACAAGACCTTGCGAATGTGCAGGAAACGGGAATTTTATACATATAAATATATCTATATATCTTTACGTTCGGTGGCTATGTACGAATAGTCGCATCCCTGGCTCACCACATTATGAATCGGCACAGCCCCGGGTAACGCTGCAACACTTCACCGCATTTTTCAAGATTCTCGAGCGCACCGCCGATGTCCTTCCCGGCGATCTTCTCGAAGATGAGGGAACTGCCGAATCCGAGAAGTCGAACAATCGCAATTGGCATTCCGGTATCTGAATCAACTCATGTATACACCCACCTCTCTACACTAGGCCAAGGGGCATGAACTAGAAGATAGCAGGGGCGTGTGCGTTACAAGGACACACCTATCGCATGCATGGGATTGATCTCTGGTAAGACACTGCGCACGAAAAACGAGACTACTATTGTCTTGACGCAGTAGCGAGACATAAAGAAAAATAACAAGCACATCCGGGGGGGGGGAGGAAATTTCGAGATTCCCACAGCACGGACCACACATTAGCCTCACCCGTTGATGATGAACCCGCCGACGCCCTCTCGAATGGTTGGCCTGCTCTCCAGAAGGTTGTCCCAGCATAAAACACATTACAGGTCGATACCACAGCGAAATTCAGAGATTTTGTGTTCAGCTGTTGCCGGAATGAGCCAATCGGTATACCGACGGAGTGAGCCAATCGGAACGGCAATGGATTTGTCGAGAACAACATCTTGAACAGATAACTCGAATGTTCCACCCGTCAAGCGATACCCACAGCCGCGCAAGCAAGAGAAATCTTCCAGGAAAGAGAACATTTATCTCCAATAGTGCACTCATGAGCGCACATAAGCGTTATCTTACCGGCCAGCCGCGTGTTCAATCCGCTGAAACCGACGCGAGTGCTTTCTTGTCACCATCGTCATTACGTCCACAATTCCGGAGGAACACAAACCCGCCCCTTCCCGCATCACGGAGGCGAAAAACCGTGGGCGCGGCCCATTGACTAAGTCGGGGCCAATCGGGTCTCCGGACGTAATGTCGGTGGAAGGTTCGCCATCACCCTCGAGGCTGTGAGCAGTGGGCCGGTGTTCAGCGATGTTCTCGTGAAAACCTTGCTCGAACGATCTGTAGGACCGCATGACAAACTGGCTTATGTCTCCTTCGGTCGCCGCTTCGGTAATCTGAAATTAAGCATCAGAGAGGGTGGAAAAGCCGAGTTGGGATTGAGACGAACACCTTGGGTTGCGAATATGACGTACTGAAATGGCCGATGTCGCCAACGGGAATATCCTTTATAGCATGGACTCGGATTTCAACATTTCAACCGGGTTAGACGGAGCAAGAATATCCCCGCGTGTCGTAGCGGTGCCATGTAAATGTTTTCACCCGCAATTCAATGTAGGCTCTAAATCCACCTGCCTGCGGGTTGGCGTTCTCCTGGCTGCAGAACGACTCCACCTCCTTGCTGTCCAACTCTCCAACAAATAGCGTGACAGCCTCGCCGTGAACAACCGCTTCGCAAAGCCCCTATTGAGGATACAACACACGGAAAACAAACACACGAATGTTAGGCCGGACGCACAGGAGAAGGGTGAGCATACTCCGTGTAGGGTGCCGCGGCCAAGCGTTTGGTATACGCATACGTTTGAAGTCATGTTGAACTCATCGCGCAGCTCCAGGGTATAAAAGCGCCTGATTGCAAGATTTATCATCGACTGAGCACTAAAAATCAGTAGATACTCGGGCAGCACATCAGCGAAACCAAGGACGGACGTGTGCGTCCAAGCGCACCACCCCGTTCAGAAATTGATAGGTGTGTCCGTCCATGCAGTTTTGGTCTCCACAAAGGGAATCAACTTACAGAAGCGGGTTTGTGGACTCCAGGTACCGACAGGGCTAGTTAGGCATGCCTCGGTCGGGGATCTAGGTGAGATGCAGAAGCAAGGACCGTCAGTCTAATTGGGGAAATGTTTTAGGTTTAGGTCAGCAAGTTTCCCTCTGAACGCGAATGAATCGGAGGTTCCTGTCGATGACCCGAGTAGACATAACGGTACTCGCGGGGCTGATCCATTTAACCACGTGTTTTCTTTCTCCACCGCCCCTCCATTGCAATTTTGAAAGAGGAGGCGGAAGTGGGGGGGGGAGGGATGTACGGGATATCATGCATAGGCGAAATTGTATGACCATAGACCCTCATATCCTTACAATGCCGGTACGCAGTACGTCGGGTTTTCACCGACCAGGCAGACGTTGCTCGCACCAAGTGCGAAGTGCCGTGCGGTGTCCGACGAGTCGCACAAAGGGTGAGCTGCATTCTACTATCAGCCACTTGTGAGGCGGACCTGCGTATGGATGACAGCTTCAGTGAGTTAATATAACTTCAGGTGTTGCCGTTTTCAGAGACAGCAATGATGAGAGTACTATGTAACTGCCTCTTGGGTGCCTTGCCACAGACACTACGCTACACCAACATTCCCCTTGTGCGAAGTAAAGGTTCTTCATCCCGCACAAATTATCTACCTCGACCGCCACCTGTGACCGACCGCCAAAAAAAGGAAAAAGAAGCAACGGTACCCTGGTTGTCTTGCTCGAGTAGCGAGCGGTTCGGTTTACGGTGGCGTTGCCAACCTACGCCAACCCAACCTACATACAACATATAGGGGGGGAACCCTAATATACGCAACGGTACTCGCGGGGTTGATCCACCAACCAGGCGCTTGCGCCTTTTTTTCCCGCACCACCCCTCTACATCAATCAAACGAGGAGGTCGGGGGCAGTGGGGGGGGGGGGCAGGGGAGAGCTTCAGGTAGCCGGAGCTCTGCACGTATGCACGTATACCGTAATTATGCCTCCCTTTTGTTTTCCTATTTGAGGTACGATAGGTTGGAGAAGTCGAACGGTACCGCACCATTCAGAGGCTTGGTAGTGCGGGACAACTGTAAGCGGCAACCGGTATCTTAGTAGGGAGACAGTCAGGAAACATGTGGGCGAACTGCACAATCTATTGCCGTAGGCGGCGATGGATGCAGGAGGCTACGATAGATAGCTGGATGTAACCGGCCGAGGGGGCATCCCTTCTATCTTGACTCAGAAAAACGATACGTAACGACAACGAAAATGACAGTCTAGAAGCTTTTTTTTTTCACCTCTGGGAGAGATTGGTTTCCTCCTTCTTGAAGTTTGCTCAGCGTAGCGTTGGCGCGTTGCAGGTTCGCATGGAAGCTTTCCTGGTCGGCATCCGAGTTACGGGTAGTTTATGGGCATAGACGGCACGGGTGAGTCAGCCGCTGTCCTTCACAAAAATCCACAAGCTGTAAATACCACGTAGCGCCCTTCGGTGGAGCTGTGTACTGGGCCACCACCTTTATACATATTGGGCAATATTATTCATTTCTAATAAATGTATTTACTACTACTCTGCACTGGCTCTCAGGCTTTCGGTACCAACCTCGTTTCTTGAGAATCTTGAAAAGGCGCCGGAAGCGGGCATGCGAAATATCATGGATCCGCGCAACAACTGAAGTGTCCGTACCACAAACCCTACACCAGCAGAGTGAGGACGAGCGCACAGGTGAAGCCACGAGAGCCCTCTGACGACTCGGCCCCCTAGGCAATAGACCTCTATTCTCTAGTCCCTAGTTTCTACAGCGGCAATTGCGATGACGAAACGTCGTGAGGAGCAGCAGTTAGTTCACACGTTGACGACGGGGCGAACATATGGAGGCCACAATAGGTAACCCCAAAAGAACATCCACATATTTGACCGGGAGACGAAACGTCTAAGAGGGCAGACTATTATTCCTACATGCCTGACATATTTTTCCGAAACATATGGCGAGCATGTAAAGAAAAATACAGACCCGTATTGTTTTCGCTAGAGTATTGAAAACACATAGAACTGGCTCCATCAGTTGTCAATGTACCATACCAGGGTATGGTACAGTACTTGGTATACACAATTTTCGTTTTGGCTTTGGGCACGCCGCCAGTACACAAGTCTGCTGTGTGCTTGTGCTACGATTTTGTCGTCGTAGAATGCCCCATTGATTCGTGACCACAAAGCAACAGCGAATTTATATTCTCATCTGGCCAGCTAGATGTTCTCACGTGGTCTCCGCAGAAGTCGCTCAAATACGCTAAGATAGTCCACGCCCTGAAACATACGAAGCAAGGCGCACGCGCGCGGGGGGTCGTTGTCCTGCATTGAGCGTTGCATTCAAGATAAGCCCAGCCCCGACTCTGACCATAGGGGAAATTGAAGGCACCGACACGGCGTTAGACCTGTAACGATCTGTGGGGCCGGGGTCATTCCAACTCGTGAACTGGAAGGAAGCAACCGTTTTTACAATCAGATGGTGACCACCTCAGACCTACTGGGGCAGTAATGTTTGTGTGAAACGCCTTCATATTGAACTTCCGTTGCGACCAATCGTTTCACGCTTTATTTAGCCAGATCCTGATATATCTATCTACAGATAGATCATCTAGTTCTTCACCTGCCGTTGTGAGGGGTCGGGCAGGATCTGTATACCCCGGCAAGATGAGCTGTATGTACCGTGTGGAAGATCGTACAAAGTCAAGAAAATAATTTCTGCCTTTGAAATATTCAGATCACTACCTGGAAAGTGAGAATCGACGAGCTGCCCAAGATATGAAGCGTTTACCACGCAACTTATGAATACCCGATACCATGCCAAAGGCTATCGCGATCTTCTTGCTGATATACCAATACCGCGCAAGAACTTACTGTGAAGCGTCTTTTCCTGCAAATGTACGCTGTGATAGTATCCATTTGTCGCTGCCGTGCAACTTGACGCAGGGAAGCCCCGGCACCCCCATAAAATATACCGAGAAATCATGCCGTATCCGTCCAAAATATTACTCCCGATGACAATTTCGACGGGTGCAGCCATGAGGGGTCGGGCTCGCTTCTGAACGTCCGGAGGTTCGAACCCGCGGGGAATAATTAATTTACAGTAATAAATCATGTACAATCATATGTTCGCGATTTCTCTCTGGGCGGATCCTGTTCATGTCCTGCTCATATCACCCGTACGTGCCATCGCCGTTCCCTAAATAAATGTTGTGATTGCGCTGTGTTTACCGTGGTGATTCGCGTATAGCCGTGACGATATCGCGTTTATCGTTGTAGCCCCAAGATTGCCGTCATATCACCGGTGATTACCGTCGACTACGTTACCGTCCGGATCACTACGTAAATAAATTCAGCATGCCGTCTTGAATGGATTCGTAGTAACACCAATACACCCAAAAATCTCCGTTCCTGCTTTAAACAACGAACACTCTGAAAACCACAATATATAACAACCCTTCCGGCCTTAAACAACAAATTCTCTGAAATCACAACAACAATTGCAACAACACCAAAATATTGATGTGACCGCATCAGAAAGGGGTACACATCGATGGAACTATTTTTGGCGTGCGAACCTATACACCGCGAGATATGAAACTCGTTCGTATTATTTGGGGAGGCGTTGTTGCATAGGGACTTAAGCTGCCTATTAAAATCCGTAGGGTTACGAGCAGTCGTAAGTCGGTCAACACGCCCAGAAACACAAATACGTCGACACTACGTAGGCGTTCTGGGATGGCTGCAGTAACGAGGGAGATGGCGCCTGTGACGCTGTTTCGTTTTGCAAGCCGTTCAAGGCTGCTTAGGCAACCTTATGCCAAAGCACTACTACTGTAGAATCATGTGTCGAGCTAGTTGGATATCCTAAAGGGAAAACACTACCCTTCAGCATTATCAACTATGCGCCATGCTTGTTCTAGGGGAGGAAAATGAAAGTGCACTGGGTCGCTTTTCATGACAGTCTGAAAAAACTGAGAGCCAGTCTATTTCGCGGGCATTGCTAAACTGAGAGTCGGTCAAGGTATAGCCACCGAAATTTCCGAACACATGGTAAACAAACTCTTCAAGACCGAACATCGTACGAAAATAATATAAAACGGCCAGCCCCCAGGTTTTTGGTCTTGGTTTCATGTTGTCATGAAGTACAACCATGCCAAATTTGGTTTCCCAGCCCACAACAAAACATGGTGCAGTTCCAAAGGAGCAATGACCCGCCTCTTGCTGGAAATCGGTCGTAGTACCATCCTGGCCTCCATCACGGTGTTTCCTTTCCGGGCCAACGAAAAAAAGAGGACACCGTTCTACAGTAATCCGATACCGCCCGCATTGTTGCCGTGTAGGAGGCATCTGAAAAACTAAAACAGATTTCACGACATCGACTGATGACAGGCGTCGGCCGGCGATGTCGCAGACTCACCTTGCTACCTCGGCGTTCGCGGGACCCTGGGCATTAGCCAACGCTTTCCTCGCCAGACGGGAGTACTTCCCCACCTGTCACAGCAGCGGAACCCAACCGGTTTATGCATCATAAATGGACGCATACAACATACGAAGTACTACGGTGGAGCGAGTACTTCGAGCCGTGCTCTTACTATCCTATTTATTTTCTGTTAGCTTGACCGCTATGAAATTTCATATACTGCTGGCGACGCAATAACATATGCTGTGAACCGTTCCTCACCGATTCGATTGGTCGACCCTTCACCAGCGCTCCGAGAGCGACCGCGCACCAGAAGACGCAAGTGGAGGGGTCCATCGGAAGTTCGCTATCCGCCGGCATGAGCGTGTCAAAGTGCTGCTCTGTTGTCGAAAAGTCTCCCGAGTCTGAACGCTGCACAGCAACTGAGCCAGCAAACATTTTGACCATCGTTTCGCGGATGTTGCTGACAACGGGGAGTCGGCGGCAAGGGTGGACAGTGCGATGTCAGACGCGTGGTAATGCGCATGATTTTGCCATGCTTAGATCGTAGCAACTCATCCTATTCACTGCAGTAGGGTCCTGCTTCAATTGCGCAGGTATGACTGGATGCACCAACCCTGCTACTCGACGCACTGCCTGTGGAGGGGGTTGTCACTATTGTATAGATAACTTTTGAAACCTCAATCACGGTACCGACACACACAAGCAAGAACCAGATACGAACCTGAGACTCAAACACCGGACTCAACGTCTGGCAAACGCTAAGGAACTCGAATTCAGAAGTTGTGCTCAGCGCCAAGCTCTATACCAAGTCGTACCGCACATAACTTCCTATGCCCAAGACCCTGTTCAAGGGTGCTGTCACACAATAACGTACACTGTTCTTCAATTCTCGTTCTTAATAAGAGTAGACGTTTCTATTGGCGGGGCCCATGCTGAATGCGCTATTCAGGCCGACCGTTCGTAACCCGCTCCTTTATTTTTGACGGAACACCCTAGTGTTACAGGTATTGATGGGCAGTTGTTGCATCACACACTCTTCGCCACTTCGTTTCACCGCAAACATATCCCGATGGTGAACGGCAGTAGGACAATTGACTGAAGCGAGTTGTCGCCATGAAGCCACAAATCATGCCCGCTTTGGAGCAATCAAGCGAGGTACTATCGCCTCGGAAGAAGGCATCAAACAAGACAGGTATCGGACAGGAACGCAGACCCAGGGGGTACTTGATAGACATACCTTTGGCTGGTGAACCGCAAGAAACCGACGCAGCCGAAATAATCGCTCAAGAAAGTGTTTTCCGGCATGCCCACAAGACCCGTTGCTGGAGAAGGACTCAGCCTGCACCTGAGACCAACGAATAACCCAAAGCGACATGTGTGGGGGATACAGTTGTAATCAATACTCGATACACACTGGTAGAGTGTTTATTCTATTTGTAGCATACTCTTAAATATCACCGCGCTGGTCTGGTAGCTAACCTCAAAGATACGATTGCTAGCGCTGATGTCAAGGGTTCGAGCCTCCATATGTATGAAGTTTTCAATCTCGAAAGACACCAACCGTCGAGAGCGCCTAGCGTGTGTAAACACAACTCCATGCGAGTCGACGAGGGACGAAAGTGTTGAGCCCTTGCGTGAAACATCCAGGCTCCTATCGTAGTGGGGGACTGGGGGGAGAGGGCGCATACTCATTTGTTGCTTGCCCTACTGCAGTCATTTGACCGCTGACCACACACCCCATTCGAGACGGGGACGGGGGGGGGGGGGCGTACTCGATACCATGCATGGCCGTAGTCGTATGGGGAGGGTGGGGGGCTTACTATGGTACCCTCGGATCTGAGTGGCGACTAGGGAGAGAGCACAAAAAACGAATGGGTAGAACATAAATGGGACGGAAAAGAAGAGTGACAGCACGCCCACGGCGACGGCAGACCTCCCCTCTACACAAGTCTGGCGCTACAAAGTCGCCCCGGGATGATGAGATGCTCACGAGGATCATCTGTCTTCAGTACGCGTTGTCGTAGAGCGCCGATGTGGAGCTCTATTTGTATATTGCATACCTGGTAGAGCCTTTTCGTACGCTACTAACTGCATCGTACTCACACCTGAGTGCAAGATCACTTGCATTGCATGAAGGAACGACGGACAGTTTACGATACTTGCAGCAAGCAGACAGGAACACCCTGAAACGACGCCTGGAACATGATGCGCATACACAGTATCGATGGTGAGAACCACAGGCTCGAAAAAATCTGTAACAGCAGTGTATACAGCCTACAGTTGTTGTCGCGAAACAAAAAAGGTGTCTATAGCCTACGAAGCTAGGCGCTCGCCGTCTAGACGATATGAAATTGTGAGAAGTCTACCCCCTCCTCGCTTCGCCAGAAAAAAACGATTAGCCTAACATCTGATTTGTGGCTTTTCACGAGGGCCGGTGCTGTTTCCATCGCTCTGACAGGAGCATCTCATAATACACCCACCTGCTTGGCCGACATCTGGGCATAGACCGACTGAAGTGCAAACCACTTTTGCCCTGGGTGCAATGCAGGGCATGCATCATCGTCGTTGCTGCTGGCTTGAGCGTATAAACTCTTCCAATTGAGCGAAGGGCACACACAGTCATATTCCACCGAGAGCTGCTTCAACGTGAAACGACATATAAGGAAATACATTAGTTTGTGTGGTCACGGGGGGCGTGCGCCCTTCTTTTTGCTTTCCTGGAGTAAGGTGACCACCCGCCTTATATACTGTAGATACTACTGGCTGTAGGCGTGAAAAACATTTTCCCTTCAACCGACATGCCTGCTCACATGCTAAAAAACCTTCTGTAACGCTCTGACACGTTTCGAAGGACGTTCGACTTGCCCACTCCCTCGTGGGGGCTTGTTTATTACCCGCGGGACGTTGTCTTCCCGCCCCAGGGCTCTGTTTGATCCCACGGGATGTTTACCGCGGAATCTATAGAAATCGACTCGCCTGAGATACTGCTATTAGGCACGATATCTACACTACAAGGCAGATTACCTCCTATCCTCAGATATAATCTCGTAGACACCCTCTTGGGACTTTAGACGGAATCATTGACAGAAACGTCTGACGACTACAAACAACGACCACCGCTTGGTTGGGAGATTAAACTATTCGGTGTGTGAATTACAACCCAAGGAGCGGCACGGCACGGGCGCAACATAATCCCACTACTACTACTACTACTACTACTACTTTTTTTTTTTTTTTTTGTAAGCTCTTTGGAGATCTGGGTGAAAAAGCTTTCGCCCAACTGCTGTACTACTACTACTGTACTATTAGGCGCTCACTCGCTTGCAGACGATTCAAAACACCAAAGTTACCACTGTTTTGGCCGTTTTCTTCGTACGTATCGCCCTGGCGGTTCAAGTGGTTAACCTCGAGTTCTACTTGTGTTTGAGTCCTGGGTTCGAGCCCCAGGTGGGTCGGACATTTGACTTTATTTGCAAAAATAAAAATAAAAAGATTTAATTTTCGAGAGCGCCTTGCAGCTTGGGTAGGCACAATTCGATGCGAGTCGACGAGGAAAGAAAAGGCTGAAATCTTCTCGCGATAAAAATGAAGGCACGTACCGTAGCGGGAAGGGGGTAGAAGAGCCTGCTATGTGACCCCGGAGCTGAGTTACGAGTTGGAAGGAGAGATAGAGAAGAAGATGCGCGAAGATAATAAATGGGATGAGCAAAACAGAAAAAAGAAAATTAACCCTTTTAGGACCGCAGTCCCGTTTCGGGGACAAGTTACTCAGAATTTGAGTGGTTTGTCTACGAAATGGGGCTGCGGTTCTAAAATGCCTCGTCTTATTCGCGTCGTATCGGGACTACTGCTGAATTCGAGGCAAACTACTTCCGTACTTGCAATCCCAGCGTATTTCAGTACATAGCCTATAAAATGCACTGCAGTACATCGCAGTATGGGTATATAGTGTGCTGACACACCTCTTCAGTGACACCTCTGTCATGCCATGGCCATACGGCTCGAGCCCTGCCGCCCGATGGAGCCTGGCTAGCTGAGCAGGAAGCAGCGGCTTAACTGTCCGTGGCCTCCGTCTGCCGTATCTGCATATCTCGCCTATTCGAACGCAGCGTCTGTTCGGAGCGGGAGCGGGATTTAATAGGTGTCAGACAGACGTGACTCAGCCCTTGCCTTTCGCATTCATCGTACTGATTGATGTGTGCTCTCAAAACGAATTCGCATACTCGTACCGACTACAACAGTACCAGGTAGAACGAAACGAGCGACCGCAACATACCTGGTACTCTGCGGACTATTCCACAGGTACCGATACTGCTTGCTGTAGACATACGTCTATTATTGTGGATTCACCAGTATGTATGTACACGTACCGTATTAATAGTACTAGTAGTATCAGACGAAGTCAATAGACAATGAGCGGGAGAATCTTGCAACATCACACTATACTTGGAAGTTTTCGTTTTGGTCCACTTGTGTGAAGACAGTAGTAGTGCAGGACGTACGGACCAGTGAACATTCAACTCACTGACATGGGGCCCGGCCATCGCATCTCCTCTTTTTAAGTCCACAGCGGTCACAGCTCTTGCGGAGCTCACGTGTGGTAGTTGCGATGCTGCCCTCCTCTCGGGTGTCGCCTTTCTCTCGCATACTGCTCAACGCTGCTGCTGCAGTCTTTAGTTGATTGGGTTGTCGAGACTCGGGAATGTGGTCAATCATGCGGACGAGTCTGACCCTGTCGATTGGTACCCAGAGCACGCAGCAGGTACTGCTGTCTACAGGCAGGTGGCCACAACGACACAACTCTTTGATGGACGGGCCGTGTCACCGCTGTGTCCCTTCCTCGCGGTTATGACCCGGCGGTCATGGTGTGCTTCACTAGGACGATGAGTAGGCTCCACGATAGCTACTCGACGACGTCACAGAGCAGAGACAGAGCACAGGGGCAGAGCAAGTCATGACGCGGAATAAGATGACGCCGCAAAATAGAACAATAAAATAGTCGAAGGCGCACAAACATTTCGCTGAAAAGTCTGGAAATCCGAATCTTCCAACAGCACCAACCCTGTAGTGCATCTACAATGTATCGGTGCCAGGTACCAGGTACCTGGTACCTGGTACATGTTTTCCCACGCGTATACACGCGCCACAAGCCAAGGACTTAGGTAGTCATTTCCTTTGATCGCCACGTGTGTTGACTTCATCTATAATGGCAGCAGCACACACAGCAGTGCAGCGTACGGTGTAGTGTGAAATGGCAGTATACTTCAGATGATCTCAGAATTCAGATCTCACAGAATTCAGAACCCTTCCATCGTGGGGCGATTCAAGGCGATTGACCACTTGGCACAGCAGCACACTCCAGCAGCCCCGGCCTATTTCCCTTTGTGCCCTTTGTTCTGGAGGGCGTGTCTTGTGTCTTGACTCTTTTAGGAGCGCAGTCCCGTTTTGGGGACAATACTTGAAAATTGAGTGCTTCGTCCCCAAAACGGGACTGCGGTTGAAAAGGGAAATAGGAATGGTTACTGGTGGTCGATCGTTCCATTCCAGCTGTTATTTACAGGTTGTTTTGTGCCTGACTGCTGTGCCCGCGATTGGAATTAGGGGCAACCGGCCGCACCGTGCGAAGTATAAAACCCCCAACCGATTAACGCGGGGGGACCTTGCAGATAGATGCACGATAGAAGTCTAGTGCCGTCGTGGGGGCAGCGAGTACTACTATTGACACAGGATGCAGAACCGGACACCAAATCATACACTACTACTACTGTTGTCGTAGGTAACACCTGCAATAGTGTGAGCCCGTCTTCTACTGTAATCCAATCAAACCTTCAAAATATCACACTTTTTGTTTCATCTACTAGCATATATATACAGCAGGAGCTAGTTTTTTAGCGCACGCGGTCCAATTTGCTGACCGTCACTCAAAAAGTGAGCCTATAAAATACTGCAATTAATATAAGTTCAGAATAATTTAAATACCGACTCCCGAATTCCTTAGGTTCCCGTAAATCTCAGCCTGCCTTTCACACATATTTATAGTCTGGAGGCGTCCTGCACGGCAGAATAGCTTCACACGCGAATACAGACATGCAACGCAAGGCTCCCATTAAATGCGGTTCGATTTCGAGCTTCGGATTTGTATATTTCGATCTAAAAAACGAATGACCCTGCTTATTATGCAGTCGAAATATGCAAAATCTGACCGGATTTTTTTCGATTCGAGAATCCGATGACCCAAGTCGTCGGATTTTGGGCCAAAATCCGACGACCTGGGTCATCAGATTTTCAAATCGAAATATGGCATGCTCTCTATCCATGACAGCAAACAGCAGCAGAACGATCGATGAGTTGGAAGGTGACACAGCTGTATAGCGGCGTCGCTTCGCGCCCGACGCTCGGGTGGCGGGCGGCGCGGCCCTCCGTGGCCAGACGTCAGTCGCCTGGCGCGGGCTCGGGCCTAGAGACCAAGAGAAGCGCACTCGGCACGCACCTCTCCGTGGATACGTACGAGTACTTGTACGTACACTGCTGTACAGCAGCAGCAGCAGCAGTCAGTCTCAACATGGAACCCAAAATACCAAAACAGGTGGCTCTAGCGCACTCGCCACGTCTCTTCGCCGCCAGACCAGAAATGGCCAGCCTTGGCTCGGACGCTTGGGTCCTACGAGCAGTGCAGCGCGCCCAGCGCGTCTCTTGGCGGCGCCAAACCACAAAAACAGCAGTTGGTCTCGGCGTTTGCTCAAATCTCTACACACACAATAAATCTGTTTTTTCCGCATAGGGAGGCTGTTTCGATTTGCCAACCTCACATCTGAAAATAAATGTGATCGGGCCAAAATCTGAAGCTCAAAAATCGAACCGCATAGGAAGCGGCCTGAGAATCCGATGACCCAAGCTAAAATCCGACGACCTGGGTCATCAGATTTTCAAATCGAAACTGAGAATCCGATGACCCAAGTCGTCGGATTTTGGGCCAAAATCCGACGACCTGGGTCATCAGATTCTCAAATCGAAATATGGCATGCTCTCTAAATTCAAGATGTTATCCGTGACTGCAAACAGCAGCAGAACGATCGATGAGTTGGAAGGTGACACAGCTGTATAGCGGCGTCGCTTCGCGCCCGACGCTCGGGCGGCGGGCGGCGCGACCCTCCGTGGCCAGACGTCAGTCGCCTGGCGCGTGCTCGGGCCTAGAGACCAAGAGAAGCGCACTCGGCACGCACCTCTCCGTGGATACGTACGAGCACTTTTACGTACACTGCTCTACAGCAGCAGCAGCAGTCAGTCAAAACATGGAACCCAAAATACCAAAACAGGTGGCTCTAGCGCACTCGCCACGTCTCTTCGCTGCCAGACCAGAGATGGTCAGCCTTGGCTCGGACGCTTGGGTCCTACGCACAGTGCAGCGCACCCAGTGCGTCTCTTGGCGGCGCCAAACCACAAAAACAGCAGTTGGTCTCGGCGTTTGCTCAAATCTCTACACACACAATAAATCTGATTTTTCCGCATAGGAAGGCTGTTTCGATTTGCCAACTTCACATCTGAAAAGGCGATCGGGCCAATATCTGAAGCTCAAAAACCGAACCGCATAGGAAACGGCCTCATCAGAGCAGGCACTTACTTGCTAGCCATCCAACCAAGTGGTGGAACCCTCGGGACAAATATAGGAGCCTTAGGCCTGATACATAGAGCCTGCCGCCGCGGCTTGATGGACTCCACGACTTGGAGTGGAGTAAGTAGTAGTTTTTCTAAGAAAACCAGTTCCGCCCTTTGCTAGAAATGATGTATCGCCAGATTCTCGTCCGCTATATACCCTGTTTTTTTCTTCCGGGGATTCGCCCTACACGTTACGGCACAGGACGCCATCAGAAACAGGAGCACGGCCCAGGCTGTGGATGTATTATCTTGAGAATGAGGGCGCTCTGTTCTACTTCCACAGCAGTACCTTACTTAGTAGAATGACTCCCGATTTCCAATCTTCCTTCAAATCTCAGCCTGCCTTCTTTGCTACCGGTACTGTTCTAACATCGCGTCGTATGTTAATTCGTACCAGGTACGTACCAGGTATATAGATTGGGATCAATGGGGCCTCCTATTACAGTTATACTGCTGGTTTTATCAGTAGTGTCTTGCACTAACTGTGCCATGGTATGGCGTAAAATTACGTCAAAACATTTGACGCGGGATTAAGTCAGAATTATAACCCTTTCTTGGTTGAAAACGAGGCAGCTTCTATTTATCGGAACCTTCGCCCTTCAAGAATTAACAACTACCACCACAAACTTCGCAGCCCGCAGAGACGAATGAAAGCCATGTATATATCTCTTAGAATTTGCCGAATAAATGGTGGTCCAGCAGACCCTAAAAACAGTTATATAGGCGCACACTGCCTTGCGGCAGAAGACGTTCAAGGCCGACCTAAAGTTGGCGTGAAGGCTGCTGAGATATCTGGATATGTACTGTATTCGACTGATCAGGCCTACGCGTGCCTTACTGGAAGCACCTCATCCCAATCTCAATCACGCGCTTTACACACGGGGCGGTGCGACGTTCGGTATAAAGAGGACGCAGAGCAGCCTGGATATAGCCTCTACGCCACCTACCGTCTCCCCGTTTTGGTAATGATGATTTGGGACTCACCATCCCTCGTAGCACGGTCGGCTGCAGGAGAGATTCCCACGATACACAAAGCGCATCCCTGAGCTCAACGTCACCGGCAACACCCGTAGCGCCGCAGAACAAAAACTGTGCAGTTCATAACGGCTACGATGAAAACCCCATAAGGCAGGAGCACCGGGTGACCGCACAAGCAATACGTGCATTCTTGGAGGACACTGGCCAGCGATCATAAAAACCTCAAGACGGATGACGCGACCTATCACAAGGGAATGCTGTGCTCCACAAGGGTACTCTACTTTGGGGCTGCGCTCTTCACTGCCTGACAGCACACAATACGAGCACCATCTGTCTCTATCTAATACATACTTCGTATAAGTGTGTAGCGGGCAAGAAATGCCCTTCGCCCTTCCCCTCCCCAAATATACTACTTTACTAAAATAGACGCGTGATGTGATGTGAACGAGGAAAATACTGCCAACCTCACTCCAAGTTCAGTCCAGGGTCACTGGTATCCAGCATGGCGTGGGTAACGTCGAGCCAATCTTCAACACCGATGCTGTCATCTTCTGTCTCGCCTGTCCCCGTACGGCCTCTACTCAACCCCGTCAACCAGAGCATTTCGTCTGCTGCTTGGGCTCCCAATCCCGCCCATCCGTCTGAATATATTTGCTCATTCACAATGCGGCCACCCTCCGAGTCCACGATCGGGTCCGACACAACAACCTCCAGAAAGGCAGACGACGCCGTACACATCGGGTGCTGTGGTTGCAGCATTGCAGTTGGCGACCCGTCCAAGGACACGCAATCCATGCATCCGACGTTTGGGATCGACTCATCCATGAGCTTAGCCGTAGGCCGTGCATCAAAAACAGAGCTTGTCTCAGCTCCCTCTCGGGAGCCTGTGGCTGAAGGAACTCCCCGCTGCTTCGGGCCATCACGTGACCCCTCCTCCTGCATCTCGGCGGCGAGCCCTTGAGGTGAAGAGGCAGAAGAGGCACCACTACGTTCAAAATTCAGCATGAAGTCCATCAACCTGTGGATAGAAAACGTGACCGGTTTGCGAGGGGCATTCGACTGCAGTAGTCACAACACAACAGGATGCGCAAAACACATGAGACACACCTCGTACGAGTAATCTACCGACACCAACAATACTCGATGAAGGGGCCCACGATGAATCTTGCTATTTTAGGACTTTTGATCCACTAAGAACGCTAAGTAATAGTTCTACACATTTGCTACTGCAGTAATATTGTCCGTCAAGCTGCTGCAATGGCAGCCTACGGCAGACTAGGTTTGAAGACAATCTTCGCATATAACTGTTCAATCGTCACCGTCTCGGTGCTACTAGCGCACGTGGCGTTGCAGAGGAAGACCTACCTGCAGTTGTAGTTGTCGCAGTATGCAGATATACCTTGCCACTCCTCGAAAGGAGGGATTGCCGGAGTGCCAGGAAGGAGTGCGGAGTTGTAGGCTGTCCTCATCTTAGCATAAGCCGCTCGAGCCCTTGGGCCATCTATGACAGCAAGATTTGCCAGTAGCATGTGCGCATTGTGTGCTCTGTTCAAACGAGTCGGCGTCGGGGCGGGGTCATTCAGTTACGCGAGTGATGTTTCGGCCCATGACAGTCTGAGTACAGTATGCGAGTCACGTACCAGCAGCTCTAGTCAGACCTCCGAGGGTGTGCGGTATCATGAAACTGGTGCACGAAACTACACATATTAATAGCCAAAACGACTTTGCCGTGGCGAACGGCTTAATAATGACACGTTGGCTGACTATATCGTCGGCAACACTCGCTGTAAGGATCAGTGAAAAACAACTCGTTGATGAACTCGATACTCTGTACATACCAACAGCCACCCGTAAAGTCTCTCGATAGCAAAACACCATTTGACGATACCTCCATCTGTACGTACAGAGCACTCGTAGTGTGTTCTAACAGTGAAAAATCCATGTGCCTCGTACTTGACGACGCAAAGCATTGCGAAGAGTTGGCAACCTGGGTTCAAAGACGTGGAAAATCGAGCAGACCAACTAGCTCACGGTATACCAGGCACGCTATGCTCTTGGATATACAAGCCCCAACCAGAACGGTGACGCACCACACGGGACCACCCGGCGTAGCACATAGCAGTCGTGGTGCAAATAATGCAACCGATGAAAGTTTAACGGGTTTTTTCCCTTTGTGGTTAGCGCTGATAATCTCCAGCGCAGCCGCCTGATATGTTATACTCAACGACATTCTGGACACGCCGTAGTCACAGATGTCTTCCCTTCTCCTTCCCCACAAACCGCCTTGATTTGTATCGTCCAAAGGGCTCAGTGTTCTCAGTCTTGTTTTTTCGTCACGAAATGTTACTATTAATACCAGGTATTATATTAATACGGCAGCGGACGATGTCGCTCTCAGCGGGGGAAGAAGAGTCGAAACAGTGTCTCGCGGTACGAGGGTACCAGCCGACAGTCCAAAGCCTACAGTAGCGCAAGCCGATAGAAGGAGCGACAGTCTAAGTGTTCGACTACAGCCAGCCCCACTGCACGGCGCATGCCCATCACCGGGCAGATACCAGATACCTGGTAAACCATGTACATACAAGTACACCACGGAAAACCTGGCGGAAAAGGTGGAGAACAGTAGGCGAATCTCGCGAAACATCCTCTCCGTAGGGTAGAGGTTGTTGGCAACTATTAAACTATTAATAGTCGACGCGTGCTGAGATAGAGGTAGGACAGTTAGAGAAAAACAATGTTTCTGGCTGCCGGGACACCTCAACCCGATATTTGTTGAATCTGACATTTTCGTTTTTAGCTGATGTCTTCGTTTTATATTTATGCAATTCGATTCTTCGTCGGGTTAACCCTTTGAGATCTGTGGTTCTGTTTTGGGGACAAACCCCTCAATGTATAAGTAGTTTGTCCTCAAAACGGGATTCTAGTCTAGCCCTAGAAGGGTTAAGCGTACCTTCTTTCTCAAGGTCAGTGTTTTGAACGACTTATAGAACTCCGCAAGTGAAGAGCCTGAAAAACAGTTGGGTGCATACCTACCGTATATTCCATCATCAGTCTTCCTCTTCTTGTCTTCGATGGTATGACCGTCTGTCTATCTGTTCGCGCATCGCAGTTTACACCAGTGCAAGGCCTCAAGAGGTCTGATTCCGACATAATCGGTTTCTACAGAAGCGCTCGATTTGTCACTGGCTTATTTTTCATCGAGAGCCGTCTCGAGCTGGCTGGGGTAGGCACTTTGCCGTACGCATTTGAAGCTCCCCTCATGTTCTTTGCATTTCCTCTCTTCGAGACATGAAACGCGCACTGCCCATCGCAAAAGCCAGCTTTGCCTCGATACCACTCTACTGTACTACTGCGGTAAGAAACACATGCAGATTGTGGGTTATGTACACCGAGAGAGAACATCGACAAAAACTAGAGCCTCTTCAAGTCCGCGGGCGTTCTGCACGGGTCCGCCACTCAGTTTAACGGGGGTGGCTCCTCATCTAGGGGTCAATATCGCCAGACGAATATCACATCAGCTAAAGCAACCTGTGTACGGAGCGCGGGCGAACGCGTAACACATGTTTTTTCTTACATCTCTGACCAATTTATTCAGCTTGGACCCACAAGAGAGACGAGGTTCTCATGACTAAAGCTCGAGATATTTTCAACAAGGGATGATGATAAAGGACCATCTCCTGTACCGGCCAAATATGCTTTGAAAAGTATTACCAAGAGCTTGGAGAAGTCCTGAGCAAAATATCATGACGTTTGTGGGCGGTTACGACAATGTTGCTTCTGACCAACAGCAAACACGATTCCACAAGTGAAAAACATTGGTGCTAATAGTCGTCACGATTGGCCACGTGAAATGCGTGGCCCAAACAAAACGGTGCGCCGTTTACTTAGTAAAGCACTTACAGCAAGCCCTTGAGAGCAGCTGTCTGCGGTATCTACTGATAGGCACCTTCGAAAAGGAGTCGGAGTGATAACCTACCGCGTGGAATTCCGATCGTCGCGCCTCCTCGATTCTGTAGGAACCCCGTGAGGTTCCGACTTGGGGAAACATGAGCTCACTGCAATCCCCGACAAGCGTATTTGCCAGCGCTTCACACACATCGTATCTTGTTACGAGATGATCCAGCATCCTTCCTGCTCGTTTTACAGTCACGGTAACGTTCATGCAATGCATATACTCCGACGAAGATAATCCAAAACAAACAATTATCACCTAAATTTTGCAAACAAAACAGCCCAATTCCGAAACAACCGATACTACTCCGACCCACTTCCAATAGAAATCGCCGAAAACCCCCAAAATCACAGTACCAAAACCTCGGGAACATCACTTCTCAGCTTTAAGATTCAAGTTCCAAACACTATTACGGGGGACCATAGTAATAGAACCAACTATTGTCAGTAAAAATAGCTAAATATATAGGTTTTTGTGTGTATCGTAGGTCCAATTTAATATGTTCTCTCGTAAAGAATCCCAAATCTCATATCCAAAATATAACGTACCTACTACAAATAGCATGCCAGAAACGAAAACCTCAAATCAGCCATGCAGGCCTCCTGTGATGATCAAATCCATCCCATACTCACCCCATCGTGAATCGGCACAGCCCAGGATACCGCCGGAACACCTCGCCGCAAGCTTCAAGATTCCCAAGCGCGCCGCGAATGTCCTTCTTGGCGACCCTCTCGAAGGCGAGGGTACTGCGGGGTTCGACAAGTGAACGAGATGGCGATCTGATGCGTACTGGCTGAAATGGATGTACCCACCACAGGCCAACGCACTGCCATCCGAGGCTAGCAGAGGGGGTGTGTGCCACAAGCGCACTTCAGGAATTACTCCTATGTTTGTAGAATATCGCATGCGTGGGGTTTATTTCCCGTGACACACTTGCGAACTAAAATCGATATGAAACTCCAGTTGCGCTGTCGTAATGACTCGCCGTAAGGTACGTCACGTCAGGTGTATCACACGAGAATATCAGGACGGGATGCTTAATCCTCACTCAGAAAGCGCCGGCAGCACATGGAGCTCAGAGCAATGCCACGGCGTATAGGGTTGATGCCGATATTTCTGAGCTCCGCACAGGAGGACCAGTATCTCACCCGCAACATGATTCCGAAGATTTTTGCTAGCGCATCCGGACCAACCTTTATAAGCGCTGGTGCTAAAAGCATACCCGGTACAAACTCTATACTATAGTAGTAAAACTATTTAACTGACCAGTTGTGGTTCACCTGAAGAGCTAAACTACTGCGGGGCATCATAGTTAATAAGACCAAATACTGTTGGTAAAAAAAAGGGAGATATATAGGTTTGTGTGTGTACCATAGGTCCTATTTATTATGGTGCCCCATATTAGTCAGATCATATTGAGCCAGAATTTGCAACCCCTCACCGTTAGACGACTCCTCACCCGTTCACGATGAGCCCGCCAACGCCCTCTCGAAAGCTTGATCTGTCCTCCCGATGGTTTCCCCAAAGCATACAGAGCACACGTCACATTTCGATGTCGAAGCGAATATCAAGGAATTGCACGACTGAGCCCATGCGAACATGGATGAAATGAGCGAATCTGAAGTACTTTCTTCCATAAAAATCAACCACATTATCCAAATAGAACCACTTACGTAGATCTCACTCTCTGAGCGTGCTCGGTTGGTACATCCCTGGCCTCTCAGAGCCCCCACTTGAGGATCGCCTCCTTTCAGTACTTGCCGGACCTTTCCAGCGGTTCTTTGTTCTCCTCATTTTTTTTCTCTCGGCACTTTCAGCCCTTGTCCCCTTTTTTTTCCTTCCGTTTCGTGTGCGTGTGTGCTCCGAATACGGCACCACGGCCGACCGCGGCACCGTCGCGGGTATCAGCGGGTGGTGGCGGGTAGAAGGGGGGGGGGGGGGGTTGCAAGGAGCGCGGTCGCCGTTTTCGTGGCTAGGGGTCGCTTGTGCCTCGAGAAAAGAGGGAAGCGTGAATGGGTTCTGTCTGGCCTCCTGGTGTGGTTCTGGTTATACTATGTACGAGTATATAAGGGTCGTTGTGATACTCAAAATAAGATTCAAGCGGTGCTTACTTTGCGACGAAACTAAAAATCATTGAGAGAGTGACGCATTCTGAGTACTAACTTTGTCGAGCAGGTGAACGAGGGCCACGGTGAGCACCGGGCTTCACGTGAGGCGGGCGACGGGGCTCACTGTCGCAGAGAGGGAGGAAAGCTCTACCCGGACCGAATCGGTTTTGAGATGGTCGCTCGAGGGGCGGGCGGCGTACGAGGCTGAGAGAGAAGCTCTTCTGCTCGTGTTTTTTTCTTCTTTTGACCCGGGTGTAAGGTGTCTTAATCAGGCAGAAAATAATTACACGAGAGGGGGCGGTTTTTTTTTCTTCCAGAAAATTTCGGGTTCATTTTCATTGTTTTTGCTGTATACTGGTGTGCAGTGCTTTCTCTCTTTCGTACATACGAGTACATACATAGAGCATACCAGTTATCAAAAGAATAAAATAAGTACCCTACCTGGGGTATGTACGTACGTACGACATCCGCGACGCGAAGCGTCTGTGGCTTCCGAGCAGTTTCCTCCTGAAGCATGGCGGCGGGACTCTTCGCATTATCAAGTCGCCAGTTTGCGACTACAATCACAAAAACAATATATGCTCAATCATGGACCTCTGTCCGCTTCGCACAATTTGATGCATTATTTTTCCTGAGCGAGCGTAGCGGGCGGCGTAGGCCGCCCGCGAAGCGAAGCGCCTTGTATAGTATACCTATCAAGGGACGTTAGAGCGGCGCACGCGACATATCCCTGTCACCCACCTACCGGTTGGGCTATGAGATTCACTCTTCAACGAATACAATCGATCACGCGTCTCACCGGCCGGCGGCGAGCTCAATCTGCTCAAACTGACGCGAGTGGCTTCTCAGCATCGTGAGCAGCATGCCCAGAATGCTGGAGGAACCCGAACCCGCCTGTTGCTCCCGAATAAGCGAGGATATGAAGTGCGGACTAGATCCCCTCAAGAAGTCCTTGGCACCGGGGTCTGTCTGAGCAATATGGGCGGGAGGTTCCTCGTCGTCGCTCCCGAGGCTACGAGCAGTAGGTCGGTGTTCAATGACGCTCTGATAAACAGCTTGCTCGAACGATCTGTAGGACTGCATGACAAACGTGCAGATGTCGTCTTCCGTTGCCGTTTGGGTGATCTGAAAAGACGTCGCCGAAAAGGGAGGGAAACCGTGTCTTGAAACAAGCTAAATCTGGCCTGTGACTATGACGTAGAAACTGCAAAGGCTGATCATGACTACGGCAAATATCTCTTAAGACTGCGAGCATATTGACTGTGTTCGAGATATTACTCGGCGGAACGAGGACATCAGCGCGTGAGGTGGCGGATGTCAAGCTTTCATCCGCAGTTTGATCCCAGTCCGTCAAATTCCTGCATACCTGCGGGATAGGCCGTTCTTGGTTGCAGAACGACTCCACCTCCTCCTTGTTCACGTCTCCAACATAGATCCTGATGGTCTCTCCGTGTTTGATAACGTCTGAGAGTCCCTATTAAAAGCACGACACGCGGAGACAGCCTTCGCAATTAGAAGTCCCGCTGCAAGAGGCTGACCGGATCCCGTGTACGGTGGCGCGGACGAACGTTAGTATACTCTCGAAGTCATTATGGGCGTATTGCCCAGTTACAAGGCAGCGGACGCCTTGTCCGAGACGCAACAACGACTGCCTAACATAACGTGGGATGCCCATGTGCCCGCCTTCCCGACACCATATTTTCCGGAACTGCCGTTCCTCTACTAGCCTCCAGTGCGTTTGAGGTCATCTCTCGACCGGAAGGAGTCACGGGCTGTGGCACCGGTACCTCAATCGAAACATCGGTATGCGATATAGCCGAATTCTGTACGTGTCCGACGACACGTGCCACAACATAAACCAGGTGATATTCATGCCCCACATCAATATCAGTAGTGACAACATGTAACCTACTCCTGTAACAACGGAGTGCTGGGGGATACAACTTTCAAGCGGCATAGCTGGCCAAAACAAGAACCTAATCTAACAGCAGGGTGCTTTCCTCAGCACGATCCGTCCAAAAAATCGCTCGATTCGTACCTCCGGCAGAGTTTCGTTTTCTTCTTCTTGGACTTCGCGCAGTATGGCGTTGGCGCATTTCATGAACTCGTGGAAGCTATCCTGGGGGGCAAGCGGGTTCATCGTTTCTTATGAGCGTAGCAATCACGGGCGGGTCAGCCCCTCTACGCCGCAGCAAGTGATGAGCTGCCGTCGCGCGACTGCAGTGTCTTGTCACCGCGCCAAAATATTTATATACGGTGACCAGCATGATTTATTCTCTACAAATATTGGTTCTGAGTGAGAACACATGTACCCGTTATGTATCGTTCTCGTGGACAACTCAACCTAAGGAAGAAGGCCGTATACCACAGGGGTCAGCGGGAAACGGAGTGCCAGTAGACAACCGGCTACAGTGTACCATGTAAGGACGAATACATAAGGTCAAGTCACATGGGCTCTGGCGATTGGGCACCCCGGCCGATACATGGCGCGTCGCGACCAGTGAACATGAAGCCGCAGGAACTTCCCCCGAAGTGGCCAAAGCCTCGGCAACGCAGCATCTTTGTTGTCCGTACGTACTACTGCACATGGGCACGGCCACATGCAACGCAGACGATCTATACCGGATGATCAAACACCTCAAGGCAATGACCAGACGACTGAGGGGTCCAAGTACGCGGTGAAAAAAACAGGCCGGGAGGAGGGCAAAGTCTGAACGAAGCATCGCAAAAAGATAAGTGCGCTACTATCTTGAATACGCGGAAGTGGCCCCACCACGATACGATTTGCCCTTTACGTGAAAACATACCTGGTGCCAGGCACAGTGTAATATAAGTCTCGAGAAAAATATCGGTACGCAACTCTGCTGCTGCTAGAATATATTAGTCGCTCGCGGAGCGTTCTATTGACTACTCGTGAATATTCGACGGCGACATGACATTGCAGGCAGAGTAGCACCAAACCCGTTCGGGCGTGGGGCATATTGCATATTCTCACTCGATGTCCGCAGAAGTCGCTCATGTAGGCCAAGATAGCCCACGCCCTGTGACACGTTAAGCAACGCGAGGGGGGCGAGTCGTCGTTGTGCATCAACCATTGCATTCAAGACAAGCCCGTCTACGGCTGTGAGGATGTAACAGGGGCAAGTTGTAACGACCGACATAGGGGTTAATGCAGCGATCTAAAACGGGGTGTCATCATGGTCTGAGTACGAAAAATGGTTTGAAATTGCAAAGGCACTCCTCCTTCGTATTGAACCTTCATAGGATGCCACCTAAACACCTTCCACTTTTCGGCAATCGTCGGGCGTGCCGCCCAAGCAATGATCAACCGTTACCGTCGCGACAGCAATTGCCGCTGCGTGCAAACATTGGCTTGTCGATATCGCGCCGAAATTCACCGCGATCTCGCGGATTTACTATGGCCGTACATTGAATGCTGCGAAGCCACGTCACCGGTTATTGTTTCCCGATAAACCACACTGTTTACGTGCAAACCATGAACCTTGAATGTATCTTATTCCGACGCTGGGAGTGGTTCAGTAACGGGGGGCTGGGTCCGCTCCGGGGCGCGTCCCGGGGTTCGAAGCAGCACGGCTTCAGTATAAAGAAAAGCAAATACCGGCACAATTTGATTTACACGTAATTGTCTTCTCATAAGTTTATTTTTCTCCCGCTTAGGTCTACCAGGTAGTGACCAATACCATGTGTAATACATCTGCCACATTTGTCGTCACATTCCCTGCATACAAACAATAGTTTTAGCACATGGTACACACCGTGGCCGGGGAATCTCCTGGGAAACCGAACGTCGAGAGGCCGCTGCATCGATGGTCATCAATCATAGGCCGGCGGTGTCGCAAACTCACCTTCCTACCTCGGCGTTCGGGGGACCCCTAACACTAGCCAAAGCATCCCTCGCCAGGCGGGAGTACTTCTCCACCTGTCACAGCAGCGCGTCCAGCCGGTTTCGATAGAGCTGATATGGAAGAATATCCCACACAACGCTGCGGAACGGTGCTTCGAATTATATCCGTACCATCCAACCACGAGAAACCTTGAACATTGCTGGACGTCTGACCGCGACGATACTCTTATGGCGAAACAATAGCAGATACCGAACCGTTCCTCACAGATTCGATCGGTCGGCCCTTCACCAGCGCCCCGATGGCGACCGCGCACCAGAAGACGCACGTAGAGGGGCCCACAGGAAGTTCGCCATCCGCCTGGAAAATTGGGTCGAAGTGTTGAGGATCCGTTGTCGAGTAGTCCCCGGAGTCTGAACGCTGCACGGAATTTGATCCAGCGAACATGTTGACTATCGTTTCGCGGATGTTCCTGACGACATGAAAGCGGTAGCAAGAACAGGCAAGGTGACGTAAGACAAGTGAACTTTTCACGCGATTGTGTCATACTAGGTATCATGGTGTATACTCAGGCAACTCATCCTGCCACGTCTGAAGTAGGATGCGGTGCGTCGACTGTGCAAGTCAAGGAGTCGAGGAGAGGCTGACGTGGAGACAACTATCATAAAGCAGTATTCTCTGTAGACCACCTGTATAACCCATGCAAGGTGACTAGAAAGACGAGCCTTCGTAAGCCGGATCCTTGTGCTTGACGAGCACACCCTTGCGGCAAAAGGAGGCAGACTTTACAGCGTAGCCTTCGCCATTTTATGCCGCACTGCAGAAGTACCTCGGTGGTGAACGGCAACAGGACAGTTAAGGGGAGTACTATTACGGGGAACCCTAGTTAATAGGACCTATGGTATTAAAAAAACTATATAATTAACCATTTTCACTAACAACATTTGGTCCTATGAACTATGGTCCCCCGTAATAGCAGTACCTAGCAAGCCACCAAGCGAGGATAGCCCCTCGCAGTAGAAATACACAGACGATACAATTGTTTGATCGAAACGCAAGCCCAGATAACCTAATTGCCACACCTCTGGCTAGTGAACCGCAGGAAGCCGACGCAGCCGAAGTAGTCCCCCAAGAACATGTTCTCCTGCATACCCACAAGACCCGTCGCCGGGGAAGGGCGTAGCCTGCACCTGAGGTCGATGAGAAACCCATTGCCATATTTCGGGAATCCAGTCAATCAATACGCTCAGCACAATTGACGGTGCTTATACAGTTCTACACAAGTGTTGTGGATGAAACAAGGCCGGCGACCGCAGGTCATGGCTACGTCGACGACAGTCACAGGCCACGGCTACGGCGACGGAACACCGCGCTTCCCTAAAAATGCCCGGCGTTGCATACTCGATCTCGGGATGATACGAAAAACCTACAGTATTGAAATAATAATGCCAGTTGATGGTTCGCATGGTACAAGCGCAATCTTGGAGGGTTTCCAGCAGAACTTTGGGAAAAGCGGCGGGGGGGGAAAGCACACGCTGGTCTCATGCCGGTGACAATACTCGTACATTTTACGCTACTAGCGCTTTTAAGAACAAAAAAACACGAGAACTGGTGTGTGGTGACATGAGATGGCATGACATGCAGGAAAACATCACGTAAAAGTAAGAAGGCCCTGAAAATCGACAACTTCAGAGTCTGTCCTGAAGTTACTCTACAACACTGTTCCGAATAGGAAATCAAGCCTGGATCGGCACGAAAAGTCCGAAAACAAACCTTGCATATGAATCGTACTGTACTTCCGTAGTACAGTACACTAAACCAGGTACCAGGTACTGCATCGGTATACCACATGATATGTACCGTAAGATGAGTTTTTCATCCAGTCAGAAACCAAGCCCGAGCAGGCTTTCCGAAAACAAGACGTTAATCTTCAACTTCACAACTAATACTATGTATTCATATTATTAATAGTGTGCGTGCTGCTCTAAAACATTAGGAATACCGGTACCAAAATACCAGGTACATAGGACGTAAAGTCGTGTTTTTATACGATGCGAGGTATCACACGACATCACTCACCTGCAGCAGGCGGTACCACTATTATTAGTTAACGACCAAATTGGGAGTTAAATTTGGGCTCGATGTTGCATGAACCATTAGGCAACCATTATTGCGCTTATCATTTTGACGGCGTGAAACAAGAAAGGACCGCCTTCGAGTTATCTGAAGCGTCCGCCGAACGGCAGAGGCCGTAACGGTCCGGAAAGGCATACCTTTATTCGACTTTAGCTCACAAGCAATGGTTTATGACTGCTTATTGTTTCTACCAACGCACACCAGTTGGCAACAGCGAGCAATGTCTCGCCGCGGGAGTTCCTAGCGATAGCTATACTGCCCAATTATTTTTACTAAACTTAGTGCAAGGTACAGCTTAACCTTGAAGGACCGCTGTCCCGTTTCGGGGACAAAACCCTCCAAATCCATGTCCCCCGAACAATACCGAAGTCGTCAAAGGGTTGATTGACACGATACATTTAGCTTCGCCCGAACCATGCTCCTGAGTCTGTCGCGTGCGGTGCTCTGCCATTCAACAGCAGTTTAATAGAGTTGGGATGATAACGGATGGATGCGGCAGTACACGGCATACGAGCCTCCTAAATTTTTCTCAGACAATAAATTTGGGCCCGATGTTTTCAAGAACCAATGCTTAGGGAAGACCGGGTGCATCGTAGTAGCGAAAGAAACGGCGAAAAGGAGGAGAAATACACCTGCACCGTCAAGTAGCAGTAACACAAGGAATACGGTGGTTGCGGTGTCTCAACCTCGCATGGATGAGAAACCACAGCTGTGTGACTGCATCAATTGTATCACATGCGCGGTCATTTCTCGCTCAGCTCTTCTTCTCAGCGATGCTGGCCCTGGGCTGACGGGGGTAGTCCGCGAGAAACGCATCCGGAACCCAGGCAAATACGCGTGATCTTAAGATATACCTGGTACCAGGTATCTATTATTATTATTTTTGCCATCCGACAATGTGCAGCATGATCTTCAACATGGATCACTCATAACTTTCCCGAAAGCTATCGTTGCTCTGATTGTCGGAGAGCGCACATAAAAACCTTGAGAAATCCAGATATGTGTACGTATGATTGTCAATTTTTCGTACTTTTGCCAATTTTTCTTTTCGCAGGAGCACTTTTCGGCAAAACAGCAAGTACTCGGACACGATAAACGCGGCCGGACACATTGGTCTGGGTCTCGGCGCGATCCGTGCACTCTGAAGCGCGTGGCGGGCGCGCAAAGTTTTTTTTTTCCGGCGGGAGTGGATAAGACGATTTCCCTGGATTCAGTACGAGAGACCTGATTTTGCACGTACGTACCACTGGAATGTCGTCATTTTTTCGGTCTTTCATGTACGTACCGGTACGTGTTTTTGCGTCTGAACACAACACACAACACAGACAACAGATAGACCAATACAGCAGCAGAATAGAAAGCGTGGTTAACCCCAGCTGCACACAGCATTAAAACCCTGCCGTCCAGCAGCAGCAGCAGGAGCACAGTGGTCAGCCACGGGCACGTGTGGCAGGTATACATGCTGCTGTATTGCTGTGGCTATTTTGTTTTTTTTCCTGACCCGAGATCGATCATCCCGCAACAACACACACCTCTGTCTGCCACTGTTCGCGATCGTGCGATAGCACAACATGTTGGGGCTGTTGCACACAGCAGTGCGACTCCGGCAACAGACATCAACACGAGCAGCGCAGAGAGCGCGCTGACCGCCAGATAGCTACAGCATCAAGAGTCGGCAATACCATGCACGTGTGGAAGAGCCGCGCTGTACGGTAGATGGAGCCTGCTCGTGCTTGCTGTGTAACAAAGATGTTACATTTTAGCCCATGACGGAAAGCAAGTTTGCCTTGACATGCCTCGACCGACACCAAAATACTACTAGGTTTTAGTATGGAACACTCGGCCCTACACCCCCTTGACAGTTCACGTTTTGCCTTGATTGACATGTCTCCTGACATCTTTGGTATGTGACGGCACAAATTGACTCCTACAGCTGCTGCTGCTGCTGTTGGCGTGCTCTTCTGTTTTTTTTTTTTGCTATAGATAGACAGCAGCAGAGCAGCAACTGCGAAGCAGTGGTGCGATGCTTGCGGCAGCGGAGAGGCCAGCAGTCAGCAAGTATGTGCCTACGGGGGCCTGTTGTTCGTTGATGTTGTCGTGTTGGCCGCTACGCACCAGGCACACGACTACTTGGTCGGCTTGCTGCAGTCTGCAGGCGTTTTTTTTTTTTCTTGGTGTAAAAGCTCTCATACCACCAGGTATAAAATCACGCCACGTACCCTACGTCGTTCGCACAATTATCGTACGGAGAAGCACTGGCTGCTGTTTACCCTACTGCTGCTGCTGCTGTACACTATTAATATTAATACCGGGCTTTTCCTACAGAGAACGCCGTAGTAGTAGTATAATAGCGGTATGATTAGGACAGTCAACCGAAAGGGTACAGGATGGGTAAGCCTGAGATTCTTATCGCGGCGCCATCTTGAAACAACCTTGAGCATAGGCTTTTATATAGAATTTCAGTGTAGATATTCCCACTGAGCCGTTTTTCTCCACCCAGTTTTCTTAGCGTTCTCCAAACAGTCAGCGTTATGTTTCTGTTGGGTACTTTCTTATTGGCGGGCCTATACTGTACCTGGTACCAGGTACAGCAGTACCCGTGCTACCGGTACCCTCCTTTTTTAAAGTTATAACTACAACTTAGTAGTGTACCAGGTACCTGGTATTGTTTATGTATGTATCTACCTGTAGCCCATAGCTCTCCCTTCCCCTCCCGGCGAACAAACATTAGCAATCTATGTACATCCTGAAGTATACCTCGCATAGCACGACATTGCTCACCCCTGCTCATGAATCCATGTTTCTAAACAATACAAGGGTTCCGCATGGGTGCCTGCCGGCACCCATGCTCCGGATAGGAAAATATACCTCAGTGCCTAAACTCGTGTGATTATGTTGAAGCAAGTTGACATAAGGACACCATCCGATCTGGTTGCGAACGGAATCAGGGCAATGACACTATTTCCACACAGCAGTACAGCAGTTATGTCCTCATAATATGTGAGTGTGTTCTTCACACTATAATAGTGATGGGTGGGATGCAGTTAGTTCTGAACAGGTGTGAAGGTATTTCCTACGAGTATTATTGTATCATTTTGTATTTCGTTCTTGCGCCACTCCCCTAGGCACCTCCCGGAGGAGAACCTTGTACCATGTAAGCATTACAGTAGTTGTACGTTCAACATGGGTACAGCCTCCGCTCGATGGAGTCAACTAAGGGAAAAAAAGCCACGCGAAGCCCGCCGTTTTGCGCGTTGTACAAGTATATACGTCGTACGTGTAACAAACTGCATACCTGGTACCCTATTAATAGTACGAACCACTGCTGTTTTGGGTACATAAAAAAAGGTTTTGAGGCTGGGGCCAACATGAGCGCTTCCTACGAGAGGCCCCGTACTGTGTGTATGTTCGTGCTCGTCCTCTGCAACACACTGACCTCTTGAGTGACATTCTCCCACGCTGCTGACGCGCAGCTGATACACCACGCCCGGCTGGCAGTCTCGATGGTGCCTGGACACTTGGGTCGCTCGCCGAGCCCAGAGAAACCGGCCGAGGAGCCTGAGGCCGATATGCACGCGACCGTCGCTTGCGGTAGGTGCACGTCTCGCCTAATCGGGTGCAGCGTCTGCTTCGAACGGGAGCCCGGTCAGTACACAGCAGACGGTTGGCGGCGGGCCACAAATGTGATTCAAGTACAAGAACTTTCATCACAGGTACCATTTTACGGGAGCAACAACTTTGATCACCGACACGGACTTAGCGGCGTGGCATACAAACGGGGTATATACCATCTACCGAGCGGCACGTATGTGCTGATGTGTTCGGCTTTGCACGTAACATTCATGGCGGATATACTCGTTTTTTTTGTTTTCGTTCCGTAAAGTATATAGGCGAGCCGTATTCCGAAACCAGGTGCATACGTACTTGTACAAATTGTACTCTGAACATCCTTTATCCCAGAAGTACAACAGTATATGCTGTTTTATTAAGAGTGCACTATCACGGGGGACCATGGTAAATAGGACCAAATATTGTTATTAGTAGTAAAACTAGCGAAATATTTAGTTTTTTGTGTGTACCGTAGGTCTTATAGAATGTGGTCCCCCGTAATACTAGTACCTGGAACCTGGAATGATTTTAGCTGGGTCCATTTGGTAAATCCCTCCATTTTGGCGAATTAAGTCGGGGTGTGACCAGGGTACCAGGGGTTTACGCCGTGCGGGTAAAGCCGACCACCCCGACCCTAGCCCTACCCCTGGCCCTTACCCGATGCCAGTAATTCGTGTTTTGATGAGTGTGCCAAGCGGGAGCAGGGTGGAAGTGTGCAGAGTACCATCTGCACACCCCGTGCGCATTTCGGTATCTTCATGTACGTAGTAGGAGTTGTTGTAGACATGTATATATTGGTGACGTGGTACCACATGAGAACAGGGTGCCACGCGGGCCTCCGGCGGCTCCTGCGGAGGGCCGTTTATATTTTTGCGACACCATTTTTTTTTTTTTTTTTTTTTCTAATCCCATTCATTATCTTCGCACATCTTCTTCTCTCTCTCCTTCCAACTCGTAACTCAGATCCGGGGTCACATAGAAGGCTCTTCTCCCCCCTTCCAGCTACGGTACGTGCCTTCATTTTTATCGCGAGAAGATTTCAGCCTTTTCTCCCCTCGTCGACTCGCATCGAATTGTGCCTACCCACGCTGCAAGGCGCTCTCAACAATTGAATCCTTTTTTATTGTTGCAAATAAAGTCAAAGTCCGACCCACCTGGGGCTCGAACCCAGGACTCAAACAAGTAGAATTCGAGGTTAACCACTTGAACCACCGGGGCGACCGGCTACCATAGGCAGTCGTAGTACAGGACAGTTGATGAGAAAACTCGCAAGAAGAAGTGTCGTCGGAGATTACAGTAGCCGCCGGGTGCTAATAAACGTACATGTGGTGTCCAGGTTCAACGTCTTATTCCTTCCTGATCTTTATCTAACTCTATTGTACAATATAGGATTTAGAGTTGGTCCCGCTGTTCAGCTGTGTTTCTCAACCCAACTTTATTAGTGTTCGTGCCGATCGGGCGCCCACTGCTGTATTAGGAAAATACCGGTAGGAAATACGGGAGCGCGTTAGGGCCGTTTTTAACGACCGAATGAAATAGTAAAAAACTTGATATTTTGGCGAGACAAAACTTCCATACAGTTGCCAAGACCTTCTATCGTGTAACGCTGCATAGGTGGCAATATTTCGCAAATGTTCGCCTCATAACGCCCTCAGATTTTAGTCAAACCCGTCACAGCAGCAGCAGGTAGCCGACGGCACGCCGAAGCCGAAGCTCTCCATGGAGTAAATGCTGCCGCAGAAAGGACCCCAGGCACAGCCCACGTACCTCAGAGGTCGGCAGTCCTACAAGCCCGGCCAAAATCCCCTGGGAAAAGCTGGGACGGCTGCTGTTTGTGATTCTGTTTGAGTGCCCGCACAAAGCGACACCCATGTTGCATCCACACGGGGCTCACGGCCAGTGTGGCCAGCCCTATCATCACTGTGATCAATACCACCGGGTATCCTTCGTCTCTCCCTCTACTACACAAGTTAGAGCAAGTCTAGCGTAGGGCGTCGTGGGGTGGTCTGGTTTGTACAACCTTGAGTTGGCGTTATTGGGCTGAAATAGCAATTGAATAGCAAACTTCTCTTTCTATAAATTTGCCAACCCTGCAAGGAACAAAAAGTGTACCAGGTAATTCCCAAAGAAGCTTGGCAAGTTTTTTGCTATTCGCAAAAAAAAAGATCCCTGCTACGATGGAAATTTAGCAAGCTGTGCGCTAAATATGCGTTGTTAAAAAGGCAGCCCCTATAAAATGAAAAATCCAGCCTGAACCAGGTCTGTCTCCTGTTCATATTACTAGGTGTCCGGTGCTGCTCGTAGCGGTAGTGCAAGTGGGAGCCGGGTGCCAAATGCGATTGATTGGTCATTGGCCCACTGGGGGGTCAAATTACCAAATATGAACAGGGCGCCAGGTGGGGAAAAAACCCGTGCAAAGTCGAACAGCCCAGCACGTATGTATCATTTCAGCGCTTGTACGTAGGCACCGGTATACCGGTATACGGCTACAACGTGCGCCTCTGTGTCCACCCACTACTATTACGTGTGATATCTACCATAGTGCAGCCGGTCGCCCCGGTGGTTCAAGTGTTAACCTCGAATTCTACTTGTGTTTGAGCCCTGGGTTCGAGCCCCAGATGGGTCGGACATTTGACTTTATTTGCAAAAATGAAAATAAAAAAGGATTCAATTGTTGGGAGCGCCTTGCAGCTTGGGTAGGCACAATTCGATGCGAGTCGACGAGGGAAGAAAAGGCTGAAATCTTCTCCCAATAAAAATGAAGGCACGTACCGTAGCGGGAAGGGGGTGGAAGAGCCTGCTATGTGACCCCGGATCTGAGTTACGAGTTGGAAGGAGAGAGAGAGAAGAAGATGTGCGAAGATAATAAATAGGATGAGCAAAAAAAACAAAAAAAAAACATACCAGGTATGTTTCAACGAGTTGGTAACGGCTGAGAGTAGGTGGTGGGGGCATCACGCCATTCGGGTACCAGCAGCTTGAACATACATAGCACACACTCACCGGCATGGATTCTTGCCATCGCATTTCCTCTTTTTTATTCCACAGCGGTCACAGCTCTTGTGGGGCTCAGATATCGTGTTTGTCGCATCGTTGTTGTTGTCGACTTCGGCTCTCATCACAGCAGTCGGTTCTGTGATTGGTTGATTTTGAGGACTGGGTGGGACTGAGAATTGCGGCCTATTTCGCACCGCACGAGCCTGTTGATTAGCGATCCCGATCTACAGCAGGGGGCCACAGAGGAACTGGATGTTTACTGGCACTGCTGTACTCTAGCCGTAGCTAGCCCCCCGACCGTGGCGTACTTCGCTGAACAAAGCTGGCTCTCACAGGGACGCGGACCCACGGGGATATTTCGCCGCCTACCCCTGTCCCCGCACCCCGCACTGTGAAAAAACATTGAAAATGCATCAAAACCTTCCAAATCAGTGAATCCGGACATCCGGACGTTGCCAACTTGGCGCCGGACGCCGGACCAGCTTTTCATGTCGGGTGTTTGCAAGGCTTCGCACGATATGAGTACACCGACATTTAGTTGGACACGTATTCGCAACGTCGACGGGAACGAACGAAGGCGTTCGATTTGCACGATCTTGAGCAGGAGTCCTGTGTCACTATTGGCAGCTGGCATTCTCGATTCTCGACTCTCGACGCAAACGATGTATATGGTCTTGCGTCATGCGGACCGTAGAGGCAAACTTTTTTCCGGACTGACTGACTGGTACTCCGAAGATTATCCACAAAGCAGCAAGCAGCAGTGCCCATGGTTCATGAGCAACACGTACCTGGTATACCCCTTGTTTATGCCACAACGAGCGGCCCCACACCTGCGAATACCAGCGGCAACGCGCACGAGTAGTGTATATCGTACAAGTGGTGCGAGTAGCGTGATGATAGTGTGCGTACGTACCTCGGCCTCAGGTAGGCCTAGAAGCTGCTCGCATAAAATACATATTGTTGTAGTCCAACGCTTAGGCCTGGGCCTGCCTGACTGGAAGCACCTCATTTCACCCTCAATCACACACGGGCCGACTTCGGCATAAACAGGACGCATGGCTCTACGGCATCCACCGCTTGACCGTTTTCGTAGTATTTACTTGGTCGTATGATTCTCGGCTGCAAGAGAAATTCCTACAATTTTCGACGCGCATCCTGTGAGCTTAATGCGTTCGGCAGCATAGTACCCCCACGTGGCGTCACACAACACAAACTACAGCAGTATAAATACACACATACCTGGCGGGAAAATATTCGAAACGGCTTCTTTGGCTACGAGTCATGACGCACCACCACTACATCAATCAAGGGAAGCCGCCCAGGGAGAACGCACACCGTGCATTCCTGATCGACACCGGGCAGCGTAAATGAAAACCTCACGGCTACTGAGGCAACGTAGCATGAGCGAAAAAATGTTGTGCCCCACACGACTGTACACAGCTTTAACGCTGAGGCCGCCTTCTGGACTGCCTGACGGCACGCGAGACGAGCACGCCGAACTGTCTCCAATGTACACCTGGTAGGTGTGTTGGCGGGCAAGAACCCCCCCCGGGGGAGGGGCCTCCGACCCCCAACTACGATCTTAACAGAACAAAAGTTTAAAATTATGTGAACGAGACGCAAGCTGCCGATGTCACTCCACATTTACTCCAGGACCACTGGTATCCAACATGGCGTGGGTAACGTCGAGCCAATCTTCAACGTCGATGCTGTCATCTTCTGTCTCGCTTATCCCCGTACTACCTTTACTCAAGTCCAACAAGAAGAGCGATTCTGCTTCTTGGGCCCCCGATCCCGTTGATCGGTCCGAACAACTTTGCCCATTCACAACGTGACTAACGTCGGAGTCCGCCATCGGCTCCGAACCAACCTCCCGAAAGACAGACGACGTGGTGAGCGTTGGCTCCTGTGGTTGCGTTATCGCAGTCCGCCGCCCATCAAATGACACATTTTCTGTGCATCCGACTTTTGATGTCCAGCTATCGATGTTCTTACGCCTAGGTCGCGCATCAAGAACAGAGCTTCCCTCAACCCCCTCTCGGGAGCCTGCGGCAGAAGGCAACCCCTCTTCTTGCCGGTCATGTACCGGTATGTCGCGTGGCCCGTTTTGCTGCATACCGGCGGCAAGCTCTTGGAGTGGGGGGGGAGAAGAGGTACCACGATGTTCTCTGCTCACCATGTATTCCATCAACCTGCGGGCACCGCGGTTGATACAAAAAATGGGCAGTTCGTGACTTAAACTGAACTGTGAAGTAGTCGCCACAATACAACGGGTGCGCAGCGTACATCCTACATAGCTGGGATATCCAAAACACCGACACAACATTCGATGATTTACTGAGCCCTCGTCCACGCTTTTTTATCTCTGGCGAGCCCGACCGTCAAGGCCGCCACTGTAAACAAATACCTGGTATGTTTTTAACTACCAGGTATACTACTAATAATGTTGTTCAACTGCAGCACGTACAAAATGTCCGTCAGAAGACAGTAGTGCTTGTAGCAGCCTATTTTCCATGCTACATCAATGCCAACCTGTGGTATAGTAGGTTTGAACAAACTCTCCGCAGAGAGCTGATCTATTCCTGTATATGCCCTCTTGGCATACGTCACGCTGCAGACGAAGACCCACCTGCAGTTGTAGTTGTTGCAACAGGAAGAGACACCTTGCCATTCCTCGAAAGGAGGGATTGCCGGAGTACCAGGAAGGAGTGCGGAGTTGTAGGCTGTCGTTACCTTGTCATAAACCGTTCGAGCTCTTGGGCCGTCTATGACAGCAAGGTTCGCCAATAGCATGTGCGCGATGTGAGTTCTGTTGAAAGGTGTTGGGGAGAGGGCATTGCGTTGCGCGATTGTTATTTCGGATCAGAACAGTCCGCGCGAAGTGTGCACGTCAAGCACCAGCAGCCACTAGCTCTACTCGGCTCGCGGCACAATGAGAAATGCGTACGAAAACTGCGAAGATAGCCAAACCCACTCTGTGATGGCACACTGTTGAAAATGAAACTTCGTTCATCAGATAAAATACTATGTAGTATCGTGCTTGATAACACAAATCGGGGATACTTTGCTAACATTTCACACGCCGGTGGCAGCACGCGGGGTCCAAATTCGCAAGAAATCGAGCAAACATCTTAGTTGAAGGTATACCAGGCATACGATACTCCTGGACGTACAAAACTCCGACGAGGACGGCGACGCGTTTCAGGGTCTACCTACAAAAAACGTTGTGAGTTCCTGATGCCAGAACTATTGCTGACGGGAGCCCTGACCCAGCCCGTAACTCCTGAGAGTAACTGTCTTTGTTATGTTGGCCCTGTCGGAAGGGAGGGGGGCATCTAGTCTATTGTCGGAAACTCCGATTATCGCGCCCCCCTTGGCCACATACAGCGCGCAATCTCTTGCGAGCGTAGTCTGCGGTATCTGGATGCATGTATTGCGCTCTTCTAAAAGTAGAAACACGACTATCAACGGCAGAATGCGTAGGCGGCAAGCAGCGTTTTCTTCTGTGAGAGGATGTGCTGTACATACTGCGGCAACTACAGTAGCCCATCGCCGGATATAAACCCGTACTCTGTAATATTGGCGGGTCCAAACCATGCCAGGTTATCAGCTGGGACTACAGATAGGCAACATTATATTGGCGGGTCCAAACCATGCCAGGTTATCAGCTGGGACTACAGATAGGCAACATTCTCGTTGCTTCGTGTAGGACGACCGGTCGCAAAGGAAAACCTTAGTTTCGCTCAGCATTCAGTAGGCTCCTAGATGACAGACACAGAGCGGCTGCTCTGCTGTAGAAAACTGTACGGTGGGCTATTCGGCAGGTTAGTGGGCCGAAGTAGCAGCTAAACATACATGCACGAAGCATTAGTATACCTCGTGTATGGTTGATGGCGGTAGCATGTTGTATGGTATCCGCGGAACGACTGGGACCAATTACCCCATCCTCAAAAACGCTCGACTATACTACACGTGGGGACAGTATAGTCAGTAGCACATATCATGAGGGCCGTGGTAAAAGCGGAATCAACTTCGAAAGTCAGGGCAGTCCCAACAAAGCAGTATCAAGATATCACACCGTGCTAAGACCAACTATTGTGCAATTAAATTCGGGGGAACTAGCTTCTCAACCAGAAAAAACAAATGTTTACTATGGAGTGGTAGTCAAATCCCCCTATAAATTCCTCGAGTTCCCCTGAGGGTATTTAATGGGTCCATTCTAGAACAGTTCTCAGTTTCTCTTGCTTCTTACTACGGGGGACCACAGTAAATAGGACCAAATATTTTGGTGAAAATAGGTAAATATATAGGTTTTTGTGCATACCGTAAGTCCTATTAACTACGGTCCCCCGTAATAGTAGTCTTGTTCGACCAACCTTGTCTCACTCGAGGGAACTGAGGTTCTATACCTCTTTTTTTTTTTTTTTTTGATAGTTCAGCGTAGGCAGGCTGTCCCAGGAACGAACTGGTAACGGAGGCAGATAACTAAACTTCAAATAATTGGGAACACCGTACGACTTTAAAGCAACAGGGAAGTATTTCACAAAAGCTCCCCTGGAAACTCCGGGGAGAACCCCGACGAGTATGCCCGTGGTTGTGACTGTCCAGCCGAATAGGACGCTTACAGGACGCTAATTTCGGGCGCAGAAATCTGCTATTGGACCAAAAACATTTATGTCCAGAACGCCATACATAGCAGATGAGGTCAAACAAAAACATGTGCCATAAATAATAACAATCGTTTACATGGGTACGCAGCAAACATCTTGGTAAAATATCGTGGAGCTCACCGCTGCTAAAAGCAAGGGTCCCGGAATGCGTACCATCTTCCGCTAGCTATGAGCAGCGCATATCCTCTACTCACCCCATTGTGAACCGGCACAGTCCCGGGTATCGCTGAAACACCTCGCCGCAAATTTCGAGACTCTCGAGCGCACCGCTGATGTCATTTCTGGTGACTTTTTCGAAGACGAGGGAACTGCGGAATGGTAGAAGTAAACAAGGTGGCGATTTGATGGGAATGCTTCATCGGGTGTATCCACGAGGTGAAGACACCCCAACCGGAGGCTAGCATAGTCGTGTGCGCTTCAAGTCCACTTGAATGTAGGATACATTGCTACGTACGATATATCACGCGTGGGACTGATTTCACATACCTGGTAAAGCACAGCACGATTAAAATCAACGCGATACTGCTGTTGCGCGGTGCCGTAAGGTGCATCATACTTACCGCACGAGAACAGGGCGATGGAGTTTGTTCTCGTGCTTCAGATTGAGCGGGCAAGTACATGGAGCTCACCCGTTTATGATGAGCCCACCAATGCCTCCTCGAATGCTTTTTCTGGATTTCCGATGATCGCCCCAAAGCACACATACCACACGCGTCACAATGCGACACCGAAGGAAATGTCAGGGGCGTTGCGTGCAGGCTTGGCGAAACTGACCGAGCTCATGGGGATATGGATAGAAACAGCAAATCGTGCGGAAACGGAACGAGCCCACACGAGCCCATGCATAGGGATATTATTGGAATGACTCGGATGTAGATTGAATCCTTCCGCCGAGAGCAACCACATCATGCACGAAATATAATCCACGAATACAATGACGCCTAGGGCGGCGCAGGCGAGGGAGCTCTGTCACCAATGAATTTGTTTTCGGCTATGTACAGTAGGCTGGTTCCAGCATAGCATGCAGACCAATCGTTACGACCATATAGCTCCAATTTTCGTCCACCAAGAGTGCCGATTGCTCCATCCACTCGAGTATCACACATTTGGCATCGTACTGGCCGGGTACATTTTTGTTTCTGGGTCACCGGGATCTTAGGATTTCTTGAGATCCAAACAAAGAAAAAACAACAACGAAAAACAAAATGGGGTAAAACAAGAACAGGAAGGAAACCTCCATTCTATAGGGGGTTGACAGGGGTCATGGAACACGTGTGCGGAACGTCAGAGTCTATCTCCAAAAATCGCGGCGGACATTAGAGGCCCAATACATTTGGGGCAGTACGTCTGAACCACCTCGTACCGCTGGTAAGACACGCCGCATGCTCTGGCAGCCGTGCCCCTGCAATCTCCGGAGATTCCTTTCTCGCTCCTGAAGGAGCTCTAAACTATTAGCACATCCCTTGAGGAGCTCTATACTGATGTCTACATCATTCGAGGAGCTTTATACTATCAACAAGTCACTTGAGGAGCTCTATACTAGTATTAATAGTACTTTACTCGAAGTTGTACGCCTAACCCTCGGCAGTTTCTAGGGGGAAGTTAACGTCGACAAGTGACGATTACAGCAAAGGCCAACTGCGGGGTTCTGGCAGCGACTCGTGCGGCACGGGTGCAACATGACCCTGGCCCTATTACCGCGCGCTCACGCTGCTCGTAGACGGTCGATATCACCGAATCTATAGACCTTTGTGTATGTCGCTATCTTCAACACACGAAGGGATTACCAAAGCCGATGAGCTATCTCACCAACAAGCTCTAGATTGGTATCGAAAAATGTTGTAACAACAAACAATACTAAGGTATGTCTTACTGGGAAACTTATCGGTGCATTAAGCAGCCCCATCCCTCATAAACGTGGTGACCTAAAGGTGCCGAAGTATGAACCCCCTATCCTACCGGTCATTACAGTCACTTGTTCAACACACTTCAACGCACACAATCGATTACGCGTCTCACCGGCCCGCCGCAAACTCAATCTGCTCGAACTGATGTGAATGTTGTTTCAGCATCGCGATCATCATGTCCAGCATACCGGAGGAGTCCGATCCCACCGCTCGCTCCCGAATGAGTGAGGTGATAAAGTGGGGACTCGGTCCCCTCAAAATTCCACCGGCAACGATACTTTCTGCTGTAATCTTGCCGGAAGGCTCCTCGCCGTCACCTCCAAGGCTACCACCAGCAAACTGATGCTCAACAACGTTCCGGTAGAAATCTTGCTCGAACGCTCTGTAGGACTGCATAATAAACTTACAGATCTCGCCTTCCGTTGCCGCTCGGGTGATCTGAAAGACATCACCGACATCATCGAAGGGGGGAGGGGAGCCCGTGTTGCGAACACGATGCGCATCTGGTCTATGCGGGCCGGGAATACGACGTACTACAACGCCAATCTTGGCAAAAGCGATATATCTTCTATCGCCAATATTTCGAGTATTCCCGAGTTATTTATCGACGGAACGAGGATATCCCAGCGTGTGAAGTGGCGAATGTCAAGCTTTCACCATTTGTTTTTCTTAAGGCACTATTTATGTCACATACCTGCGGGACAGATCGTTCCTGGTTGACGAACGACTCCACCTCCTCCTCGTTGACGTCTCCAACAAAAATCCGGATGGTCTCTCCGTGTTTGACAACCTCTGAAAGCCCCTAATAAGAACACAACACACGACAGCAGCCACCACAGTTAGAATCCCCACTACAGAATGCTGACCGGGTCCCATGTACGGTGGCGCGACCGAACGTTCGGAATTGTCCCAGGTGCTACGACTAAGAGGAGGCCTTGTCTGAGACGAACAAATAATGAAGGTAAACAACGTGGGGTGCGCATGCGCCTGCCTTCCTGTTACCATATTTGTCGATGAAACGTCGTTGTTGCTCTGTGAGCCTGCAGTGAGTTTGAGGTCATTTATTCGACAGGAGCAACGATCTATGTCACGGCTGCACCAGCCAAAATAGCGATCGCAAATATACAGAGCCAAAGTCTGAATGTTTCGGACACCACGAAACAAAAATAATACCAAACGATATTTACGCGCAACGAGCAGTATGAGTCTAGCAACAATATGTGCACACGATAAGATACACGTGCGGCAGTAGAGAGCCGAGGGATTCAGCACTCAAGCAGCATAGCAGGTCGAAACAAGAACGGAATATCAAGGCAGCGTACCTCCCACACCGCGATCCGTCCATCAACCATTGGGCTCTTACCACTGGCAGCGTCTCGTCTTCTTGTTGTTGGACCTCGAACAGGATGGTGTTGGCGCGTTTCACAAACACGTGAAAGTTGTCCTGGTGGGCAGAGGTGATGGCTTTGTTACGGGCGTAGCAAGATCGGGCGGATCAGCCACTCTTCGTCGCAACAATCGATCAGCTGTAGATCCGCAACACTGCCGTCTGTCAGATCTGTCTGTCGGGGCCAACATGCCTGTTATATCGACCGACAGTTTTCCCCCCTCCATAACACATGTTCTCAGTACTAACATGTGTGCTAGGTTCAATAGATTGGTGCGCGACTGCACCTAAGCAAGAAGACCGCATGCCAAAGGGGCCAAAGGGGAAAAGGAGGGCCCGCACGCAACCGCCGCAAGGTGACAGCGAACGGACGAACACATAAGTTCAAGTTAAGGGACATGGGGTCTGGCGATTGGGCACCTAGACCGAAACAGGGATGTAACGACCAGCGATCATGAAGCTTGGCAGGCGAAAACATCGGCAACACCTCAACGTTGTTGTCCGTGCACGTTATGTGACCACTGCCACGTAGAAATGCATGTGGCCACAGCAACATACCCAACGCGGGGCCGGATGACGAAACACCTAAGGGGTCCAAGAGACCCTGCCCAGAGCAATGAAAAACGTGGGAAAAAGACAATATGTCAAGTATTGAAGTATGTTCCGCTCGCCAATATACTGCAAACATACAGTAGTATTGGCCCTGCCACGATTTAGCCTATGTAGAAAACGTATACCTTTCCGGTAGGTTGGCAGTACACAACCCTACCGCTGCTACGATACATGTTTAGCACGTGGAGATTTCCTATGGCTACTTGTGATAAGTTAACTGCTTACGTAATGGTATATTCTATGGTAGGCGGGCCAGCGCCAAAACAGTTTGGGCGGTAGGATGTTCTCACTCGGTCTCCGCAGAAGTCGCTCATGTAGGCCAAGATAGCCCACGCCCTGTGACACGTGAAGCAAGACGAGGGGGGAAACCATTGCCTCGTTGTAGTTATTGAATCACAGACAAGCCCTGGCACGGCTCCGAGCATAGGGGTCAGTTGTAAAGAACGACATGGGGGTTACATCTTCAGCGATCTTCAAGGCTGGGCCAATCATGTTTTGAATACATCCCATGGTTTGAATTCACCAAGGGACCAAGGTCGCATCCTCAACACTTTGGGAACGGCAACGATCGGGTGTACGGCTTGAGTGTTGCTAACCTGTTGAAGTTCCGACTGTTGACATGACGTGGGGATGCTGCTCTGTGGATAGTGTGCCCAAAGTAACCGCCTTCTTGCAGAAATACCATTGCCGTCAATTGCTTTGCTGCGAAGCCACGATACCGGCAATCGCTCTCTGATAAACCGCATTGCCCATGTGCCAAGTATTATCACCGCAAATATCCTATCACGGAGCTGCGAGTGGTTTAGTGACGAGGGAGGGTCAGCTCCGGGGCATCCCGCGGATAGAACCAACACGGTTCTAATATATGTGTGAACAACACTACACCCGTCGATTTGGTTTCGTAATCGCGTCCTTTTAGGGTGTCTCCTGCTTTTGTCTACCTGGTTGTCATCAATGCCATGGTGTGGAAAACAAGTAGCCATACTCGCCTTCATCAAACACCTCCGTTCGTACAGGCCCTCTACCCAACAATATCATAATTACCGTCACCTTCCAGCGGTGAAGTGAACCCCGCGACATCGTCGAGATCGCCATCTACACATCATGCTACGGTAGCAGAGGTGCACCATGTTATAGAATATTTCCAGGTTACCCGGCTTTCGTAGCTCTGTACATCATACCACCTAAACAAATGACTAAAAGAAGGTACGCGCTTCACCTGATGAGCAATCACATGGCCTAGGTCTATGTCGAACAACATTGTCTAAACAAAACGATGCCGGGTCGCTAAAACGCCGGACCAATCAGAAAAACGTTTGAACGAAACGCGCCGCCCCTATCGTGACAGGCGTCCATAATTCATTGTACCGCCTTCTTCGTTGTAGTCCCGTGGTCTCTGTGGTCATCCACTATCGCCCAGAAATTCAACGCCGTGCTCCGTCGCTGTCGTCCAAACCAAATCAGCGTCTTCTTCCAGTACAACCAGACCCTTTTTGTCACGAGGGCACGATACTGTTGTTCCGAATCAAAACCAAAGTGATGTCGCTTGTCATTTCTGGTTTGATCAACGACGCAAATAGTTTAAACCGAGCAATGAAAAAAACAAACATCACGGTCACTGTATCTTCCATGTTCATTCTCATGCTTACCGAGGTGCTTCGCCACCGGGCAAGCGACAACAGTTTAAACAGCCCTCTTTCTAGACTGCTCGTTGAGGTACGCGTGGTAGACACCGTTAGGGGGAAGTCTCCTGCAAAACCTAACAGCGATACGCCACTACATCAATCAACAACAAGATATCGGCCGCCCATATCGCAGGCTCACCTTCCGACCTCGGCGTTCGCGGGACCCGGATTATTGGCCAACGCCTCCCTCGCCAGGCGGGAGTACTTTTCCACCTGTCGCAGCGTCCAGGCGGTATGCGTAGCTGAAGTGGAGACGAACGGCATACAATACTGCGGAACGATGCTTGAAGCAATATTTTTACCTTCCACGACGTGAAAAAATTGGATCACTGTAGCTCTGACCGCGATAGTACTCGGCTGGCGACTAAATACTACCGGTATATAATACTGTAAACCGTTCCTCACAGATTCGATTGGTCGGCCCTTCACCAGCGCTCCGAGAGCGACCGCGCACCAGAAGACGCAAGTGGAGGGGCCCACAGGAACCTGGCTATCCGTCGTCATGAGCGTGTCGAAGTGCTGATGATCTGTTGTCGAGTAGTCCCCGTGTTGGGAATGCTCAAGAGAAGCCGGACCAACAAACATGTTGACCAATGTTTCGCGGATGTTGCTGACGCCGGGCAATCGGTGGCAAGAATGGGGAAGTTGAAGTGAGACACGCGGGCATTACGCACGATTGTGTCACGCCACGCAAAATACCATGATGGGGACCTAAAGCAACTCACTCTGTCAACTTGAACCCTGTTACTGTTGCTACGTCTCAAGAAAGACGGCGATCACCAGCCCCGCTACTCGACACGTCGAGGAGGAGGAGGAGGAGGAGGTTGCGTGGATAAAACGCCAACACTATTATTGTAGACGACCTCTGCAAGCTATGAAACGTGAGTATGAAGACGGATGTTCGTAACTCGATCATTTTGTTTTGGACGGGGGCAAACGTGCGGCAGAGGCGCGCAGCCTTTGTAGCGTAGCCTTAGCATACTGTACTGTACCGCAGGCACCGCAGCGGAACAGCTAACGCGAGTGAGAAAGCAGGCCACAGTACATCAGTACTAGCAATCAAGGCACCCATCAAATCAACGGAGACGGCCGTTTGGCCGGAACGCAACCTCAGAGGCGCTCTGTTGCCGCACCTCTGGCTCGTGAACGGCAGGAAGCCGACGCAGAGGAAGTAGTCGCTCAGGAACATGTTTTCCTGCATGCCCACAAGACCCGTCGCTGGGGATGGACTTAGCCTGCACCTGAAGCCGAAAAGGGGTCCATTGCGACATCTCAAAAACTAGTCAATCAATGCACGAAACAGTATCGGCTTGCAGTATGCGAGCGCTCTGGATTAAAGCAAGCTGATTGGCATCGGTCACGGCTACGGCAACGCATCCACGCGCTTTCCTGAACATGTCTCGCGTTGCAATGTTGCCGACCGAATGAAGTGCTTACTCTACTCACGCGACAATGTGCTCAGAGAGTTCGCCCGTACCAGCATGATACAAGCTCGATATGGTCTTGTGTTCCGGCCACGTGTGAAAAAATGAAATGACGGGTTTCTCACGCTCGTCGCGATACTTGTACGTTTACGCTGTTTGTGCAGCTCAAAACCACTGACAAATAAAACACGAGAACAACTGTGTGGTGACGGGATGGGGGGGCGATACACAAATAACAGATACTTGTACGTTTACGCTGTTTGTGCAGCTCAAAACCACTGACAAATAAAACACGAGAACAACTGTGTGGTGACGGGATGGGGGGGCGATACACAAATAACAGTAGCAAGCCTCTAAAACTCCGACGCATACGCGGCTTGCACTGAGTAAGCCTACTACACACTGTTCCGAGTGAGGAATCAAGCCTGAGGAGGCATTTTAAAACGTAAAACAATTCCACAATATAGCAGCGAGACAGTTTTCCGGATATGGCGCGGGATAATATGGAATAACAATCGTGCTTCCTGTAGAAAATCAAGCCCGAGTAAACTCTCCGCACACACAATCTGAACCTTTGGAAAACTACAGGTACAGCAGTTGTTGCTGCAAACACGAAGTGAGGGCTGTTATGAATAATAACATTCGGAATGCCGACATCACATAATATTATCAAGAAGGAGAATAGGTGTCATATCAGGAAATATATACCACGGTATGCGATAATAACCGACATCACTTGCAAATTGACAACTTGGCAGTTTTGAAACCCTTTTGGAACAGCAGTTCCGTTTTCGGGATAAGCCGGTCAAATTCCTAGTAATTTCTCCCCAAGACGGGAGTGCAGTACTAACAGTTCGAAAAGGGGCCGATAATCGTAGCCTCGACTGACTCACGAACCGTAAGACAACCACTATTGCAGTATGAGCGACCACGAGTTTCTGAATTTAATGGCGCCGAATTAAGAGGGCCCACGTATGAGATGCCAGCAGCGTCCGCCGGATGCCGGGCGCCGTGACGGTCCAAAGAGATATACCAGGTACCTGGCACCATTTTTTGGCTTGAGCCGCAGGAAGTCGGTTTCTGTTCGTTCTTTAACACCACGAATCTTGCACTTTTTACAGTCGCGGGTCTGGGGGGTTCGAAATGTCACGGGTCGGGCCGGGTCGGGCCGGGTCGGGCCGGGTCGGGCCAGGAAGTGTTGAACATCTCACGGGTAAGGTCGGGTGTCGTAAAAAGGTTTGAAAATCTCGCGTGTCGGGTCAGGTCGGGTCAAAGGGGATAAAACGCTCCCGGGTCGGGTCCGGTCACATAACCCGCGAGAAACGGGTAACTCCCGGGCCGGGCCACCATGGCCCGCGAGTGATTTTCTGCTGACCCACGGGTCGGACCCGCGCATTCGACTCGTGGAAATAATACTCGAAACCTCTCCTTTGGTGTCATATAATTCAAACATCATACACCGAAAATCCATGTACGCATACCCGTATCCATCCGTACTCACTATAGCCATGCCACATAATATCACTGCGGGGCACAGCAATGAATATCAAAATGATTGATGCCGACCCACGAGACGGATCCGCGGGTCGAACCAGTGGGTCGAGACAAACGGCCTCGCGGGTCAAGGTCACTCGACCCGCGACATGACCTGTATCTCACGGGCCACGCGGGTCGAGTCGGGGCGGGTTTGGAGGTGTTCGAAATTCCACGGGTCAGGTCGGGTCAGGTCATCAAGAGGATTTTGAATCTCAAGGGTCGGGTCGGGTCGGGTCAGGAGGTTGTCCAATCTCACGGGTCCAGCAGGGTCGAGTCAGTGGTGTTTCCAAAATCTCGCGGGTTAGGTCGGGTCAGGTCAAGACATCTCAAACATTTTGTGGTTCGGATCGGGCCAGCTGACCAGACCCCAACCGACCTGAACAGTAAGGTTTGACCTGACCCGCGAACAGCCTGAATCAAATAGCTTCTATCAACGCAAACCAGTCGACGACATTCACAAATATATTGCTTCGCGAGTTCCCGGCGACAGCTAATACACACTATCCTTTTATTAGTACCCAAAGTACTGTACTTCAGTTCGACGCAAGTCAACGAGGGATAAATTGGGTGGAGGCCTTCTCGGGATGAAAATGAAGGCAGGGACCGTAGTGGGGGGGGTGCCTGCTGTGTGACCCGGTTTTTGAGTTATGAATCATAAGAGGGAGAGATAAAAAAGTGCGAAGACAATAAAATAGGGGGGGAAAGGTATGAGTACCTTGCCTACTACTACGGGGGACCATACGAAATAGGACCAAATATTTTTGTAAAAAAAAAGGAAATATATAGGTTTTTGTGTTTACCGTAGGTCCCATTTACTATGTATGGCCCCCCGTTATATTATACCCAACTCTTGTACTGGTACTACCGTTAAAAAAACACGAGACATTTAATCCAGCCCAAAATACGCCATACGTGTGTCATGTATGTACAGCACTGCTGTACTGCCCTGTCTACCACAGCAGCGTGTCAGGTACCTGCTACAGTTTACACACATACGTGCAGATGGGACGAGAAACGTCAGCCTAGCAGAACCATGCTCGTACGTACTCGTACTCGAAAAGTAACTGACCTCTTGAGTGTCACTCTCCCATACTGCTGAAGCGCAGCCGATACACCACCAAGTCCCGCTTGCAGAGTAGATGGTGCGTGGAGACTTGGGTCGCTCGCCGAGCCCACATAAACTGGCCCAGGAGTCTGAGGGCGATTTGCACGTGACCGGCGCTTGCTGTAGATGCACGTCTGGCCTATTCGGGAGCAGCGTCTGTTCACGAACGGGATCACGGTCAATACACGGGCGGTAGGCGGCAAGCTACGATCGTGATGCGCGGACAGTACAGCAATTTCATTAAGCATACCAGAGATCGTGCTCGTACTTTTTCAATAATACAGCTACTGCTTCATGTGCAATGTACACCATCGCAGGGCCCACTGCCTGCAAATGCCATACATTCAACACTCACTCATGTCTTCCCAAGAGGTATAGAATAAGGCCAGTGAATGCTCGACATACTAGAGCCGCATTTATCGCAATGTCTAAAACTCAGCATAGTGATTTCCTTCAGACAGGAGCATCGACATATTACTTAATAACTTGAAAACTACGTACGTAGAATCGGTGATTTATTAGCAACAAAATACAAGAAGAGGATTCAGGCGGGCACGGGCGCCCGGGGAAAAAATGTGAACCGTCACATATTTTGTTTCCGCTAGACAGGGGGGAGAGGTTGCTAGAACCGAGTACAAAAAAGGAAAGTGAGGATATTTTTTTTTCCCCCCTTCCTCCATATTTCATCATCTGATCACAACGGTTACAACCGTTTTTCCATTCCGACCTCTGGGGGTGCGGTGTGTTGTTTTCTCTTCTTCATGGACGCCCCTGCAGCAGGCAGAAATTCAACCGAAAAACTCGACGGAGATGAGCGGTTCAAACGGCCGAAAAGACGAGTTCCTCGTTCGCGTCTTCGGTGTGTGCCTCAACGTTTTAGTACGTGAAAAAAAATGCGCAGCAGCAGCAGCAGCAGCAGCAGCAGCAGCAGCAGGGCTTGCCCTCGAGCCAGACTAATCTTCAACGCTCGGGATACATACATAGGCTTTCGTGCAGGAGGCATTTTAAAGTTGGGCATCACAGTACGTAGCTCGGGGTATGTATGTGCCATGACGGAGGAAACGATCAGAACGGGAAGAAAATGATACCAACGAATCAGGCTGCAGGCTCAACAAGAGAGCAGTCACGCGACGACCTTGTTAGGTCTCTAGGGCGGCAGAGGTCACCGGGTGGGTCGCCATCGTGTGAGAGGTTACTAATCGCCGGCGACCTTTAGTTGGATTGGGCGTTGGGATTACGGTCTGTGTGCCAGCTTGTGCTGTCTGTGCGGTGTGGTGTGTGTGCTGTCCTGCGTGTGCTCGAAATAGTCGGGGAAACATTGTGGTAGATCATTTCCAGTTCTTCCGAGAGGCTGTCGGTTGATTCGCGCGTGCTGAATGCCTCTCAACGCCGCAGACATTGCTGCTGTTATAGGGTGGTGGTGGCGACTTTATACTATACACCGAGAAGTAAGTGGGTTGTGCTCGGGGTGGGGGGTTGGATTGTATGGCAGTGTTATGTATGCACTGTTGCAGAGCTGTGGCTGCGCCTGCCACATGCTGCTGCGGAGCTGTGCTGTGTCCTGTGCGTTCTTGTTGGGCAGGATCTTTCACAATATGGAAGTAAAAAACACAAAAGCTTACTATCAGGCACCAAGAAATATTATACGTACTTACTGTGGTGGTCGAAAAAGTGCCTCGAGTACTTATTTTGGGGAGAAACATATTTCATGCTGGTCGTTATGTCTGACGGCCCATTTTAACGAGGAAGCATAGAGATTTCGTAAATTGGAAATAAATTTTGAATCTCAATGATTCCGTAAAAAACACGTGCTGGTGAACTATTTCGAAACACAGCGTAGTACAATGTCATGCCGAACAAAAAATAAGTCGGAAAACCTGGAATAACGCACCACTTCATACAACGCCCAGTCAACAAACAACGACGAGGGTAGACGAGAGTGAAGGCTTGCGTTGTCGCGTGTGCGCTGCCGCCAGCCTTTTGATTTTTTTGGTGGCGCAGGATAGGAAGCTGTCACTCTCATGGTATCTCGGGTCGCCGGAGGGAGCCCTCAAGCGCCACGCGCGAAACGGCAGCGGTGATGCAGCTATCGGGGTCTCGAGCGTTTTTTCTGTTAATCTTCTCGATCGCCCGGTTTTCGCGATGCTTCGCCGATCGAGCAGGCCGAAAAAATGGGCTTGAGGCCGCCGTCATTTTTTTGAGGCACCACCGCCGGGGTGCGATGTGCTATGGAATGTGGGCATGGGCGCGGCTATTGCTCCGGTCGCCTCTCGTTGAGATTCACTTTTTATAGCCTCGTTTGTGGTCACGGGAAGCGGCCAAGAATCACCTCAGACTCCACCGGGGGTGTTGACTCACCATGAACATGCCACATGAAGGCGGATCGACTCCTAAATTGGAAATTGAAAAGAAAAACAAACGAAAAAAGTTCCAAAAGATTTTTCACGGTTGGTTTTGTTTTCCCAATTCCCTCGAGAATGCTTGCTTATTGATTCTCTCTTCGGCCAATCATTCCTATTACGAAAAAAAATAGCCGACGTGTCCAAACGGAATCGAAAAGTGAAAACAGAAATCTGAGCGAAAAATAACGGAGAGCACAACGTACTTGGGCCGTTCGCAACTGTGCACACATACATGCCGACAAACTAGCGCTCGGCAACACAGATCCACCACAGAAGCAGGCAAACGCGACAACAATTCAGTTCCGGGACGTCGTCGGGCTTCCCATGGAGGAGGTGGCACGTCCAACGCCGACGTCCCTGGATCAAACTTGACATTATCATGCTGAAAACGATATTTCGACCTTGTTTTCGAGGGCGTCATCCTGAATTTTCCTCAAATTAACTTCGCTCTGGCTCGTACGCCGGGAAACAAAAAGGCCTGAAAACGTCGGAGCTGGTGTTATAGTTCTCGCTTGCCGTACTATAGTCTAGCTGTGGGTTGGATGCTGTTTACGGCGGCCCTGGTGTGATTTTTTGACGTGACTGCGGTGACCAGTAGGACGCGCTGAACTGTTGCTGTTGTTCCGGTTTCTGATTTTTGCCTTTCGCATTCCAGCCGTCAACTTTTGAATTGTAGCATTGGGTTGTAAATCGTCCACTTTCCCGGAACCTATAAAACGAAGGGGAACATGCTTGGGCGAGGGACCACTCATCGCCTTTGTTTATTACAATTTCGATTTTCCATTTTGATTTTCGATCATTTTCGGACACGCCCTCAGATTAGATGTGAACTTGGCGAATAATAACACAATCCCTATTATTATGCGGAAAAATTAAAAATCGGATTTATTGTGCGCGCAGATATTCGAGCGAACGCCAGGATCCAGCTGCCGCCGCGAAAAGACGCGCTGGGTGCGCTGCACTGCGCTCAAGCGCCCGAGCCAACGTTGATTGTCTTTGGTCTGGCGGCGAAGAGACGGGCCAAGTGCTCAAGAGGTAACCTGTCTTGGTATTATTAAGTACCAGGTATTTCACAATGTGACCGACAGCTGCTGCTGCTTCGGCTGTTGTAGTCCACGAGTACGAATCCACGGAGAAGTGCGCTCCGAGTATGCTTCTCTTGGTCTCTAGACCCGAGCCCACGCCAGCCGACTGCAATCTCGCCACGGAGAGACGCGCCACCCTCCCACCGCGCGTCGGGGGCGAAACAACGTCGCTATACAGCTATGTCACCATCCAACTAATTGATCGTTTTGCTCCTGTTTGCTGCCGTAACTAACATCTTTAAATGTAGAGAGCATCCCATTATTCGATCCGGAAATCTGATGACCCAACTCGTCGAAAATTGGGTCAAAACCTGACGATTTGGTCCATTGGATTCTCAAATGTTATTTTTTTTTCGGTCAGATTTTGCATATATATATATTCGGACCGCACAATAAGCAGGGGCATTCATTTTTTATACCGAAAAATACAAATCTGATGAACGAAATCGAACCGCATAGGCAACAGCCCAGATAGAACAAATTAAATATATACCTGGAAAAAGTTAAGTCATGACTACACACACTGTAATGAGGCACGCGAGCGCGATGCGGGAGTATTTTTTTTGTTTCCAAGGGAAAAAAGCCTCTTCAGAATAAGTCGTACAAGAGAAGGATGCCTCATTCATAGTTTCTCCGTGTGTGTATGTGACTGCTGTGTCACAGCAGTTGTTGTGTCATCGTGGGTGATTCAACATTTTTTGTTTTGGCCACGTTTGTCGATCGTGCTTAACGCACACGGCACCAATGTGAGCCCCGGTGGGCTCTGTGCACGCACACACAACAAGTGAAACCTGCTCGTGCTGGTGCGGTTGCAAGCCGATCAGAATTGGTAGAGCTAGGTGCGGCAACGTGTGTAGGCACATGGCTGGGCCATGGTTTCATTGTTTTAGAAAAACAGAACCGTAGCATATCAAACGTTTTTTATTTCAGAGTTTTATTACCTCACGAAACCCAACTCTACGATGACTCGTAGGCAGAATGTGCCTGTGCTCAGCAACGTTCGGGTCGTGCCTCTAAGGCATGCCACAGGCGGTATTGTCAGGCCCACCCTCCTCCTGATTAGAGGACGGAAAAGCTCTGCTGTAGATGTCGCACGAGTACAACAGTAGTAGTAGTGGTATTACTAGTGGTGGCGCCTGCTACGAGAAACTCTGTCAGTTGGACATAACAGGTTGTACTGCTGTAGATTTTTCGTCTCCAAATTATACCGAATACCGAGTTGAGAAGCAGGAAGCACATAAAAAACATCGACTACGCGTACAAAGGCTTCAAGGGTTAGACTGACAAGCCGAGCGTATAGCGACGCTGACCCTGGCATTGTGTGCCCTACTGCTGCTGCTGCGGGTGCTGTTGCGGATGCTGCTGTTGTTGCTGCTGCGGACGCCGCCACGTCTGCTGCTGCTGCTGACGATTTTTTTAAAAACAATAAAACCCAAACGTCACGGATCACGAAACTACCGTGTACCTGGTACCTGGTACGTACGTAGATGTTCGTTCGAGTTGGTTCCGACACAATCCGTGTTATAGCTCAGTATCATGCATGGCAGATATTACTACTGCAGGTACTGAGGCAGGTACTGGAGGTTGCATTAATAGTTTTACCACCTGGTACAGAGTACATGCACGGACGTGATACGTACACAAGGTACTAGGTACCGGATACCAGAGGTAATACGGAGTGAGTACAAGTGTCTAGCGAGCTGAGAGTTCGAGTAGGAGTTGAGAGCATCACGCAATTTTGATACCGGCTCGAACATATATTACTCACCCGCATGGATTCTTGCCATCGCATTTCCTCTTCTTCAGTCCACAGCGATCACAGCTCTTGTGAAGCTCAAGTTTCGCTTTTATCGCATTTGCGATGTTTTCGTCACGTCCCGCCTTCATGATCGTCCAGTGTTTGGTTGGTTGCTTGGGAGACTGGGCAGGAGGGACTGAGAGATGCGACCAACTTCGCAGGGATGAGGCTGTCGATTGGTATTCCCGACCCACAACAGCACCGCAGCCAGCCACAGATGCCGACACAGAGGCAGTCCTCTGCTGGGCGGGTACTGACACCTCTGTACTCCACCCGCAGCGATGACGCCCCGACCGTGGTTTGCTCTGCTTGGCTGAAAAAAACGGGGGCGGGACTTTCGCAGGGATAATTATAATTTCGCCGCCTCCCTGCCCCCGCACCCCGCATGTCGAAAAACTAGTCGAAACCCACAGAAGAAAACCTTTCATATCTGTGAATCCGAATCTTGCCACTTGGGACAGCGCGGCGCGGACCATCATTTCTGTGCTCTATCTCTGTTGTTGTTGTTGTTGTTGTCCTCACATTTTTAACTCTCTGACGAAGGAGTCCCCTTGGTCACATGAATGTGTTGGAGCCTTAGGAAGATCCGAAAAACCACCAAAAAGTCGAAACTCGGCTCCCGATTATCAAATACACCAGACGGAGAAAGCGCAGACAAGTCAAAACCAATGTGCAACCTGAACCATTAATAAATACCCAGATCTCCAAGGAAGATAGTAAATAAAAAAATAAATAAATAACATGGCCGCGGGTATATCCTCTCAACTATAACATAGATAGAGTATCCCCGATCCCAACACTAACCAACTCGTGGCTGCTGACTACAACAACAGCGGATGCTGTCTGAAGTGCTGCCTGCACGGTACGAAACGCACGGTAGTCGTGAACACGACAGAAAGACGAACACACCTGCCTGCTATCTGGAGTGCTGTCAGAGTGAAGACTCGCGGACATGCAGTGAAAAAGGAGCAATCGAACCTTACTATCAATATTAATACCACACGAATATCAACGGTCGCCCTCTCCTCCTGGGCTGCCTAACACAAAAAGGTGCGGCGCAGTTATGATACCACGTCCCTGATAATTGCGTGGGTTATTCCCCATGAAGGGTATACAACTCGTTAAATTACAAAGACCAGTGACGTTGCTAACAAGCAGATAGATGCCTCGAGAAACCAGCAAAAAACTATCTATGACTGCTTCTCTCGTGATGATAGTGTGCACGCAGGTCATAATTGGTCTCCGTGCACCGTCTTCCTGCCGCTTTTCATGGCCGCCTCATCGCCTTGGCCCAATCCGCCCTCTCCTTTGCACGTGCTCTCGTTGGCATTCCCTTCCAGTCGATTCCCTTTCTCCGCCATCCTGAAAAACAAAATTTTTCCTCGCACTTGCGGTTCTGATCTGAAAAATAAAACTTATCGCGCAGGGGGAAGTCAATCCGTCTCTTCCCCGCGCGTCGACGCCCAGTCTCCCTCCTCCCTCGTCGTCGAATCCAGCCTCCTACCGGCGCAATAGACTGTGCCGTAGTGTGGCCTGTGGTGGCGCCTGCGTCCGCGCACGGACACCCCGTTTGAGCAGTGCTGCTCTGCCGCCAAAAATGACGCGCGAATCGTAGGTCTCCGTGCCTGACGCGCCACGTACGACCCAACACCCAATTCTACTACTGCCTGAGCCTCGCGGCCACAGGCAGCAGCAAGAAGGTATCACTCTCCTTGAGGGCGAGTCCGGCCTTACATCCGCCAGAAAGACCTACCCCACTCTCTATAAGCCTGATAGGGCATGCCTCGCAGCATTCCTCGCCGAGGCAGCGACGGGAACGGAACGTACTATTATTCGAGGTACCAAAGGTTGTCAGGTGTCGGAGCGACATGTACAATAATAATAAGAAATAACAACTTACCAACCGTACGGGAAGTAACAACAGCAGTGATAACATGTGGGGGGAAGGGTTGGAGGAGGGAGGTAGAAAAGCTACAGAGAGAGCGAGACGCCAGGGACTCTCTCATAGGTACTACACCGACAGCAGTGTAGACCAGCAACACCGCACGACCTTCAGCGCGTTGAAACATGCGCGTAGCAGTTATAAACCAGCCACTTTCATGGGCACCGTTTTTTTTGTGGAATCTTCTTCGGGAGTGCTTGGGGGGGAGGACTGGGCCCTTCTGGCGGTTGGAGGTGGCAGGGTCAGGGTCAGTAGTAGTGCAGTAGTAGTGGTAGTAGTAGTAGTAGTAGTAGTAGTAGTAGTAGTAGTAGTAGTAGTAGTGGTAGTAGTAGTAGTAGTAGTAGCAGTAGTAGTAGTAGTAGTAGTGGTAGTAGCAGCAGTAGTAGTAGTAGTAGTAGTAGTAGTAGTAGTGGTAGTAGTGGTAGTAGTAGTAGTAGTAGTAGTAGTAGTAGTAGTAGTAGCTGTAGTAGTAGTATTAATAGTAGATGCAGTAGTACTATTGGTAGTAGTAGTAGTAGTAGTAGTAGCAGTAGTAGTAGTAGTAGTAGTAGTAGTAGTAGTATTTGAGAGTAGCAGTATAGGAGTAGTAGTAGTATTTTAAAGTAGCAGTATAGTAGTAGTAGTAGTAGTTGTAGTAGTAGTAGTATTTTAACGTAGCAGTATAGTAGTAGTAGTAGTAGTAGTAGTAGTAGTAGTAGTGGTATTAATATTACGGGGGACCATAGTTAACAGGACCTATGGTACACACAAAAACCTATATGTTTAACCATTTTTACTAACAATATATGGTCCGGTTAACTATGTCCCCCCGTAATAGTAAGAGTAGCTACTGTAGTAGCAATAGTAGTAGTAGTAGTAGTAGTAATAATAGTAGTAGTAGTAGTAGTAGTAGGAGTAGTAATAGTAATAGTTGTAGTAGTAGTAGTAGTAGTAGTAGTGGTAGGAGTAGTAGTAATAGTAGTAGTAGTAGTAGTAGTAGGACGAGTAGTAGTAATAGTAGTAGTAGTAGTAGGAGTAGAAGTAGTAGTAGTAGTAGTAGTAGTAGTAGTAAGTAGGAGTAGTAGTGAGTGGGGGGAAGGGTTGGAGGAGGTAGAATGGCTTCGTTGAGAGAAAAACCGCAGCGACTCTCTCTTTGGTACTATCGATCTTAAAGCAGTGTAGACCAGCAACACCGCACGACCTTCCACGCGTTGATACATGCGCGTAGCAGTTCTAAACGAGCCATTTTGATGGACAGCGGTTTTTTGGTAGATGCTTCATAAATAGGGGGTTTTATAGAACGAACCGTAGTTGGTTCCGTTTTGGGGACACACCACTCAAAGTTTTAGTAGTTTGTCCCCAAAATGGGGCTGCGGTCCTGAAAGAGGGGAGTGACCGTTTTTTGGTGGATGATATGGAGGCATGTTGGTCGTAGTAGTCTCCATGAGCGTCACATCAGCTTTGATTTGTTATACTGCCGCGCTTTTGTTCTGGAGAGTTCTTCACTTTATGTTGGTCTTTTTTTAGAACGACACTACACATTGTCGGATGGCAAGCATGATCAAAATAAACCGACCAGTTTGATGGACAGCGGGTTTATGGTATTATTGTTAATAGATGCTTTTTAGGAGGTTTTAGAACCGCAGTCCCGTTTTGCTGACAAACCACTCAAATTTCAAGTAGTTTGTCTCGATAACGGGACTGCGGTTCTAGAGGAGAGGAGTTGTTGTTTTTCTGGTGTGTGTGTGTGTTCTTCACATTAAACCGTTCTTTCCACCCGTCGACATCCAGCACAACCAGTGTCCGTGCCGATTCTTCAATCCTAGAAGAGATACAAGTTCTGTCGTCACAAAGCTACGCCACAGAGATACTACGTTGCCACGTGTGCAGTGTGCACTGCAGTGGGCGATGCAAAGCCATGTCATCATACTAAATACGACAGGCACGACATACGCAATCTATGAAATAGTGAAACGAAAAGAAAGAATCAGAGATATACAAAAACAAGGTAGACAAATCGAAAGAGAAAAAGAAGAAAAATGAAAGCAAAATCTAAGAGAAACAATCTGTCGTGCCCCCCCCCCGCAGGCGAAGTGGCCAACACTTGAAAAAGAACGAGCTGGAGAAAAGAAAGAAATAAATTAAAATAAGAAAAAGACACCACTGCTTGTAAACAGAGTAAGACAAAGAACCGAGGAAAAAAGTAACAAGGAAAAATAACAAAGTTAAAGGGGAAATAACAGGCAGACCAAAGCCCAAAGCACCTTCCAGGTGGCGGCAGCAGCTTGTGGTACGAGTAGTATAGCCAGGTTCTCCCTGCTAATCCGCCTGGTACCTTGCTACCCAGACTGCCGTCTCCGCCCTGCGTTCGTCAACTATGCCCAGCCCCTTGGCGTCAGACAATAGGAAACGAGCAGAGCAGGTTCGTCTTCCAACCACGCCACACGGCTGCTTCAGTACGGCTTATCAATCAGAAAAGGAAGAGGAGGAGAAAAAAATGATATGAAAATCACGGAGAGTCAGCGCAAGAAAGAAAAAAATCAAAAACAAGAAGAGAAGACAAGGGAAGACCACGTTCGAACCAGCTGCACCAGTTGGTAGCCCTAGTAGTATGGTCATGTTCTACTTCCTAGTCGACTTGGTGCCTTGCTACCCTGTCTGCCATCTCCTTCCTACTTTCGTCTACCGCCGTTTCCCTTCTACCCCTCCTGTTCCCCCCCCTCTCCGCATTCCCTCGGTCGGGCTTTCTGCCACTTCTCTTGTTGCCCCCTCCCCCCCCGTTCCCTTGGGCACCATCCACGGCGGATGCGCGGCGCTGCCTACTCATCTCAGCCTCAGCCTCAGCCTCGTGCCACCTCACCATGAACCGTTCGGCTGCTTCAAGGATCCCCCGGTACCACTTCCCCGCCTTTTTGGCTGCAGTGGACCACAACGCGGTCTCAACTCCAAACACCAAGGGGGCAACTTCCGTTGACCCTTCGGTGGCTCGGAACTCCCTAAGGTCTTCGACTATGCATCTATGCCAAGTCTTACACTGTCCGCCTGGTCTCGGGCTCTCCCCACCAGTTATCGTCCCGAACATTACCCGACTGGGTAATCGCTCCTTGCTTTGCCGTGCCACGCCCCCCGCAAAGAAGAGCCGCCGTTCACGAATGGTCGTTTCGATGCTCTCGCAACGGTGGATGGGATGGAAGGATGTTGGTTGTGGTAGTCATATGAGTCGCATCGGTTTTGATATGTCGTACCAGGTATGATACTGCCGCGCTTTTGTTCAGGCAAGTTCTTCACTTTCTTTTCCTCAGACTTTTTTTTGTAGAACAACACTACACATTGTCGGATGACAAGCTTAACAATGGGGATGATAATAATAATAATAAGAAGAATAATAATAGTAATGATAATAATAATAATAATAATAATAATAATAATAATAATAATAATAATAATAATAATAATAATAATATCAATAATAGTAATATACCAGGTACCAGTGGTCCAGGTACACAGGCACCTGGTAAAAATTGGCATGGGACTGTTGCGGCGACAACGAGAACGCATCAAGGCGAACGTAAACTCTATCAGTATCATCTTGAGCAAAAAGTCTGCCTCCACGGCGGCTGGCATACTCCATTACTGAGCGTATGAATTATCCGGGACACTGACGACTGGTATACCGCAGACTCTAGCAGCAGTATGATTCATTCTGTGATGCGCATTAAAAGAGAGCTCTTTTGGCAGAACGGGGGCGGGAGGACCACCATATTAAATAGGACCGAATATTATCGGTAATAATTGTTTTGTTTGTACCATAGGGCTTTTTCACTAGGTATGGCCTTCCGTGTTATAATAATATCCAGGAACGAACTGGACGACTGGATGGGTATGATAGTTCTCGACCGGATATTATGAATACCTGGTAGTACTCTAAATGAGCGACCCCATCTACCAGCAATGTGTACATGTATGTGTCGTGCTGGCGTCCCCGGTGGTTTGGTAGGTGGTCCGGAAACTCACTAAGAACAATTTTGTTTACACTTCTGAGGACTTTTTCTTGCATAAAAATTGAATAGTAGCGGAAAAAGCGCGAGAAGAGAGAGGCTTGTTAGTTGGCAGCATGTTCATTCGATGCACCTCGACGAGTCAGTGGGAATTAATGCTGAAAAACCCTACGTACCAGGTATGTATGCGGGCTCAAAATGAAGCACGCACCGGGGGGGAAAAGGGACGACACCTGTGACCGCGGCTTGTCCAGACCACGAGTAAAACCTCTTCAACACTAAGAACGAGTGAAGCTGGAAGAAAGTAAAAGTGACGATAAAAGTTGTATATTAGAAAACAAGAAAATTTTGTGTACCCGTCTTCTCTAGGCCGAGCCTCCGTGGGGTCGCTTTTCCCAGAATACCGGGCTAAAACACAAAATAGGCCTGGAATATATATACTCTTCTTCTGGTGGAATATCCGAATAGTAACAATAAACGAGTTAGCTGGCGAGCCTACAAAACTTACATCGTGATCCACTCACCATTATTTTAGTGTGGTGATCGACTTTACATCGGCGGTAGCTATCATTTCGCGAAGCCCAACAGCGGGCGGCATATACCAGTTTATGAGTTCGGCGCCAATATTGCATCAAATAAGCGGTAACTGGATCCCTTTCGCCGTAGGAGAAATAAATGCATGCCTGCGTGATCTTCTTCGCCGCACGAGAAACGTATTGAGGTACAGTACATAGATTTCGCTATGCCAAGTGGATGCTTCTCGACACGTTCATGTCAAGTGTACTCCAAAGTGTGCCGTTGTGCTCTGGCCTCCAAGAAAAGAAAAAAAGATACCTACCTGACAAATACAGGGTAGAAGAGGATAAAACAAGATGCCAATGAAATGTAAATCGCTGCCATCATCAGGTGAGTTACTCGGGGGTTTTATTTTCACGCTGCATGACATTCTAAGCCGGTCTGACGCACGGGCTGCTAGAGGGTAAAAAATGCGGATGATAGTTCTACCCACATTTTTATACCTGGTATATACTTTCGGCATTGTCCTTCATGCGCAAGTTTTGGGCTTCCGGAGAACCCCCCGGTCCTAGCGGGAACCCTGTCAGGAAGGCACACCACGCACTCCGGACATCACGGCTCAGGCGCCGAAGTGCAACCCTGCAGTAAACTCTACCGGCACATCAGGGCCAGACGCAATGAAAACACTCGAGGCCACTCCTAGATTTTTTTGGATTGTACAACAAAATTGTCCATCCCTCGCCCCCGTCATATGTTGCCAGCTGTTGTGCTGTCCAAACTGTTGTTGCGTATCATATATAACGTACACGCGCAGCTTGCGGCACAACCTAAAATCAATGCGGATTGCGGGTGTTCGGCGTGCTGGAACCCTTAGACGACCAAACATTATATTTTCGGTCTAATAGTTTGTAACCACTACACGTATCATGGCTTGAAAACAAATCAAGGCGTACGACAAAAACTTTCCACAGACAGGGGGCGCAGTCATTGCCTGGAGAACGTATCACGCGTGTTCTCGGCGGACACTGGCAGCAAAAACAGTATAACAGCTTAGCTAGGCGATATCTACGCATAGTTTGCGCTCCGTGGAGCTGGACTCTATTATACTGGCTGTGTTCTTGCTTGACCGTCCGAAGTCATGCATGAAATTTACAAGGAGGGCAAAAGACAAAAATGCTCAAGTGCACCACCTGGTAACAAAAAGACCCTCGGGAAACGGCTTCCTGGATTTTCCTCTGCTTGCAAGGCACCCGATGGTATCTATTGTCGCCTGAAAGGTCCCAGTACGCCTCTCCGTGTCTACTCAAGTTGGGCTGCAGCTATTCGTGTACTCCATTGCATCAATACATGGCTCAACTGATCTCTTTTCTGGCAACTGAAATACGACCACAGGGCCGTTGAGGCCGGGACTGTCAGCCATACGACCCGGTCTCTCAGGAATGCGAGACGTACATAAAGTTACAAGGAGGGCTAAAGACAAAAATGCTCAAGTGCACCACCTGGTAACAAAAAGACCCTCGGGAAACGGCTTCCTGGATTTTCCTCTGCTTGCAAGGCGCCCGATGGTATCTATTGTCGCCTGAAAGGTTCCCAGTACGCCTCTCCGTGTCTACTCATGTTGGGCTGCAGCTAATTGTGTATTCCATTGCATCAATACATGGCTCAACTGATATATTTTCTGGCAACTAAAATACGACCACAGGACCGTTGAGGCCGGGACTGTCAGCCATACGACCCGGTCTCTCAGGAATGCGAGACGTACAGAAATTTACAAGGAGGGCTAAAGACAAAAATGCTCAAGTGCACCACCTGGTAACAAAAAGACCCCCGGGAAACGGCTTCCTGGATTTTCCTCTGCTTGCAAGGCGCCCGATGGTATCTATTGTCGCCTGAAAGGTTCCCAGTACGCCTCTCCGTGTCTACTCAAGTTGGGCTGCAGCTATTTGTGTACTCCATTGCATCAATACATGGCTCAACTGATCTCTTTTCTGGCAACTAAAATACGACCACAGGGCCGTTGAGGCCGGCCCTGTCAGCCATACGACCCGGTCTCTCAGGAATGCGAGACGTACTGCGAATCACCTTCGCGGCAGGCATTCTTATCGTTACACAGCACACCGTGCATCAATTAAATAACCCAGCGAGTGTTTAGGTAATGGCCAGAACCATCTTTTCTTATCCCCGGGAAAGGTTGGATTCGTACGTAGAAATTGAGCCATTTGAAAGAACACCGAAAGCTCCAACATAGGTGATATCCAAGACGAATAGGCACAGAGCGGTGTCGTACCTGAACCCTTCCAGCCAGCAATAGGCACGGTCGGGCGCAGGCCAATCATAGGAAGGGCCAGGAACAAGTTTCCCGAGCGCAATACGTAGTGTGCCTATAGGTGCCGTACGTGGCAATACCGTATTCCTGCTTCAGCCTTTACCACTATTTACAACACCAATTCTTATGGTTGGCCAGCATTGCAGTCCACCTATCATATACAACAGCGAAAAACACTGCTACGTGCTACTGTATTGTGGCGCTGGCGAGACGCAAGTCGCCGATTTCACTAAAAATCCAGTCCAAGCCCACTGGTATCCAACATGGCGTCGGTGACATCCAACCAGTCCTCAACATCGATGTTTTCATCTTCTATCCTGCCTATTATCGTGCGGCTCTTACTGAAACCTGACGGCACGACTGCCTCCACTGCTTGTGCTCCCAACTCCATAAAACTATCGGCCACAATTTGGTCAATCTCGGATAGGTCGACCGGCTCCGAAGCACCCTCCCGAGAAAGGAGAGAGGTAAGCGTAGGGTCTGGTGGTTGTGGTAGTGCAGTCTGTTGTCCATAGGAGGACATGCCTTCCACCCACCCAATGGATTCTTCGTCGGAGACTAGCTCGCCCTCCCGGTTTGATCCCGAGTCATCGACGGTCTTATGCCTCGGTCGACCAACATCAACAGAGTTATCCCCCACCCCTTCTCGATAAGTTGTCACCGAAGCCTCCCGCGTTTGTTGTAGCTGGTCATCAACAGGCGCGTCGTTGGGCCCCATCTCTCGCGTCTCGGCGACGCACTCTTGGGGTGGGACGGAGGAAAGGGGATCCTCGTACTCTATCAGAACCATGAGCTCCATCAACCTGCCGACCACGGCCGATAAAAAACGTGGGAGCGTTGAGAGTGGTACTCCACCGTTGTGCTAGTCTTACCTTATCGGGTCAACGCGTGAAGTGACACCTTCCACGTGTACCAGAGTCGCCTGCCTAGCCATTGCCCAACGGGATGCGCAACACGTGGTGTATGCATGGATTCTCCAAGCACAAAGCGTTCTTGCTAAAGGACTCCTGATCATAGCTTCGTGCCCAAGAGCGCTTACGACACTCGCCCGTCAAGGATGCCAAGGGTACTTCGTATCTGTTTAGTGGCTACCGCTGTGCATCAGGCAAACATTCTGAAGGGAATATCTGCAGAGCGCTGGTCTATCCCTGCCTCGGGACGCTTGGAGACCGTCGATAAATACTTCAGAAAACCCACCTGCAGTAGTAGTTGTTGCAACAGGAAGAGACCCCCTGCCACTCCTCGAAAGGAGGGATTGCCGGAGTGCCAGGAAAGAGCGCGGAGTTGTAGGCCGCTCTAAGCTTGCCGTAAATCACCCGTGCTCTTGGATCGTCTATGACAGTAAGGTTCGTCAGTAGCATGTGCGTGATGTGTGACCTGTTGTATTGGACCGGGAAAGGGGCGAGAGATTAATACGCTAAGCAATGCATAGCTCATACAGGAACAGTGTCAAGCATGTGGGCCACGCGCCTGCAGCTCCAGTCAGCTCTGTGGAGGGTTGAGGCACGTTGAGACATGTGCACCAGACTGCGCAACACAGCCAGAACTCCTGGGCGATCGCAGATGGTGTTAGCGGACCACCTTGAGTATAGTCGACTGTCGGCAGTATGCGAGTGCTTGCAACACGGATCACTGGGCAGCAAAACGTTGATGTGTTGATGCATACCAACGCACACTTTCCCTTGATGATGCAGGTAATAAAAACATGAATTCAACACTTTGTGGAGAATACACATGCGTTTTTCATGTCGCGGGTTGAGGTCTGTGTTCAAATCCGCGGAAAAGCGAGCTGGCAAATACAACCTAGACTATACCCTGAATGCGAAGCACCCGGTCTCCAAAAGTGTTACACAATACACGCCGCCGCAACACCGATGAAAGACGGATTATTTGCATTATTTGGTTTTGTCAATAATCTTCAGTTCACACCTCAGCCTGAAGGAGATGATACACTCGGCAACTCTGGGTGCGCCGTGGTCACCCCCCCCCCCCCCCCTCCCCCCTCCCTCTTACCTGCACAATAGTCGCACTAAGGGTTTAGATGTCCCGATGTTCGTTAACCATATCGTTTTTTTCCATCTCAAACTGCTACGCCCATGGATAAAAAATTGTTTTGACAGGGAAAACAAAAACACGGCCCTCGAGATCCACCCCGAATTATCCCGAGCACGTTCGGGGGCACTTCTCCCTTTCTCAAGAACTTTTTCTATATTTCTCCGTTTCTCTGGCCGGTTCCGTATGCCAAGATTGAAAAAAGAAACAGTAGATGTCGAGGTAGAGAGCAGCCTGTCCAACTGGTGACATAAGCTGTACATATACCATAGCGTTCACAGGGGTTGCTTTGCACGCGGGTGGCGGCGATGCTTCTTCGAGTTTGGGCGATTATTCAATAATCCATGCAGCCTTTCAGTGGCCGTCGTTGAAACGCACACGGGGTTTGTCAGCTGGGGCCGGGGCACGGGTCGGAACTGCGCCCTCATCCGGTCCCCGCCGCCCAGCCCGTGAAGTTTAGTGGCTACCCGATGGTTGATGGTTGATGGTTCGTATCGCCATTCGATTTTTTCATTTTTCGTTCTGCTTTCAAAAGAGACCCTTGATTATAATTCCGGTACTAAATCAAACGAACGACACAAGGCCCGCATGTTCCCCGTCGTGGTGTGTACTAAACCAAACGAACGACACAAGGCCCGCATGTTCCCCGTCGTGGTGTTTCCACTTGGAAGGATGGATACAGGTTGCTCGTGATGACCGACGATGCTTGCAATACCACCGGGCGCACGCAAAGTAGTCATCGCTACTCCCCGCTTCGCAGGCATGCGGCCCGTATATGATGTGTACCTACTGCCGTATATGATGCTAGATGTATGTTTCATTCGTAGTTTCCACAGATGAAGCATCAATGTGCACAGGCAGCAGAGTAGCGCTTCGCCCCATTACTGATTCCGGCCGCGAAATATGTAGGGATACGTATAATATATATATATATATATATTATATAGATACAAATACAAGGTATATATACATATACCTGGTATATATAGAGAGATGGCTCGGAGCCCCGTGGCTGTTGCGACAAGTGGGAGACAGACGGAGGGAGAGCGACAGCACCACACCAAGCTGTCACCACCACAGACAGACAGGCTGAGAACAATATGGAAGGACGTCAGCTGTGAGATTGATGCCTCGGCCGAGCGTGTGCAGCAGTCCGCAAGGATCATGAGCTTTTGACGACACGCACATACGAAGCACGCGTCACACGCTCGTACTGGCACACGGACAGCATGTGGCGCGGGAGCAAACCGATGCCCGTCGACAAGAAAGAGACTGCCACAAAATAAGTATGAAGAAGAAACGCTGTGCATGAATAGCGACAGAGTATTCAAGTCCCTGTCGACCGGACGGAGGTAAATTCTATGTGCAGATCACATGTCGAGTTGATGGTTGATAGGCGACAGATCCATTTTTTTGTTCAACTTGGATTTAAGTAGGAAGTTTAGGGAGGGGATGGCTACCAATCGATGTACTCTGACCTTAAAATAGCGCGCCGAAAAGCAGCAGATTTGGGTATTTTAAGAAGTTGTCGTGGTAAAGCCCAGCAACTCACGCCACCGAAGAAAAACTCTCTGTCGAAACGGTAACGTACTTGAGAAGCCTTTTTGGAAAGCCCCGAGGGGGTGAATTGTCGGAAATGGTTCACGTGGATTCCGATCAGCATACTGGGGTTTTGTGCTTTGACTGTCCTCACGCGCGAAACGCGCGTTTGGGGTCACAAAACAGATACTGGGTGAAGAGTGTTTTTTTCCCAACAACACCATCGCGCATGGTCTAGCATGTGATACACTACTCGTACTTTGTTTGTACTCATGTAAAAAAAACACAAGACATCCCCGACTCTTCATAGAACTCGTCCATACAACTCGGGGCGCAACACTAGCGGGACCCTCTTAGCGGGCACAACGCCGACGAGACGGACGGTAGCCGCATCGTACACGCACCCCATTGTGAACCGGTGCAGGCCTGGGTACCGTTCCAAAACCTCAGCGCACTTTTCAAGCTTCTCGAGAGCACCGTCGAAATCCTTCCTGGCGATCTTCCCGAAGACGAGCGTGCTGCGGAATTCGACAGTGGAAGGAGACGGCGATTGGCAACAGAAAGGGCTTCAACTGATCTATCCATACACAGTGAGTGGGCCTCCTACACTAGATCGAGGGGCTGGGTGAAGCAAAGGCTTTGCAGGCGCGTCTGCGTTGTGCGGGCACCTCCCTGTAAGACGACGCACGGTTCGGGATCATCCTAAATGGATACAACACAACCACATCGATACTGACGGTGGCGCCGCAATGGCGAGGCACTGACACCAAAACCAGGACAATAGGGGGGGAAAACACCCTCGGGGTCCAAACAGCACGGCTAACACATGAAGCTCACCCGTTAATGATAAGCCCGCCAATGCCCCCTCTAATGTTCGGCCTGTCGTCCAGATGGTAGTTGGTCGCAGCGTAACACACGTTAACGGCGGACACCGGGGGGGTAATCAAGAACGTTGTGCGCAACCTTACCCTGAATAGGTCCGGGCGGGCAATGAGGAGACAGGCCAACCCCAAGTACAGGGTTTCCATCAACACAGCAACACCATCAACATGTCGAATCCACGTATCAAAGGATGCCTGCCCACAATGCCACAGGCGAGGAATTTATTCCAAGAACGAAAAACAATAGGCGCAGACAACATTTGTGAGCGCACGCAAGCGACCACATCTCCTACCAGTCCGCCGCGTGCTCAAGCCGTTCGAACTGCCGAGAGTGTGTTCTCAGCATCATCGCCATCATGCCCAGAATCCCCGAGGAGCCCAAACCTTCCCCTGGCGCCGGCATCAAGGAAGCGATAAAGTGCGGGTTCGACCCCCTGAACAAATCAGCGACAGCTGGCTCTCCCCACGCCATGTCGGTGGGAGGTTTGCCCTCACCCCCGAGTTTGTGGGTAACAAGCAGGCGTTGAGAAGCGTTCTCGTAAACACCTTGCTCGAACGACCTGTAGGATTGCATCACGAACTGGCAGATCTCGGCTTCGGTTGCAGCCTCGTTCATCTGGAAGGTCGCAGCGGAAACGACGGGAAACCTCGTCGTGAATAGGATGTATGACGTGCAGCTGAGTCGTGAACATGGACGGACTGCAACGGTTGAAACAACAAAGCCGCCCCCCCCCCCCCCGCCTCCCTTTATTTTAGATAGGTTGGGTTGGCGTCGGTTGGCAACGGCACTGTAAAACATGCCGCTCACTACGTGAGCTAGACAACCAGGGTACCGTTTTTTTTTTTTTTGGCGGTTACCCACAGCTGGTTGTCGAGTTAGATCACTTGTGCGAGGTAAATAACCTTTACTCCGCACAAGTGGGAATGATCGTATCACGTAGTGTTCAAGGTAAGGCACCCAAGAGGCAGTTACATAGCACTCCTATCGCTGTCTCTGGAAATGCTTACACCGTAAATTAAATACACCCATTGAAGCTGTCGTCCATATGCAAGTCCGCCTCAAAAGCGGTTCTTAGTAGGATGCAGCTCACCCTTCATGCGACTCGCCAGACACCTCACGGCGCTTCGCGCTTGGTGCAAGCAATGTCTGCCTGGTCGGTGAAAACTCGACATGCTCCGTCCCGGCATTGTAGGGATGCGAGGGTCTATGGTCGTACGACTACGGCCATGCATGAGATCGAGTACATCTCTCCTATCGAGTACCCCCCCCCCCCCCCCCCCCCCTTCCCCCCCCCAAGGCAAATATTCCGGTGTAAAACCCCAGCTTGACGCGGCACATCATGTCCTAGCGAAAGGTGGCGCTTCAACGTCAATATTTTCCTAGCGTGAGGTGACGGCGCAACGTCGGGTTTTCTGCTGGAGTGTCATCATACATTAGTGGCTATTCGGCAACGCTCCTACACACCTGCGGGATAGCTCGCTCCTCCTTGCAAAATGTCTCTACCTCTTCCCTGTTGACATCTCCAATAAAAAGCTTGATGGTCTCTCCGTGTTTGACCACGTCGGAAAGCCCCTGGGGAGAATGCAGCGCACGGCGGCGGGCACGAAGGTGAGACCCGACCTGCCGAACGATGGTATGACATGTCCCGCATTTTGTGGCACAGCCATAACTCTGCAGTGGGCGTACGCTCGAATTTACCGGGACAGCCTTGCACAACATCTTCAAGGCAGGGCACGCCTTGTTCCGAGAATAACTCACGACCAAAGTGGTAAGACGTGGGGTGTCCACGCGCCTGCCTTCCTGTGATAACGTCCGGAAAACGCCACCTCTATGTCAGAAGCGTGCCATTGATATTTTAACACAGCGATGGCAGGCGTCCATGGCACGGAGGCCACCCCACAAAACAGCGACGCATCGGCGTCTGGGGTCGTTCGGCGTCAAGTCCGAAACAAAGTACGAGGCAAGTGTTTGCGTGCAGCAGCAACTAAAACGTCGGCGCACAAGATGAGCACTCGAGCAGCAGTCGGCTGCAGCAGGGTGCGAAACGCTCGGGCAGTGACGGCAGCGAGCCTTCTACAAAAGCACCCGTCCATACATCTCCCGGCTCTTACCGTAGGCAGGATTTCGTTTCCTTCTTCTTGGAGCTGGCACAATGTATCGTTGGCGCGTTGCAGGAACACATGGAAGTTGTCCTGGTGGGCGGGCATGTTCATGGTTGCGATAGGGTCGTGCCAGGCACAGATGGGTCGGTCGCTCAATTCGCACAATATCTCCTCCGCTATCATCGCCAAAAACTGATGTTTGGTGGCCTGCGTATCAGTGCTATTAATAGGGAACCGGCCAGAGGTAAATATACTGGTTTCCAGTGTCAGCATACATACAGAACTCCGCAGACGTTTGACAAAGACATCTTTGGTACGAGTAGGCGTACCCGAGTAACTTGACCGGATCTGGGCACCCAGGAACCTACCCGGGTATATCCTACCGACGGTATATTTCACTTGTGTTCAAACCCAACGCCGTATCATACCCGCCGTGAGCAAACAAAGCTGATATCATGAACATTATGCCCTGGGGGGTTGGTAGCCTTAAGTATTACGCCTCAATGGCCTATCAATATTAACGTACCAACGGGTATATGGTACCCATATCACGGCCCTTTATGACCACACTATCTTCAAAGTCCGTGGTACGCGATGTTTATAACATACTCGGGTAGAAAGTACACTTGGTATTGATCCCAATGGCATACCCGCGAAACTACAGTACACGACCAACTAAACACGCGCTGGATCGAGCAAGTCCAGTGCAGCAGGTCGCACGCTAAAGGCATATTGAAAGGACCAATAGGCCGATGAAAATATATCGCAGATCCCTCGCACGAAAAAGCTGACCACGTTAGCGCAAGAACGAGAGCATTCGGCACGGCGATCACGGTAACCCGGCCGATATATCTGGACTGTGTAGCGACCAGCGAATACGAAGCGTCGCAAGGAAATGAGGACCAGGCGATCATCTCGACACCGCCTAGTAATCGTGTCCCGTGCGTACTGCATGTGTACCGTCGTAAACTACGCAGGTAGGCACAGCGAAGCATCCAGCGCGTGCCCGGATGGCGAGACTTCTCACGGATCTAGCGAAACCAGAAAGTATGCGGCAAGCACGGCAAACAAAAACTGCGACATAGCGCTGGCATTGCCGTATATAGTGTTGAATCATTTGAGCGCTTTGCTCTGCTACATAGCAGCGTATACATATACTTCACAGTACGTTCTATGCATATTTATCCGGTACCAGGGCGCAGGTGTACTGCTTGGGCTGCTTTCCACTATTAATACCAGTAAGTACTGACGGCGCTAAATCCGTCCGGGCGCGCGGCATGTCCTCACGTGGTTTCCGCAGAAGTCGTGCAGATATGCCAGGATCGCCCACGCCCTGTCAGATAAGAAGAATGAAGCACAACAAGGGCAGGGGGGTTATTTAATCATAAACATACCATTGCATTCAAGACAAGGCCTGCTGCTGCTATATGGATACAGGCAAAATGTCACGACTGATATCAGGTCGGAGCTGGAGCTATGTGCAGGGCGGGGCACCGCATGCATTGGAATAGCCAAGGGACCCCTCGGTATTACGACCGGCAAGGCCCGGCCATTCTTGCCGTGGTCGCACTTTACCGGTACTGCCCTCGTCAGCACCGCGGCTTTCGTTCCCAATCATTTGAAAAAACAATACCGCCGTCCTGTACAACCACCCTGACCTCTGCGGCGGCGTTTCGAGGCCGGGCCATAACAAAACCAATGTGACCGCCGTCTCAACCTTTCCCAACCCGTTCATGCCGTGTTAAGATATCCTCACCGAGGAACTTCTAATGAGCCGACAACGACAGGACACCGCATCGATCCGCCACGGGCATATAGAGCGACAAGACCGCAGACTCACTTGGCTACCTCGGCGCTCGGGGGACCCTTGACATTGGCCACAGCCTCCCTAGCCAGACGGGAGTACTTTTCCACCTGTCACAACAGCGCATGCAGCCGGGTCAGGCGTCATGGGAAATTCTACCGCTCGGCAAAAATCTACGACTAATTTCCCTACCATCAACCACGAGACGAACCTAACATTGATGCAAGTCCGGCCGAGGTGATAGTCTGCAGGCAACACAAAAAAAAACAACTACTGTTCTGTGCACCGTTCCTCACAGACTCAATTGGTCGGCCCTTCGCCAGCGCTCCGAGAGCGACCGCGCACCAGAAGACGCAAGTGGAGGGGTCCACAGGGAGTTCGCTATCCGCCGGCATGAGCGTGTCGATTATCTGGTCTGTTTTAGAGTAGTCCCCGGAGTCTGAAGGCTTCACGGAAATCGGGCCGACAAACATCTTGACCAAGGTTTCGCGGATGTTGCTGACGACGGGGACGTTGGCGACAAGGGTTGGCAAGGCGACGCAAGACACGGGGCACTGTTTACGATTGCGTCACACAAGCCGGGACGGCGTGCATCGGCCCTGCTACGCGCGTCACGGAGGAGACGTTCTTTCGAACACACAAGCATTGCGACATCCCCTATTGGATGGTGTTAAGAAACAAGACGAAACTTCGTGTCCCTACCTTTTGTCTATGACGGGGGCATACTTTGCGACATAAGGGGACAGTCGGCACGACGTAGCCTTCGCAATTTCGAATCAGGCAACAACATCGTTTCGATGTTGAACGGCAGTATGACAGCAACAAAAATATTCATATGGGTAGTACTTGTCACCAAGCTAACAAAAATCATTTATTGGAAAACGGCCACAGGACAAGTATGAATAGGACTACTAAGAGTAGTCGCCATCAAAGAGTAGTCGTCATCAAGCTATCGAGATTGCTTCGTCGCTTGCGAAAGGCTCTCAAACACGACAGTTGTTCGGCAGGAACGCACGCTCCTAGAGACCGGGCTGCCACACCTCTGACTCGTAAACGGCAGGAAGCCGACGCAGCCGAAGTAGTCGCTCAAGAATATGTTCTCCTCCATGCCGACAAGGCCCGTCGCCGGGGAAGGACTTAGCCTGCACCTGACATCAACGAGGAACCCATTGCAACGTTTCGAGGGGAACCCGTCAACAAAACAAGTTGTTTTACGTACATAGAGGAAACTTGGAGTGTACTCACAGCATACTATTAATAATGAGCCGAGCGAATCCAAGCCGATCGCAACAGCCTACGGCCGCGCAAAGGAAGACCACCCCCTTGAACATGCATGCCTGGCGCTATGAAAGCGCCCTCCGGATGATACGCGTACCCCGAAGAAAATGACTACTGTATACTGTGCGGTTGTAATCAGCTCAACGCATGACATGCTATCATACGGCGAGCGACATGTTGGTTGCTGTTCCCCGTACCACTCACTTATGCGGCTTCAAAAACAAAAGAAAAAACGATAACTAAAAATGATATTGCACAAAACAAACCACTGTGGTCTCGATGAAGCAGTCAGCGTTGCCTGACCCGACGTTAGCTATACAGCACAATCTCCCTCGAAAAAAAAAGCAGGCTTGGATAGCAAGGAAACGAGCGCAACCACGATCTTAGCCTCACGCATTCTACTGCTTGCTGCTTTGGTACGTCTGACACCCTACACCATTGAACACCCTCCTCTATGGTACCTGCTATCATGCAATATGTCTCGAGAAATCAAACTCGGGCAAGCTTTCCCGAGGACACCATTAATAAAACCTTTTTTTTTGCTTCCAGGTACATACCGGTGTTGCTGCTGTAAGACGTCGGTAGCAAGTACCATCTATGTATGCACCATGCACATATAAGTGCCCCCTTTTAGTGGTACATCGTCACGGTATAATGTATGCTCACAGACCAAACGAGAGGGGATAAGAGCAGGAACACTTGGGCATTTTCTCGTACTCATAGAATATGAAATCTTTGTTTTCCATCCGATTCAGTTCCTTCGCCCTTTTTGCTCCACCTGCCGATTATAGTCCTACAGGAACCCACAACCTGGGACATACACCAGGCCCTTACCTCCCCTTCCCTTCCCGGTATATGCCTGGTATTTACATCGCGGTGTGCGTTAAGCTTTTATCCCCCTCGTCGACTCCCGTGGAATTATGCCCACCCACGCCAATAATACGTGCCCTCGATAGTTGGTGTCCCGTAAGGAAAAACAAAACATAGCGAGAATCGAACCCCAAGACATCAGGTCTGGTAAAATAAAGCGCTGGGATAGTGGAGATCTGTGTGTGTCGCAATAGCAAGACCGACCCCAATCGCTGGATCAGGCTGGGCTGGGCGCCGATACACAGCGCTATGTTCATACTTTTATATATACAAGGCGCTTTGCTCCGCGGGCGGCCTACGCCGCCCGCTACGCTCGCTCAGGAAGGAAAAATACATCAAGTTATGCGAAGCGGACAGAGGTCCATGATTGAATATAATTTTCGCATGGTTGTAGTTATAACTGGCGAGTTGATAATGCCAAGATTCCCGCCGGCATGCTTCAGAAGAAAACAGGTCGGAAGGCACATATGCTTCGCGACGCGGATGGTTCGCTCACACGCCGTACGTACGTACATACCCAAGGTTCGTAGCCTACTCATTTTCTTATTTCGAGTAACTGCTGTATGTACGAAAGAGAAAGCACAGCACTGCACAGCAGCAGCCGCAAAAACAATGAAAATGAAACCAAAATTTCGGAAAGAAACAAAAATCCCCGTCCCCTCGTATAACAACTTTCTGCTTGATTGGAACACCTTGCACTGGTAAAAAAAACGGAAAAAACAACAACAACAACAACAACAACAACAACAGCAGAGCTTCTCTCTCAGCCTCGTACGCCGCCCGCCCCTCTCGCGACCACAACACCCCCGATTCGGTCCGGGTAAAAGTTTTTCTCACTCCCTGCCACAATCAGCCCCGTCGCCCGCCTCGTGAGAAACCCGGAGCTCACCGTCGTCGTCGTTCGCCAGTTTGATAACTTTGGTGATCAGACTGGGCAGCTCCCTCTTTCAACTTCAACGTGGTCGCAACAATTCGCACTGCTTGAATCTTATCTTGCAACCCCGACCGACATTTATACTCGCAAATACTCTAGGCAAATTCACAAATGAAAGCCAGACAGAGCCCGTTCATGCATCCTCGTGTCTCGAGACACACGCGACGCCTAGGCACGAAAGCGGCGACCGTGCTCCTTGCAACCCCCCCTTGACCCGCCAGCACCCGCTGACACCCGCCACAGCGCCGGGCTCGCCCGCGGTGCCGTGCTCGGAGTACACGCACGCACACGAAACGAAAGAAGAAAAAAAGGAAGAAAGGACCGAGAGCGCCAAGAGAAACCGAGAAAACAATAACCGCTGGAAAGTTCCGGCAAATAATTAAAGGAGGCGGTTTCGAAGTGGGAGCTCTGAGAGCCCAGGGATGCCCCGACCGAGCACGCTCAGAGAGTGAGATTTAAGTAAGTGGTTCTTAGGCTCGTTCTGTATTACTGTCTGCCACATCTCCTACGGGGGGGGCACGACACTTTTTTCTTTTTTTCTTTCTTTCTTTTGTTTTTCTTTTCTTTCGATTTCGTTTTTTTTCGCTTTCTCTTTTTCATAGAATATAATATATATAATACAATATATATTATATATATATATATTGTAATAAATATATATATATATATATATATATATATATATATATATATATATATATATATATATATATATATATATATATATATATATATATATATATATATGTCGTGCCTGTTATATCCAGTACGATGACATGGCACTGCATTGTTTACTCTGCTTACTGCATAACAATGCACTGCTGTATCTCTGTGGCGTAGGCTTGTGACCACAAAACTTGTATCTCTCTAGGATTGGAGAATCGGCACAAACTCTGGTTGTCCTGGAGATCGACGGGTGCAAAAAACGGTCGAATGTGAAAACACACACACAGCAAGCAGCCCAGCGGTTACTTCTTTACACAGACAGCAACAGGAAGGATGCTCCTGAAACCTGGTGACATATATGCATACCCATAACATCACTAGTAATACGTACAAGGTACAGCAGACAACATCATCGTACCTACCAGATATTAGCCGGTACGAAATATTACCCGGTAACGCCGGCAGTCTATTGTATCGGTTACCCTTGTGTGCTACTGCGGTGATATTGGACGTCGAATCCCACCCTGGCGAGATTGTATTGAACAAAGGAGCGAGAGCGCATGCGTTGCGTCCGCAGGCCTAATTCGAGGCAAGTCGAGGAGTGAAGAAAGGGCAGCCGTCTTCTCGCTATAAAAATACAAGGCACAAACCGTACTCGTAGCGGTGTGGAGAAAAAAGCCTGCTGTGCCACCCCGGCCCTGACTCTTACCACTACATTATTATAGCAGGGGGAGATCGAAGAAAGTCGATGATAGTGAAAGGGAAGACACATAGAACAAACTACTGCATGCAACATAATATCGGTACTGCAGTATCAGGTGAACAACAAAAATGACCCTTACCCCTGTGGTGGCATAATGCTGAAATCGTGAAATCCTTTTACCACACAAACTCGAATCTGTCCTTCGACCGTTAGGACCGTACATGTGCGGGGCACCTATAACACACGCCATAGGGATTACCAGCTGAGCCCGGGGAACCCCCCTACACCGAAGAGAAGTTTGGGCATGCCTGCGAAATATCCTGATGTGGCGTGATTTGCGGATTTCGGGGGGAGGTAATCGGTCCGTGTTTCCGTTGGGCGCATCGATCAAAGTGGAGTAATTAGTGTATTTCTGGAGAAAGACGGAAGCAGTCCTGGCGGCCTACTACAACCCCTCCGATCATAAGCGATGCGGGGGGGCGACAGAGAAACCCCAGGCCAGGGCGGTTTGTTGAGACGGAGCTGAGGCTGTTTCTACGTGGGACTCGCAGTTTTAAACGGCCGGTATGCTTTGTGCGCCGAGCATCGGCGATAGCGGCGCGCGACTCGCCTTGTGTGGTTTAGGCAAGAGTCGACACAGACATCACAGGTGACGTCCCCATGTAGCCAAATCCCCCCATGCGGCATACCTTTACAAGAGCTGGAATCCCTCCGAGGCCACCAAGCAAGGCATTCACTCACCGCAGCTCCCTCTCCGAATCCCCGTCGGTTTGCCCACATAGATTGGACTACGTGTGCCCAATCGTTTTTCGCGTCGCGCTGAACTGGACTCGTAGCCATCAGCGCAGGGTGGATCCTACTCTTGGCCAACAGGGGCTGGACATCGGCGCATGCACCCCCGCGTCACGCACTCACGCACACCACGCAGCGCTAATATTTTTTCGCAACGACAAAGAAATCGACGTATCCTGCGCGATTTTGAAACGTGTGATACATGGTTGGCAGCCAGGAAAAGGATGATTTTCGAAACCACCCCCAGACCACCGGGGCGGCCGACTCGTATCCCTGTTATGCTAAAAAGACTACTGTGAGAAGGTTCACTCGTACAAGAGTAAACCAAAGACATACCTTTTGAACGAGGCGTTGCCGTAGTGCCGAAGCGCAGCCGATACAGCTCGTCTGGCTTGCAGAGATGAGCGCGCCTGGACGCGTCGGTCACTAGCCGAGCCCACTGAGACGGCCCCAGGAGGCCGAGGACGTGGCCTGCGCTTGCTGTAGGTGCACGTGCCCCCTATCCGACTGCAGCGTCTGTTACAAACGGGGCACCGGTCAGTACACGGCGGCAGGTGACAGACAAATGAGCGTGGTACAGTCGAATTCGTCAAGTACGTGTGATTCAGTCAACAATAATCATAAATTTACCGTACGTATTCGTTCGGCAGCACCTCCGAGTCTAACTTAGCACCGCAGCACTTGCAGGAACAACACCAGGGGGTATGTTGCAGGCACTTCAGGCAAGGTGTATACGCACATGTGGTGAATACATTCTTACAGTATCTCATTTCCCCGAAATATAGCCCGTGTTCCCGGGAAAAAGAATAAAAAGCGTGTCGATGAGGAAAGAACAGTACTGGTGCAACATATGTCATGCAATAAATTGACGGTTTTTGTACATGAGCCACAATCTTTCGTCCGGCCGTGGGGCTTGTCTCGCACTTTTGGCTGCAGGGGACGCAGGGGGCACGCGCGTGCACCACATGGTAAGTATCGATCCCGGCTGGGTTCCTTGGCGTGTACTCTCGGTGTTCAGAGTCGATAAATCTGCCGAGTATTCGCGGGGAGGCGTTCCGCCCACTAATAGCCAAGCAGGGCAATGGGAACACACACAAAAAGGACAACAGCACGTTTCCGCGTATGCTCCACTATAGATAACAGCCGGGGCCTCGCCTGGTCGCCTGGCCACCTCGCACCTCGAGCGTGGCCGCTTGGCCACCTCGCCACTTCGAACGTCAGCCTCCTCGCGTGCAACAGCAGTCACGCTTCGAGCCCGTATTTGCCATAGGTGCTTTCATGCGTGTACGAAAATATGTTCAAGGATAACAAACAGATCAACCTCACGAACAGCGGTGCAATTATTTCTGCTTCTGTAACAGTGCCGTGGATCAACTTACTCTAGGAAGCTCATCCATTAATCTGACAACTTTCATGTTCGGTTTGGCTGCCACCTCGAGCGACCACATCGCATACACTCTGGGCATCACACAAGCAGCACAAGCCGCAGCAGATCACCCAGTAAGCAACAGCAAGTCACCCCCCAAACACTTCCTTCGAATTCCAAAGGAATCCACCCAGAATAGAGTCCATCATCAGTAGTGTCACAGCAACAGCAGCAGCAGCGAACCTCAATATGTGCTCATATACGCAGGAGAAGCGCTCGTGTCCTGTGTTTCCCCTTGTCAACTCGCGACGCCCACGGAACTTCAAGTCAACCACATTCCGAAAGTGAGCCTTGTCCTTAGCACCAGTGCACACGGGAAATATATTGTTAATAACGAGCTGTGGTGTACTGGTGCATTTAGCACCATCTAATTAAGAGCGGACGTGAAATTCTAATTTGGACGGCGTCAAACAAATGGGGACCTTCTCAAACTGCCTACAGCCCCCGCCGTAAAGTTCCAAAGTATACCTGCTTTTGGCAGAATCGCATTACAAAAGCCGGGGGGGGGGGGGGGGGCAGCGTTCGAGACTCGAGACATGACACCCCAAGAAAATGCCGAATAGACGCCTAGCCACAGGCACCCAGCGTCGCGGCACGCGCCTGACTTGCAGCTGCTGAGGACATCAACAGACCACAGTATTTATCAGCCGCCCAGCCGCACACGAGCGTGCTTGCTGCAGACAAGTATGAAATGATGCATGTATTCCTATACCTACATGTACGACGTACTACACGAGCGTATCGGTACTGCTGCTGCGGCTGTGTTTTAAACCTCTCTTCCTTATTTCTCGTGACACACACTCATCAACAACGCCCCGGTGACGTTACGTGTTCGCTTATACCTTCCTCCACCGCACAAAAGTTGATACGCCATACAACTATCCTGCCGCGAGAATCGCTGACGGAGAGATTTTATCATTTTTCACACTACATCGTTTTCTGCCTGCCGTCGGCCATCGATTTTCTGTAGCCAATCCTTTATTTGTTCGGGGTGGGACCAGGTTGCTTGGTGGCTTGGTGAGCCCTGGTGGCGGCTGACTATACTCACCTCCAATTTGGAGGGCTCAGGTCCAGGTGGGATCAGGTCGGCGTCGTATCAGGGTGTCAAGTGGCAGCCGGGTGCTAAGTGTGTGCGCGTGTGTTGACGAATGGAACGTCATGAAAAGCAGAAAATAATATCTGGTACCAGTCGTTGACCGACCAATCAAAGGGTATTGCCAAGAAAGTGCGGCTATTTGGAGGGCTGTCAGCTGACTTATACATTGTGCTGCAGTCCAGGTGCGGTCTGATCCTATGAACCAGGGACACACCAATCCATGGTGCCTACTGCACAAACCACCACAAGAATGAAATAAACATGATGTCACTGACTGAGAGTAGAAGGTGGGAGTTGGGAGCGTGACGCAGTATTGCACGCACAAATGTACCCATTACACGGGAGTGAAGCGAAGTGCAGGCACTTCGTGTAATCGCAGTTCTTTGGGTTCACGTGTGTACTGTGGATACCGCGAGTACTCGCAGTATTTGGTGGTGCACTGTGCTGATACTCCCGACTCGTGGTATTTCGGGGTCCGACACTGCTGTGTGTAGATTCCCTGCCAGGGTTCTGTACTGCCATTATTTCTTATTTCGTCCATTGGTACTCTTAATATGCGCAGTATACTTGCTGTAAACAGAGTGCAAAGTGAATTTCGACCATCTGTGCACCGTTTTGATAATTCAATCCCCAATCGTTAGCAGAAAACATCCACAAACGGCCCCACGAGTGGCAATTGTAGCAGGTAGCTTTCGGGGAGGGCAACGGGGGTGCTTAGAGTACCGGTAGTATTTCGGGAGTATATTGCGAACGGCTACGATCTATGGGTGCTGTTTCGGATATTTTTATTGCGGGTACTCCTTGTACTCGAGGTTCTGTTTGTACTGCTCGCACTGCTGTACTCCCAGTACTCGCAGTACTGCTCACACTCGGAGTACTGTGTGTGTGTTCTTCGCTCTTCCTACCCGTCGACATCCAGCACAACCAGTGTCCGTGCCGATTCTTCAATCCTAGAAGAGATACCAGTTCTCTGATCACAAAGCTACGCCACACATACTACGTTGCCACGTACCAGTACCTGTTATGCAGTAAGCACAGCAGCAGTGGGCAATGAAATGCCATGTCATACTACAGTTACTGACTGTGGTAGATACGACAGGCACGACATACACATTCTATGAAACAGAGAAACGAAAGGAAACAATCAAAGAGAAAACAAAAACAATGAACAATACCTGGTACTTTACAGAGATTTTAGCCCCCCCCAAACTCCAACACCTCACTACTCGGAACACCCGGTATACCAGATACCAGGTATGAGGTACCCTGTTGCTACTGTTGCTCGTACCTACCACCTGAGCAACACCAGGACTGCTTTGGTACAGCTGTAGAAGTGATGCTGTATTTCATACCAGTACCTGGTAAGAGCCAATTCAAACATACTGGGAGAACTTACCCGCATGGGAGCCCGCCATCGCATTTCCTCTTCTTAAGTCCACAGCGGTCACAGCTCTTGTGAAGATCAGCTGTGACATACATCGCCGCTGCGTTTGTGTCCTCGCCTTCCGTATTCATGGTGGATTGGTGGGCCAGGAAAGCGGCCTATTGCGCAATTCAAAAACAGCCTCACAGCAGCAGCAGCAGCAGGGGGAGGAGGCCACGAGGAAACAGCCCTCAACTCAACAGACACTCGCACCTCTGGACTCTACCCGTATCTATACCCCCCTGACCGTAGCGTGCTTCGCTGAAAACCGTCCGCTCGGGACAGTTCGCAAGAACGGGACGGGGAAGGCGAAAAGGCGGAAAGGGAAAGCACGTACGAACAGGCGGGACCTGACGGGATAATTTCGCCGCCTCCCCCCGCACCCCGGATGCCGAAAAACGGCAGCGAAGGTGTGGAAACCTTGCTTCTAAACGAAATCTAAAATCTTGGAACAGAGCTACCAGGTACGTACCGGGCTATCTTTTCATGATCCCAAGAAGTACCACATGTCGCGGCACACCTGCCAAGGCAGTCAAGTCAAGAACCTGATACGAGAGGCACCAGGTGTGATTGTGCCGCATGCTTGTGTTCGTACGGTATGACGGGTACACATATATCACAGACAGGGTGGGACCAACACAACTATCTATGTATATTCACAAATACAGCAAGCAGTGGACGCACGTCAATTTGGGTCCAGGCTCATTGTCTTCCTTACTCCTTGATCCAACTCTATTGTATAGGATTTAGAGTGGGTCCGACTTATGAGCTGTGTTTCTTATTAACCCAATGATCTTACTGTTCAAGTCGATCTGAACCTGTTTTTCTTAACTTTAAGGTTTCTTAACTTCGGGTTCCCACTGTATATGCGCAACAACTTTGAGAAAAAATATAAACATAGCAGAGACGGGTATGATGCATTCATGCGGACTTCACTCACGCTCATTCCTATCGGAGAGCGTTTTCCCCAAAATTTCCAAAGTTTGGAATAATTGGAGATATGTATCGATATACGGAGCAGGGAGGCGTTCTGTCACTATTTATTTGTGAAATTCTCCAGAAGCAAAAATATCAGGTTCGTTAACATTCCAATATTTAATTTTGTAAAAAAACAGAAAAATATGGAAGATTGAAAAATTGCGCGAAAAAAATGTCGAATATTTGGAAAACAAAACTCTCCGATAAAGCCGGGTCTCGAGAACAAAACTCACCACCATCACGTCGGATAAATTCCTCGTCACCGACGTTTTTCTTGAAAGCTACAGGCACATTGGATTGGTTGCTGTTTATCCACCCATCCCGGCTGAACTGACTGACCAACCGACGAGTGGAAAAAATAATGAGCAAAATCCACAGCCTTCGCCTTGACCCCACAACGTGTGTTGTGCATGCATTTTTCGGTTGGTGGTGTCTATAGCGTTCGGTGTGCAATATGATTTCAGAGTTGGACCGAACAAAGCCCTTTGTGGGTTCGGTTGGTAATCTGTTAACCGACAGGAGACTGTCTTCGGTTTTCGTTTTTCGTTTTTCGTTTTTCGTTTTTTTTTAGAAGAATAACCCAGATCGCACTCGAGATGTTTTCCGGACGATTATTTTGTCCGTTTTGCGCATGATAAACTGCTAGATAGAGTAACTTGGGCCACGTTGGCACTCCCATGTGGGCAGAAGTGGGGATCGAAGGCCATGTTCGATTGGGTCGGATATTATATTTGGCAACCGACGCAAGATAACATTCGGTTTCCGGTGGTTACTGTTTCGGTTGTGGTTCTTGATAAAACGAACGACAACTCAACGCAGGCTGGATACATTATTTATGAAAAAAAACGAACCTACACCAACTTAAGTATCATGACTCCCCCCGATTCACTCTTCATCATTATTACTGTAGATCCAGACTGACCTTCTAATTATCCGCTCCACTATTCCATATATATCCACACTACTATATACCACGTTTCACAATATATCTTTTATTAATAATACAGCTTTATGTATCCTCCAGAATTGCAGAATATAAGGGTTTCCCTGCAGATACAGAAAGGTTATATATAGGGTGGGAGACCGGAGACGCAATAACAACCGACCGGGAAGATATATATCCAATCCGACTTTCATAAGTCGGTTATTTTTCAACTACGGAATGACCGTGTTTACAAGCAGGAGCTTCGCACCACGAGGAGTTTTGGCGATTAACCTTTCCCGCCCAAGATTTGCGGCCGATGTTCTCCGTGCCCACCCGCCTTCATGGCCTTCTCGTCAATTCGCGAGGCCATACGAGTATAACATATCACGCTCGTGCGCAATGTCCGGTTTCGGTTACCGAAAACCGAATCTCGGTTCCCGGTTACCTCATCTAAGATTGGTCTTGGTGCCCAAATCTGAGTTTGAAACGTACTGTAGTGCTAATACGCTGTGCATCTGGTATTGTATACTTGTACGCATCGTACTGCTCAAAGCGTCGCAGTTACGAGATCGGTCGTGTTGAGTTGTGTTGTTTGATCGTAATTCGATGGGAAAACAAACGAATTCGCCCTAAGGTTCACAACACACGCCCCGTTACAGCCTTTCTAACTATACGAAGTAGTGCATAGCCTCGAATGTTAGGTTCATAGCGTGTGGTACCTGAGTTCGAATCCCAAAGTGGTTCGGTTCCAGATTAAAAAAGAAACCAAGTGCTTAGGGCCGTTCCTAACGAACCGAAAAAAATCACGATTCGTGACTTTTTGGCATGCCTGAAGATCACGATCTGTGACATTATTTCAGTTCTAACGAAAAAAGTCCCAAACGTCACGTTTCGTGATATATATTTTAAAATTGCAAAAATTCCGATATTTCAAACCAAACGTTTTTGCGGGTGGAGTCAACTCTCGCGATTGGAGCACGGCCAGACCGGGCCGGCCGCGCCTGGCCCCGCCCGTGGTATACTTGAATCACGGGTCAAAGCCTGACCCAGCCTGCGAGATTCCACTCTCACCGGCCGTCGGCCAAGCGTGGTTCGCGAGATTCCAACTCGCAGGGCGCCTGTCCGGCCGGGTCTGAGACATACTCAGGAAATGTTCACGCTTGTCTTCGAGCTGTGACTCCTCCTCCTCGAAAGTTCGAGGCCACAACCTGCTCGGCTGTGTTTTTGGGTAGCCGCCCGTTGTCCACAAGCGGTGTACGAAGCAGAGTCTGCTATGCCCCTATACCAACCTTCGGATGCCGTTGGTGCGCGTGGGTTGCGTAGTGCCTTGATTAGGCGTATTCGTAGGTATAACAACTATCGTGGATCGTGATTGTGTTTTTTTTACGGAAAGAGGCGTTCTACGATAGAGGTTCACCCTAAAGTTTCTGAGGCTCTTTACTTGAGAAGCTCCATATCTCACCCGAAACCTGATTTCAGCAAAAATCAAATTGCTTCCGGATGAATAACCCCATGGTGGTCCAACTATAATAATACAAAAAACTCATTTTTCAAAGCAAAATTGGAATTCCGACCATTTTGGGTTAAGGAGCCCCGCCATTCAGCAAAATAATAGCGGAAATGTGATATCTCTACCTTAGAATGCGTCGGCGAGCTAAAACAAGTGGGGTCATGAATCGTGATTTTGTTTGCCGTAATTCACGACAAAATAATCACGATTCATGACAAAATATCATGAATCGTGTTTTTTTTTGTTCGTTAGGAGTGGCCCTTAGGGCGCCTTCATAGCGTGGGTAGGCGGAATTTGACGCGAGCGGAGGACGGAAGAGAGGTCAGCAGTCTTCTCGAGATCAAAATGCCAGGCATGAACCCTCCTTGGAAGAAGGAGCAAAAGCATACTTCGGGACCCCGAATATGTGTTACTACTAGCATGGAGATGGAAAAGAAGGGCGAAGAAATAGATGGATGGGATGAAAAATTGAAATAAAATAGCACTCATCCGTCGAACTTGTTTTTTGACACACGATCTATCATGCCGCTTCGGCGACAACGATATCAGCGTGGCTACGAGCATCCCCTACGCTCTTTCCTATAGTGTCATACTTGGCATACCATGCTGCGTGGCATAGCCAGCTCCTCTCCGCCTCGTCTGTGTGCCATCTCGCCGTAAAACAGTCAACCACTTCCGCGAACCACCAATACGAGGCACGTACATTATTGTCCTTTTCCGCGACATGCCGTGGCACCACGTTGGCAGAAAATTCAACGGCACATCACGGAACCTTCGACGTCATACCACGGAATCTTCCACGGACCTCCACGGCATACCATGGGACCCTAACCCTAACCTAGGTGCCGTGGACATTCGGGTGCCATGGGGGTTGCTATGACATGCCGTGAGGTTGCCATGGAGTGCCGTGGCGGTTGCCGCGGGGATTGCCATTGTACCACCCATGGCATGCCTCGGCACCCCCCAAGGCGTCATGGAATCCGTTGCCACGCCATGGGGTGCCGTGGGGAGGCCATGGTGTGCCATGGGTGGGTATCATGGCCACGCCACGAACACGTCAAATTGTGTAGAACCTGGGGATAACAAAACCACTCTTCTTGACCGCCCTCGGTCACAACGCCGGATCTGCTCCAAACAACAAAGCGAAGCTTCCCGCGGATCCCTCGGTGAAGAGGAACACGTTGAGGTCGTCTGCTAGACATTGCACCCGGTTGGGTTTCTGTTGGACTTGTCCTGGACTCTCCACTAGTCATATTTCCAAGCACCACCTTACGGAGATATCACCAACATATTATAGAGACGCCATGACCCTAACATTTAGTTTGGTCCGGTGAGCTTTTGAGGATTGCGTGCGATTGAAGATAGTTTACTCCACTTCACCTATGGCCTGGTTGTTTTATAGCAGTAGGCACTCTTGCCATCAACAAATCAGTACCCTGGTGTGTACCGGTGGGCAGTTTGACACCCGACAACCGTTCGGGAGCACTCGACCCGAGACTTCTGATACTCTGCCCAAAATCAATTTTGCCACAGGGCCCTCTGGAATATCGCCCTCTCCCATCCCGAACGTAATTAGGAGTGAAGAACCCAGACAGTTACAAGGTTCCCATCTCTGTCTCTGCAAGAAGCCGCACTGGGAAACAATCACGTCATTTCATGCTGTATTGTTCACATGCGAAACCTACGCACAAATTTGCCGAAGTTGGCTTCTCCGGCGGTTCAGAGTTGGATGCAGCTCGCCCTTCATGCGGCAAACCTAATACACCCTGGCGCTTTGCGCTTGGTGCAAGCTATGCCTGGAAAAGCGCCGTGGTCCGTTCCGATATTGTAGGGATGCATTGGTTTTATAGGCTTGAACCTGCGGTAATGCGTGATGATGAGTACCCCCGCCCCCTATCCGTTCTGTTTTTGTCTATGACAATCATAACACTCAACGCATTGTTGAATCGACGACTTTGCCAACGAAACCAGTGTGTCTGCTTACGTGATGCCAAGCAGGATACTCACCTCTGTCTCACAGATACGCCCCAACTAATCAGCATCGGCGAGCTTTGGTCGATTGGTTGAATGCACGAGCAATGCTACGTGATTGTGGTACGGCTTTTTGGCTCGCCATCCGATGACCGGTGGAGTTCTCGCTAAATGAGCGACTACTAGTTTCTGTAGTGCCATTGACCGGTACACTTTGTTTGAAAAAGTAACACATACACATGTCCGTCGGGCTGCGCTGACAAAATGCTTCTAGGTCGTATTTCGGGTGAGGTATTGAGCTCCTCTTTGGCGAGGTGGTCAGACCTTTTAGCACCTCCCCTCGAAGATAGTACTCGAACAGGCAATTTCCGCATCACAGCATGCGCATGCCACCCTCGCGACGACCTCGACATACCTGGGAGATGGTAGACACCACGCCCACTGAGCTCCGTCGCCGTAATGCCGTATTCTATATAAAATCAGGGGTGCGTAATTCGTCACCTGGAACCAAGGTATTTACGAGAAAACAGCCTTTAGGAACTTTTCCAAAACGTTTCCCTCGTTTCCTCTCAATCCAGGAACAAACGACGTATTTGGGGGGGGGGGGACATAAATTATCATCCCCAGATGGCCCATGCACTGCAATAAAAACGTTTCCCTCGTTTCCTCTCAATCCAGGAACAAACGACGTATTTGGGGGGGGGGGGGGCATAAATTATCATCCCCAGATGGCCCATGCACTGCATTAAGCTTAACGGTACGATTCGTGCAGGCCTTTAGGTAGGCCTTTTCAGTCCTTTTTACTCCACACAGTAGTAGCCGGGGCTGCGTGGTACCGCGTGACTGGTGAGATATCCTATCCTGGTGTGGGTTTCCGACACGTGTTTCTCCTGTAACAAGCGGGACACGCGCAACGGAACTTTTACTTTCAATACTCTGGTTGAGATCTTTCATAGACAGATAATTCGCTCTGTACGCTTCCTCGCCTGTTCGTTGACGTAACCAGCTCGGGTGTTTAAAGAGAAGGTGCGCTCTACAACAATGAGTGATAGAATGCTATACCGTATTCTTGCGGGTGTTTTTCTTGGCTTGCCGGAGATGCAAAACATACCACTTGGGGGTGGGGCATATGACATTCTAGACACAAATATAAGGTCCGTTCTGGTTGATGTATGAACGTCAAAATGTTCCTGGTAATTCCGCCCAGAGTAAAATAAAATGTCCACGCAATCCTATCTCCGATACTTACCTACGACCATTGAATTTACAACACCTCCTTTATCGTCTTCCTATTTTTTTAACTCAATTAACGAACACCAGCTCAATTCATCAATGACCTATCTGATTCCCTTTCATAATACAAACGAAAAACAAACCAACTCAGGGGTTGTACAGTTCATATGAAGCGTTTATTTCCCGGGAACAGGGAGCGCGAAGAATTCTCTGGGAACAAGTATTTCCTCGAGCAGGGGTCCACCAAAAGAACTTTCCCGATACCCCACGAACAATTTCCGAGACACGGATAGAGCGAGTATGCGGAAAAGCATTAACCAAAAAATTATTAAAATAGTCGCTTTTCATGTGTTGTCCACAGATCCCAATGCATTGGTTTGTCTTTGATCCTGACACGGAGCCGAAGTGTATGCTGTTCTCTCTTTTTGTCGAGCCCCATTGCCTCGAGCCCTATTCACTTCGAGTGATTACAGCGACCTGGAAATACGCAACCCTGCTATAGACGAGGGCATGCGTTTTCACGTCCGCGAACTTCCTTGGTAACGTGTACACGGTAACGTGTATGCGCCTGAAATACCTGGACAGAGCGCTACGACGGTTCATATCAGAAGAACACTGCCCCACTCGTTCTTATACCACGGTGGGCGGTATATATTTATCCCAAGGACCACCGTCTCTTTCATGCGAGAACCCACGCGTACGGCCTAAACAATCGCAAAACTATTTCGAACTGACGGTAAGGGTGATGAAGGCTTTGCCCAGTTCATGCTATAGCAAGCTGCACGCTCCATTGTGGTAATGCGGTATCCAAAGTTCAATGAATGATATGACGGCCAAGCAAGATTGTTTCCCCGCTCTCAGGTGGCGTTCAACTCAGCCCTTCCCGAACCCCCTCTATTTCAAACGTATCGTAAAAATAAACCCACGCGTTCACCGACGTTACTAGGAGTCAAACTCAGAACGACCGAACGCCAACATAGAATGGGCAACGTCCAACCAATCTTCAGCGTCGATGCCTCTGCAATCCGTGTGGCCAACCATATGGTCCTGCCCATTCACCCCTGATGACCAGAATGCCCCGCTTTTTTGGGCTGTAACCTCTGTGCGAGTGCTAGCTTTGCAGTGCCCTCCCCAAGCGTGAGTGACGTTAGCATTGGGTCTTGGCTGCAACATAGTGCTCGGAAACCGAAACTTGACAAGCGTCGGCTCTTGTGGTTGCGGGGTTGCCAACGGTTGACGTTTGCCGGACACGGTCTCCGAATACCCAACGAATCGGTCAGCAGGAAATCCACCGCTCATTTGGTGTTGCCTCATCGTGCTAGTGGTCCTGCACTCTTCTCGAGCAGGGCTTCGCCTAGCCCCCCCTCGGGAGGTTTCCGTCGCCGACGGGATCATCCGTTCTCCCTGTTGTACCGGCGCCTCCTCTGCCCTCTTCTTCGCCGTCTCGGCGACGGGCTCTTGGAATGCCGGGAGGGGAGCACGACTATCTCCACCCACAATGATGCGTTCCATCAACCTGGTTCGGTACCGGATGAGCAAAATACGGGCTGGATCATCGCTGGTACGTTAGCAAGCACGTTGCCTCCATCATTCTCAACTACGCAACGCATAGAAATGAAAACACCCTGTAACTCAAGCATTGAGCCACTGACCTAATGAGGGACGTGCCCCGCTTCAGAGGACGTTCGAGGCACGTGCGCTGTGTTCGAAATACTTGGCGAAACGCCCGTGGAGTTCGACAATTGCTAGGCTATTGCCCACACACGGTGCACCGAACGCTCTCCATGAAGACAATACAAAACCAGAACATCATGAAGACACACTCACCTGCAGTATACCTCGCTGCAGTAGGCAGATACTCCTTGCCACTCCTCGAAAAGAGGGATGGGCAGAGCGCTGGCAAGGCGTACGGGGTTGTAGATGGTCCGCAATTTGTCGTAGATTGCTCGAGCCGTGGGTCCGTCTAGGTGAACAAGGGCTGCCGCCAACATGTGGATGGTATGTAACCTGTCTTGGAAAAATCCGTGTAGGACGTAAGGGATGAAAGCGACAGGGAGCATTGCGTCACGCGGTTTCAACAGAATGGTATCGGTTGGATGGATTGGTGATTGGCCTTTAATCCCTGGTAGACTGCCGTGTGATACAGATGTTTTGAAAAGCAGCAAATCACGCCAGGACGAAGGACGTAATTTCACGCCCGTGCGCCATCCGCGGACGTTCACCCGTCACAATACCTATGTGGTAAACCCAAAACGTTACACTAAGGTTATATAGCCGTGAATGCATGACGAAGTTATCATCAGTTTTCTTCCATCGCCAGAGCGGCACGCATGTCGTCACACAATATGCATACTGGACAAACTGAAACCCACCCTGCCATTCCTAAGCTCGATAAGTCGCAGGCCGTTGCATGCTTGACTCACCCTTTGGTAGCTCGGCACAACCCTGGGTATCGCTCGAAAACCTCCACGCACCGGGAAAAATGGTCGAAAACGCCCTGGGTGTCCTTTCTGGCGGTCTTGTCGAAGGCAATCGTGCTGCCGAGACCACGAAATTGACACGATAAGGCGCGATGAGACACGGCGAAACACGACTAGGCACGGCGACGGCAGGCCATCGTAACACCTTCGAGTGATGTTTCCAACGACGATCTAGAGCTACAGTGCGGAGAGAAAAAAAGCAGATGTGATCGATTGCCGTTCACGACGAAATGTCATGGCACGGTGATTGTTGCTCAGTAGGCTTGTGTGGTTATTTTCGCGAACGGGGCTCTTCGACCGAGGTACCAACCCATATCTTCGCATTCACAGTTTTATTAGTTTCCAGTTTACTTCTTGCACTGGGGGAGAATGCATGACGCCTGTCACCACGGAATGCCTGCAAGGTCGCTGAGTCTACCATCCCATTCCCCCTCTGTACGAAATACGCGGTAGTCGCTGATAGCCCAAACAAGAAACACACCGGAACAAATATCTCGCATGCCTATGTGATTAGGAAGTTTCTTCTGCGAACAGTAATTTATCAAAACCTTCTTCTTGCGTGACGTGAAGAGCACCGCACCATAGTAGCATGGAACACGCGGGTGCTTCCTCCACCGCAGTCTGACTCGGTAATTCCCGCAAGATATGGCACGCACTTAGGTTAAGCCCGAAATTGTGAACATCCACCTCCACTCCACTATTGCGGTGCTGCGAGGGCACTACACAAGACAGGAACATTTACATCGGGAAAAGAACGGTAAAAAATCCAGAAGCGGTGCGGCTCTCACCCGTTGATCATAATCCCGAACACGCCCTCTTGGATGTTCGCTCTGTTCGCCAATGGTTGTTCCCGATTGAACCGGAGCCATGGCGGGGAAGCATAGGGCAATAGCTGAATAAATATGGAGGCTGTGCATACTCAATGAGTACGAAACCGTTGGTTGGTTTACGAATGTTTCAGACGCGTTCTACGATAGAGGTAGCACCTTACCGCTAGTGTTTTCTGAGTGACAAAAGTTCCTCAACCCAGAATCGTCGGAATGCCAGTCTTGTTTCGAAAAACGACGCTTTGTATACTCGGGCCATGGGATTATTCATCAGCAGGCAATTCCAATTGCTGAAGTCAGTTTCCGGGTGAGGTATGGAGCTCCTTACGTGAGGAGCCTCAGACAAATTAGGGTGAACCTCTATCGTAGAATGCCTCTTCACAGTGAGTGACATCTAACTTGATAACTACGCCCTTAACGCGTGGATAGAGGTTACGAGCCATGATACAGCACGGAGGGTAACCTACAGAAACGCTTTCCAGGTTTTAGACATCAGGACGTCTGCCACCATTGCAGGTAATAATACCTCACTCAAATACCTATATTGAGCAAATATCGTGCGGGCTGGTCGTGGTTGTGCCTCACACTACGTTCTACGGTCTGCAACAGCTTAGATTGCAAGTGTATCACGGTAGTGGGCAGTTCCTCGGCTAACGAGTCCCCGGGAAAAACAAAAAGTATTGCTTCAAGCTCATTTCCCCCATGTGCTGTCCTCCGCAGTAGCATGCGTGCTGCCACCCACCCGGACCTACAAGAGCAGGTCCCGGTCGGGTGCGGTGTTGAATTCGATGCAAGCACATGTCTTACCGGCTTGCCGCGTGCTCCAGCCGTGCAAAGTCGCGCCCGTGTTCTCTCAGCTTATCCTTGATCATCTCGAGCAAGCTAGAGAGGGAGGTAGATGTTCCGTTCTCTCGCGTCAGGGTGTCGACGAACTTCGGGCTGGATTGCTGCGGAGAGCCAGCTTCGACGGAGTCTGCTGACTCAAGGTTGTTGCGAGCCTCTCCGTGGCACTTGCGTCGTTGAACGGTGGCCGCTTGGTGTCTCACAATTTCTTTGTACATGGCCTGCTCGGAGCTTCTGTGGGACTGCATAATGAACCGGCATATGTCCCCTTCAGCCACCACTCCGTCCATCTGGAAGAACGGAATGGAATTAATCAGCATCCAAGGAACGAGATAAGCGCGCTGCGAAGTCAAAGTGATGGCTTTACATCGGAACCTTATCTCCCAGCGCTGTGTCTGTTTTTACCACTCGGGAGATCGATCGGAGTAGATATGATTCGTCTAGCTTGATCTGGTGGCACCGCTTTGTGACCTGCAATCTGCAGTTTCATCGAAGCTATGAATATATGTTTTGCGCCACATACCTGCGGGCTTGCTCGCTCCTGACTTTTGATTGAAGTCACTTCCTCGCTGTTTACAGCCCCAACGTACAGCTTGACGGTCTCCAAGCGTTCGACAACGTCTGCTAAACCCTATCACAATGAACGCGCGAGAGTAGCAGCGAGGGTGAGCAGATACCAGGACAAAGTGGCGCGATGAACCGTGTCCTGTTCATGGGTAACAATGGGTAGTCGCCAAGAGCTGAAGCACCAGCGCATTCGAATTGCACACACTATATGACTATATAATAGTGCTTTGCTCAACTCCACGCGTGGAGAGAAAATATATCGCATCAAGTGAGAGCGCTATCTGTTTGCCTACCTTGCTAGGGCCAAATCGCTTGCATTTTGTTAGCCCGATACTTTTTGAGACAGTGAACTCAACGGAGTTATTTGTGGCAATTGAGCCGACAAGTGCTCCAGTACAGGCGCTACCTCAATGCCAACAACGCGGTGAGGCCAGTCGGGCGACCGACTCTGTACCTCATTCAAACGTGGACTCGAAATTACTAGGTTTAGCGCACCATAAGTGTAAGAAAACGCTCGTGGTGGTGCATACCCCAAACCCAAAATGTATACATCGCAACGAATTTGAGTCGCCACTCACTCGACCAAGTGGCGGTGGACGGCAATGCCATCCCACGGTAGGAGTGCGCCAGAAGTTCTTGAGCCCCTCCCATTGGGAGCTCAATATCTCACCCGATTCCAAAAATGGAAGATTTTATTTTGCACCAACCGACCAGCGCCGGTCTTAAAACGAATACCAGGTACACGAGTAAACTTTTCATCCTCACTGCAGGTTCCTCCCTTTGGGAACCCAATCGGTTAGAAACCTAGGGCCCAAAACGTGGAACCCCACCGTGGGGTTACTCGGCAGAGAGGTGGCCACACATTGAATGTGGATATTAACGGATTTTGCGTGCTCGACGCCTGACGCCGACCGTCTGACTCGAATTCTAATCCGACACCTAACCAAAGCTCAATGCCAGTGATCAGTGCTTGCATGTTGTGCTTGGGAATACCCTAGGTTGGTCCATCCAGGTCGGGTGCTATGGCTTGGAAATACTCAAGGTTAGTCGAGCCGCTTACGATACACTGAGTACCCGTTAGCCATTCAGAGTGCTTACCGAGCACTTACATTCGAAAGATTAACTGTCAACACGTGACCGCTACTGCAAAAACAAGATCTACGAGTGACACCCCCACGGTAGCCTTTGTCAAACGCGATACCTTACATAGCACCTACCGGGAACCCTAGAGTTGTTTGCTATACGTGAGTAAGGAAACACTCACGAGATAAGATGTGCACTCTGTGCCACAAATGTCACATTCGGTGGCTCTTCCCAGGGTAGACGTTGCACGTTTTGACACAATGTTAGGAGCGGTTGGGCTAGCTACACAAGTGAGCAACTATCGATCAGTTCAATCTTTAGACTCGTTTATTCGTTCAGGGATTATTGCGAAGGGAAGGTGGTCGTGTTGCGCGAAGTAAGTTTTTCGGAGCCATGCTTCGGTTGAGATATCGAGCTTTTCATGTGAGAAACTCCGACGATAACATGCCCACACACATACCGTGGCTTCCGTGCAAACGAATGGTAGGGAGTCCGACAGCGTCGGCGCGCCCTGGAGTATGCAATACTCAAACACCAACTTTGCTGGAATACAGGCATTCACATGTCTTTGACTGCGCGACCCTTCCAGAAAAATCCTTACCACGGGCAGGGCTTTCCTTTCGTCTTCTTGAACCCCACATAGGACACCGTTGGCGCGTCGCAGGTACACATGGTAGTTGTCCTGGCGGGCGCCGGAGAGTTGAAGGGCTGGGGTTTAATTACAGCGAGAGCGGGCGGGCCAGTTCAACAATCTTTTCGCCGCTAGTCGTGGCCAGCTTTCACTGCCAACGTTTAGGCTCAACGCTATGTTCATGTGGGTGTCGATTTGCAAAATAACATATTCACGAAGCGCCTGAGACTGGGTATTCCGTTTCAAGAAATAAGGAAAGATAAACGAAATACCTACTCGAGGGGGAAGCCGTTTGCTCAGGATACAAAGCCCTACTTGATAGGATTCCGCACATCAACTACAGTAGATAAAATTACCATCCCGAGGAAAGATAAACGAAATACCTACTCGAGGGGGAAGCCGTTTGCTCAGGATACAAAGCCCTACTTGATAGGATTCCGCACATCAACTACAGTAGATAAAATTACCATCCCGTCAGCCCTCTCGCCAACCCCACCCGATTGACAATGGACTTCGACGGACTCTTCTTCGAGAAGGAAATTCTAAGCCCGACAATATTTTCATGGAGCATCCGATGTTTTGCTGCGATGGCTCCGAGTAAGCGCATCGCGGCGTTCGAAGCTTCGAACCGTGTTGAGAAGACGGTGAAGAAGGCATCGCAAGGCATCGCGCGGATCTCGGACTAACTCCAGATGTTATGGACCCAACCTTGCAACAGTTGGGTGGTGCTTCTTCCTGGTGGTGTAAACGCTAAGCTATACCATGACTACATGATCAAGGCATAGGAAGGTCGTGAATAGGAACGCTGAGCAATGCCACGACATTTTGAGGCGGTGGCTTATTTTTCTATATCTCTTCCAAAGAACATTTTCGAAGACGCTTGCTCGCGCATCTCGACCGGTCTTTCTATGAGCTAGTCCAAAACTAAATACACCAATGAAACCATCAATCTAACCGGTAGTTGCTGGGTTGAGCAGCTAGGCCTGCGAGGAAACATTGAGACGAAACGCCTAGCCCCCACCGCGGGAGGAATCCATTTATGGATATTGTATGTCTACTGTATTAAATAACCTATGTTTACGGTATTTCTCGAAAGCAAAGGTTTGCCAACTCTGAACAAACGCCAAAATGAGGCATTTCATCAACGTAATCCCGCTTCTTTGTTCCCTCGAAATCGCGTCGACATGCCCAGTCTCGGAAAATTCTGCTCACGTGATGTCCGCAGAAGTCGCTCAGGTAAGCCAATATAGTCCACGCTCTGGGGATGAAGAAAAAAGTGCGCGTGAGTGGGGCCGGTTGATGCCTTGCATTAGTCGTTGCCTTCACATTTTTTGCGACATGGCGCTCATATATATGCTGACAGGGTGTCACGTCGTAGCGACGTGGTTGTATCTGAAGCTAACTTTAATAGAAGGCCGGACACCTCAGCTCGCAACAGAGAGAGGGCACCACATCGGTTTGATCGGGTACGGGGATCGGGCGACCACGTCGTAGACTAACCTTGCTTCCTCGGTGTTTCCCGGACCAGAGTTAGTGGCCAACGCATCCCTCGCCAGCCGTGAGTACTTTGTCACCTGTCGCAGCAGGGTACCCTGTCATTGAGTATATGGAAAAATACTCACTCGCGATCTACTAAAATATGATAAACATCGCCTTACAAACGGACTTGATTCGTCACCGAAATAACACTTGATCATCGAGAATACATGGAGCGGTTGTTTAGCCCGTCGCCGAGTGAAGCATGATACAATCGCTGGAAAGCGGAGGTCAAACCTCTGCTGGCTTCATATGATGCACTTATTGCGCCTCCACTAACGCCTGACGTCATCACAAGATTACCAATAGCCAGTTCAACAGAGCACATGGCGCGAAACGTTTCCTTGAAGCGAGTACTCAAGCTAGAGAGGTGATAGAGTATAACTGCAAGATGGACGTCGAACCTCGACCCGAGAATACATACTCAGTTGGTTTCTCACTGATTCGATTGGTCGACCCTTCACCAGCGCTCCGAGAGCGACCACGCTCCAGAAGACGCTAGTAGACGGGTCCACACGAAGGTGGCTATCCGCCGGGATGATCGTGTCGACGTGTTGGTCTGTTGTCGAGTAGTTCCCGGCGTCTGAATACTGTACGGAGACCGAGTCTGCAAACATCTTGACCAGCGTTTCGCGGATGTGGCTGTGGCGACGGCAGAGTTGGAGCAAGAGTGGACAAGGCGGAGTAGGTGACGTGTCATGCGCTGCATATTATTGTACCATGTACCGCATAAAACGCGAAGACGAGTGGTGACAGAAACACGTGACTCGACCAAGATTTACACCTTGTACAGGAAAAAGTCAGAGGTGAAATCGGGAATCAATTTAAGCTTTGGAAGTCCTCACGGATTGTTCGAGATGTGTCCTGAGTTTTTGCACCCAAGTTTTCTATTTTTCCCGGTCGAATATTTCACCCTTTATATTTACGTAGTTCGCTTTTTTTTAGTACGTTTGTGTCTTAGATGATCCCAAGTTTCCGCCGAATATCCACAGCAAAGAGCTTCCCGGGAAGAATCATTATCCTTGCATGTGCGACAAACAAGCACCCGATCAGTGTTGATCAACTGATAGAGCATGAGCTGCCAGCTCCGCAGAGCTGGAAAAAATGGATGTTCCCAGTTGTGATGTTGCTTATCGGCGGTTTCGACAATGAGACGATTGATGGGTGGAGCAGGAGAGTGAGACATTAAGTGTGTGCTCCTCGATCACAGCTCAACCAGAACGAAAGAACACAGGCGGTACCACCCTGGGGGGGGATGGAAAATGCCGGGCGACCCAACGAAAACATTCGGGCAAACTATTGGTACATATAATGCGTTTATTGGGGTTCCTCAACTACGAAACCGTTACGACATCACATAAACTCTTCTCACACACTGCTATATTACAAATTATATTTGTATGACAACAGAGCAGTGGTATACTTGCTGCTATGTTCTGCGAACTACGAATCAGATGACTGTGTTCACAATAGCGAACCGATAGGCTACGTACCGACTAATGTTAACATTGCGCAGCAACGTAGCTATTTTTATATCGACACTGCGATCCATGAGACATAAAGTCAAGCTGGTGTTCAAATGTAAAATCGAAATCCAAAAGAAGTTTGTTTTAGTGTTCGTGTGCGCTTGCTTGGCACGTGTTTCAATTATCCTTATCATCTTTCGCTTTGTCTTTCCGCCGGTTCCGACTCTGGTCACTTGCGTACTTGTCCGAACTACGTTTTAGTATCTTTACGACGTAGAGTGTGTTGTTAAGTGGCACCAATTTATTTTTGCCGCTTGTGCCGCGCGTCAAAATGGCATTAATCGTTCCTGCTTCGCTTTCGACGAGAGAGCAACCCTTCCCCAGCGACCGAACAAACGCAACTACAAGGCATATCAACGTCAAGAAACACTACTACTACTGTGATATGTTCAACGCAGGAAAAACACTCAAACCGAACAATACAGTATACAGAACTTTTTTGGGTCTCCCCATACAGTTACTCGAGAGGCGCAAAGTGCATGCCGCGGTGTTTGTCCGTGCAATATAAAATGTACGCCGGTAGTCCGTACTGACCTCATATGTCTTATGCCTGTAAAACCGACAGATGAACAGAAGAAATCAGTGCAGAACGTACCTACAGTAGCATGCTATTGGCTCCCGAAAACAAGAACGGAGACGGTCAAACTCGTACTGCTGCTGCTAAAAGAGCAACTACATCGTCTAAAAACTCTCAAATGCGAAAGAAAAAACGCCACTGTAGTACAAAAATAGCTATGCCATCGATTTGATGACCACGACATGTAAACAGTTAGGTAGAGATATAGCGGTTGACCACGTTGTCTGTCCCGTGCAACAGGAGCGTGTGGTACTCTGGACCAATAAGATATTCGCACCAATAGCTTAGTAGCAAACAACCCTTATGCCGCCATCCCACACAATGAAGACGTGTCGTGCATGAATCAAACGAATATTGCAGTTGATGGCGACGCATGGGATCCAGGAAGGTGCAGATATCCCCCACCACCGATCCAGACGATTGATGACGATGTGCGAATCCTGCAGATGGTCTCCGTGGCAATCACAATACTTAGATAATGATGCGGTGGCCGGGTGCTGAATGATATCTGTCCAACAACCCCATGCTTTGGTTTTGAGGCTATTCGGTACTTACTTCTTGACAGTCGCAGCGACCAGTGTCAAATCTGCCCGAACGGTATGTTTCCGACAATCTCAAGCGCTTTGATACAGGGTCCGTGAAGCCGTGTCCACGATCTCTCGTTGATATGATACTCCAGCGACCCATATTTGTTTTTCTCGACCGATCTCGGGTATGATCCGTCTTTGTACAAGATAATGCCCTTGTCGAAGTCATCATCGACTTGGACTTCAAGCAGTGGACCTCTCATCAGTGTTGACGTCCAATGCAGCAGCCGTGTGTGCGCTACTCATCGTCTCTGAGCGCGGAGCCCCTTGCGCGTAGAATTCCGTGCCGTGTCTGTAGTCGTTTTGTGCAACGAGAACTGCTTTTGCTCAACCCCTTCAACAGCCTTCTTCTTGCTTTTTTCGTCCAGCACCAGGCTTATTGCCTTTTTCGTGCACCTTGCCAGGCATGAGGCAACCGCTCTTGTAGTGGCCGCCCTTGCCGCAGTTAAGGTGGCAACGGAGGTGAGGTTCGATGAAGATGCTGTTACTGGCGTTGTGGCCGCAACACGTCCAGCATTGTTTCCTGAAGTTGATTTCATTTTTGACAACTCCTGGTGAAGGTGTCTCATTGTGGCCTGGATTGTGGTCGGTTTGAAGTCTGTATCCCTGTACGACGTAAGCTTGATATCGAGACATCTCTCTGGCTGCCCTTGCACCTTGGAAGTTATGTTGGGAAAATGACGAGCGGTCACAGGTTCCATGGCCGCGACGAGTAGGCTGGGGATAGATGGGACCTTCCTGTTGTAGGTATCGAAATATTCTCCCGGGTCGACAGATGTCGCCGACAAAGCTGCCTGCTAGATGCGGATGATTTTATTCGTGCCCCAGGAGGTGCTTCGATTCCAATTAGTTCTTCAGCTCGAGTCCCGTGCTCGTCGTATGCTTGCGTGGCCACCAGTAGAGCCGTTGCCTTGCTCGTAACAAAGTACAGGTAAGGGAAGTACCCCCAGGTGTATACAGTAGACCAGGCGACAGTATCGGTCCTGTTTTTTTCACCTTGTTCCTTTGTGGGCCTGGCATGGTCTTCAATTCCTTCGAACACATCGTAGCGTTGCATGCTGACGACGAAGCCAGTCTTCCTGCGTCAGTCGACTACTATTCGGGTATATTTTCCGGTGTATGCCTTTATCTCTCGCACAGCGTTGATCAGGCTATTATTGTTGGTGGGGTTGCTCGTGACGTCCTCCCCATACAGCCCTGTCAAGCGGCTCAACTCCCAGAGGGTGCAGCAGCTCGGGGTTCTCGGGGCGAGACGTGCATCGTGACTCGCAGCTTACTCGGCAGCCAGGAAACTGCGGGTCAACCCCTTGGCTGACCCACCCTCACACAAAAAAAACTTCTCTGAAATTCGAGGCTCATAACTTAAGAATGTTTCGTTAACTAAATATGATTCTAGCGTGTGGGAGAAGCGAACACTCAATCGGTGTTAATCGACAGTCAGAGCATGAGCTGCGAGCTCCGCACAGCTGGTAAAATAAATGGCACTGGTTGTTGGGTTGCCTATCAGCCGCGTCGACGAGTGTACGACGAAATGTGAAGCACGATATTTGAGGGAATGCACGAATGTATGCTCAACAGTCACTGATAAACCGAAGTCTAAAGCAGAGCGAAGGTTGAATTATCCTAGATAAACCTAAACAAAACCGCCGCTCGACCCCACGAGAAACGGACGTAAACTACTAGTACGTACAGTCCTCTTCAGAGGGGGTCATTCACTACGAACCTCTCACGAAACCATGTAAACTGATACCAGGTGGTATTATATACCGACCGGTCGAACTTCTACGTGTATTGTAACATCATCATACTTGCTGCTGCGTTCTACCAACTATGAAAAAGATAATTGTATCCCTCACAACGAACCGACAGGCTGCGTACTTACTGTCGATGTTGCGTGGCAACGCAGCCATCTTCATTATCGTTGACTGTGTCGCAGGTACTTTGGAGCCCACGTACGCGAAAGTGAGAGAGGATGTGTATCGCTCGAAAAGATGGTGGGCGTTTGTAATTTTATGCTGGAACATGTACCCTGGAACGTATAATTTATGTCGTGGTCTTGTTCAGTTTGGGATCAACTTTGGGCGAAACCTATGACTTGGTACTTTGGTATGAAGCCAGTTATTGGACTATTTGCGCAAACATTCTACATACATGCCGTGGAGTATCTGAAACCGGCTCGAAAACAAACAAGACACACAAAAACCGAATATGAATGACCTTTTCCAAGAGGCTCTACAACTGGGTAGACCATGAGTTCCAAGGAATATTCCTCCGCCTTGTACACATTTGTACGTACACCTACTGCGGCAATACATAACCCCAAAGGAACACGGAGGCGGTGGGGGGGGTGGAGGGTGATATTACTGCGCGATCTATGGTACCCAGCACCATGATTTGGAGGCTGCTGGGTTCAATTCTGGGGTTGCGACGGTATGTTGTTTCTTGTCTCCGACGAGTTTTGAACGTTCGACGATTTCTGACCGCTCGCGGTTCGCGCTACGCATTCATGGCTCCGGCGCCTCCTGCGGAGGGCTAACTCTATTTCTGAAACTGGTGGGTGGGAGCAGGTGCCCGAACGAGATCTCACCAGGGCGGGATCAGGTCCCGGTTGGACTAGGAGAGCCAAGCAGCAAGCAGGGGCCTGTTTTGTACATACATGGGTTTGGAGGGTGGTGCAGCTCCGCGGTCTAAGGTGCCCAGCACCATAATGTCGACGGTAGGTTCTATTCCCGAGATGCGACGGTGTCTTTGTTTTTGACTCCGACGATATTTAACTGTTCGACGACTTCTATCCGCTCGCGGCTCGCGCTTTGCGCTCATGGCTCCGGCGGCTCCCGCGGAGGGCTAAATATTCTCATGGACCTCGCGGGAGACAGCTGGGTGCGAAATAGGATCACATTAGGGTGGGGGGTCAGCAGAGCCAAGTGCGGGCCTGTATTTTTTCTCGCTTGTTATGGAGCATATTCCCGGGCATTTTTATCTAGTACATGGAGAACTCTACTGTTTTCGAACGCCTGTGGTTGGGCGAGACCCGTTTTCGCCACTGGCGACGTTCGCATGATGGATCATTCACTACACAACTGAGTACTGTCGCTGTTCTTGGTGGTCAGTTTGGTATATAATATGTGGCAATATGATGTTCGTAAAAACTATTGCAGGCGGTATTCAAGCTTAGACGGGTTGAAGGCGCGCTTTTCTCGCACCACCTAGTGAACAGCGAACACATGCAAACGGATGTCACGCGTGTCGCAACAGGTTGAAACAACATGGTTTTGTTGTGCTTGTGAAAGGAACGTGGGTATTACTTTTTTTGCGCATAGTGCCTGCTTGTCATATGTCGGAGCCACCAAAAACATCTTAAACCAGAGACAAAATGATGTCGTGGGCAATTCGTGAAAGAAAAGGTAACAACCAAAACAACTATGATTCGAAAACATCTACCACACACATCTCGAAAAATTGAATATCATGTGTTAAAGAAAAAAGCACCTCATACGGTTGCTATGCCTAGCTCTGTCAGATGAACGACAAACCTCTGGGTGGTGAACGGCATGAAACCGATGCAGCCGAAATAGTCCGCCAAGAAGGCGCTCTCCTCCAAACCCACAAGGCCCGTTGCTGGAGAAGCGCCCAGTCTGCACCTGGACAACAGGTCGTCAAAACAAATGTGTACTTCGCATATCATTGTAATGATTATGGCACGGAGTCAAATCCAACACCGTGGAGGTTGTATCACATCGCTTCCACCCAAATTTCAGTAAGAAAATTTATCCTTGACGTAACGGGAAGTCTAGTATGTACTGTGACTAAAACCAGATGTCTACAGTCCTACGGTATTTTATATTAGAAAAGCTCGTGCAGAGTATCAGGCAGTCACACGACTCGGCCGTGACCAAAGTCAATGCTAATGTAACGGTTCACAAGCCGCCGACGATGGCACAAAATGAATGTTCCTGGCCTTTATTCGTCACGTTGCCAAGCGCGACGCTCCGTGTCGGCCGATCGTGAAAACTGTCGAGGGCAACAACAGGTAGTCTCCTCACGTTGCCCGTTTTGGCGCTTGAGATGCAAATATATTCACTCTCCGAGGCACGCACACCTGCCCACAAGCCAGGCCAGCTCCAGTCGGGGCACCGTAAGGACTATTTTGCAGCAAGCATGTCTGCGGTAATGATGGCGCTGTTTAGGGGTGGACACTTACCTATTGCACGAGCCGCAGAGCCTCTACGCGTCACCATTGTACCCTTTCTATTTCTCAGCCTGCGCTCAAACTTGAACACAAACCGAGACAAGAATCGCATTCCGTTCCTGAACTGCAGCACTGTAACCACATATTATCGCCACACACGCGTGTACAGTTCGGGACCGAATGCTGACATACGGAGCATACAAAACTGGTGCATGGTCGTATCTGTTTTCAAGCATACTTATCACTATCCACATCCCTCTTTAAATTCTGGGAACAATAGGGTCGGTCGAGTGTGGCAATGCCCTCCCTAATCCATCATGCCTCGTGTGTACATGGGCAGGATTTCCCACACTTCGCATCTCATGAGTGTTCGTATATGCGGTACATAGTTGGGATCGTTTCCAGTTTCTCAAGAGTACACGACACCACATGAATATATAGTATAGTGTTTTGGGTCGGATTTTGCGCGAAATACAGCAATGTCGTCGCTACACTGGAATAACTTCGTGACGCACCCTGCCTCACCTACTATAAACAAAATAGAAGTGGAGCATGGAAATAAAAATCAACCTTCGGCGCGCAGGGTTAGGACCGAAGCGTATGCGCGACAATGCATAACATTTGTACTGGGAGGGATTAGAGGTAAATCACCCTGTAGGCACGGTGTGCGGAGGAAGATGCTTACGGTAACACATCACCACAAGTGGAGTTGGGAAGCCAAGGCGAAAGCCAGAACTGTATGAGCGACACCGAAAATCCTCAGGTGTGCACTGTCCTCACACACAGATCACTAAACACGTTTTAATCTTATTGTTGTTGACAAACCTCTTGAGCGACAACCTGCCATGCTGCTGAAGCCCAGCCGATACGCAACGCGAGTCTCGCAAAGTCGCTGGCGCGTGGATGCTTGGGTCACTCGCCAAACCGGCCGAACCGAGGCCGGATTCCTGGGCCCTACTTGCACGCGGCCTCCGATTGCTGTAGCTGCACACGTCCCCCGTCTCTATGCAGCGCCTGTTCAGTGAGTGTTTATGCGGAGTGGAGCTTTACGCGCTGTAATCAAACTATATATTTTCTTGCTCCAAAAACCAATCCTTCATTAACTCTACGCGGTTTGTCCCGAAATTCATCCCCTGGCACCTTGAAAAGTACAGATACTAGCGTAGGCGGCCATCCCGGGGTGTGCTACCTAGGTTTACATGCTTGCTGCACCCAAGGTGTTAGGGCTGACGCCGAAGGTCAATGCATCGGCCGCTACTGAAGGAAGAGACTGGGAAAGTTACACCAGCGCAAAGGTGGAGAAAATGACGCACTCGTGATGTACTTTAAGTGCAATCATTTTGATAATCAAAACTTACCGGCAGGGGTGCCCACCATCGCATCTCCTTTTCCGGCGTCTACAACGGCCACAGCTCTTGTGGAGAGTACTTTTATTCCTGGCGATGTTGTGTTCCTCTCGATAGTTACCGGTCGAGCTCATCGTTGAACCTGTTGAAGTGGGCGAGCGTGTGGTTCGCGCCGAATCGAAGGCCTTGAAGGTTGGGCATTGTGACGCACAACAGGTATACTCAGCGGAACAGCCTTCAATGTAAACTTTATAGGCTGACACCAAAAACATGTACATACTAATAACATAAGATTTGCGTTTTGGGGGGCAATTCAAGGAAGACTGGGCAAATACGTCGCGCTCAGGAGCGAGCGCTGAGGTACATTATTGTGATGGTGTCACGTCCCAGTAACTATATGGCGGTGCAATGTAGCGGTATGAGATCACGTAACCTAGTACCAATGGCAACGTCTCCGTACATCGTATCAGAATGAGGCGACAGACAGATAGGTACCCCGAGCACGATATCACGTGACGTGCTAGAAACGGAAACGTCTGGTAGATCGTACATGTATGCATATATACGTGGCTCAGGGGACAGTCTGGCACTCGACTTGTCTCTTTCTATCGCACTCTGATCTCGCAATTGAAGCCTCATTTCGAGGTGTGGGCGAGATTTATAGTTTATTTTAGTTTGTTTCGCATAGCCGCTCCTTCCACTCCCGCTTCCGATTTCTGGAAAACAAGGGTGTCATCCTTTTATCGTCGTGTGGTCTGCACCTTCACGACTATTCAGGGTGGGCTAATGCAATGGTATCACGCAACGGTAGCTACAAGGTGGTGCAATACGTAGCAATATGATTTCACGTGACGTGCTACTTACAGAAACGTCTCCGTAGATCGTATCAGTATGAGGAGAGAGACATATACGTACTACGAGTATGATATCGAGTGACATGTCGCTGACGGAAACGTCTTTGCATGATCGTATCAGTATGAGAAGACTGGCAGGCACTTTTTCCGAGTATGGGATTACGGGAAGTGCTTGTGACGGAAACGTCTGGTAAGCCGAACATGCAAAAAGACACACGACGGTTCAGAGGACAGTCTGGCGCTTGAGTACCCGTCCCTGTCGCATTCTGATCTGGTAATCTATCAATGATCCCATGAGGAAGGTAAAAGGGTAGTTTTGTCCGTAGACGAGGTAACGGCCTCCGCAAACGAAGTTACGGACAAAGCAGGGTTTATTGGTAGAGAGAATGTGGCATGTCTGTATCGGGAACTGGGATAGAGCAAGTTAAATTGGAAGGGAGGGTCTCACACACAGTCCTTCCTAGCAGAGCACCGAGCGTAGTTCAGCACCCCCACGCCGGGCACGAGCAAGCACGAGGTCCTGTGACGAGCACGGGCAGACGAGAGGTAATCGCTGGTTTGTCGATCCAAGCCAAGATTTAGTGCCTTATTTTTCGTCCTCCCGTCTACTTCGACCCGCCGGGACCACGAACGGAGCGCGGGGACGAGGGGTCGCGACGTTGGTGATCAGGAGTCTGCTGCAAGGGCTGGAGTCAGCGAGTCCCAGAGAACAACACGGTATGTTCGCGTGTGTAGGGATGGTCGACTGACGATAAGGTGCTATTGAACGATAGGCGACGAGACGATGAGTGGGCGCGGCGATCGCGTCTCAATCACGGGAGACGAGGGTAGGTCTCGAGACGCATGCATGCACATCGCAAACGCGCTGATAACAGGATATACATTCTTGACCGCGGCAGAGGGAGGACGCGTTGTGGAGACAACGGGCATGCTAGTGAACGCTGGTGTACTGCTGTGAACAGTGTTCTAATAATTTTGAGTCCGTGGGCTATGGAGTCAGTTCGGCGCCATGCGATGAAAACCTATCGACGCACGAACGACACGGTTTGCTCGCCGCGGAGACACCTTCGGGTAAGCCTTGGGGCTGAGACCCAGGGAACCCTGCCAGGTATTGGCAGCTATAAATAATTAATAATAATAATACTAACAATGGGACGCTATAATAATTTGGGTCGGTGCGCTGTGGAGACAGTACTGCCGTGCGTGATGAAAACATTGTGACGCACGACCGTCAGGGTGTGGCTTGCTGCTGTGGAGTCAGTCTAGTTACAAGCTATGGGCCTGCTACTCATGAAACCATGATGCAGTATTGAGTCTCTAGTATAGTTAGCGTCGGTGCGCTGTGGAGACAGTGCGGCGGTGCGCACGACCGATCTGGCGTTGTGTGCTGTGATAAGAAAGGAGAAAGGAGAAGAAGATAAAAGAAAAACAGCCTTGTGTTAACCCTGGGGCAGCTGTGGGGACAGAACCCCTGTATGTCACGCAAACATGTTGACGAATGACCGACGCGTTGTTGTTGGGTGTGGAAACACAGTCCGGGTACACGTTCTAGGCTTGAGACTAATGAAAAGAAGGAAAAAAAAACAGGTATGCCCAATATAATCATAATGATTGGAGTCGGGGCGCTGTGAAGACAGTCCTTCTGTGTGCGATGCAAACATATTCATACAAGACCGACTGGTGTCGCTGGCTGTGGCCGCTATAATAATAGTTTGAGTCGGCGCGCCGTGGAAACGGCGCTGCTATGCACGATGCAAACATATAGACGCACGACCGACATGGTGTTGTTTGCTGCTGTGGAGACAGCCTCTGGTGTTCTGGCTGTGGCCGCTATAACAATAATTTGAGTCGGCGCGCTGTGGAGCCAGTGCTGCTGTGCGCGATAAAAACATATTGACGCACGACCGACACGGTGCTGCTTGCTGCTGTATAGACAGTCTCTGGTGTTGCTGGCTGTGGCCGCTAAAACAATAATATGAATTGGCGCGCAGTGGAGGCAGTGCTGCTGTGCGCGATGAAAAACATATCGACGCAGTACTGACATGGTGTTGCTTGCCCTTGTGGAGTCAGCCTCTCATTTAGAAGGCTGTGGTCGCCATAACAATAATTTGAGTCGGCGCGCTGTGCAGACAGTGCTGCTGTGCGCGATGAAAACATATAGACGCACGACCGACATAGTGCTGCTTGCTGCTGTGGAGACAGTCTCTTGTGTGGACGGCTGTGGCCGCTAAAACAATAATTTGAGTCGGCGCGCTGTGGAGACAGTGCTGCTGTGCGCGATGAACACACATCGACGCACGACCGACATGTCGTTGCTTGCTGCTGTGGAGACAGCCTCTAGTGTGGACGGCTGTGGCCGCTATGACAATAATTTGAGTCGACGCGCTGTGGAGACAGTGCCGCGGTGTGCGGTGAAAACAGACTGACGCACGATCGAAACGGTGTAGCTTGTTGCTGTGGAGACAGTCTTGTTACAAGCTCTGGGCCTGATACTCATGGAAACATGACGCAGTATCGTCCACGATTATAATTAGCGTCGGTGCGCTGTGGAGACAGGGCGGCGGTGCGCGAGGGCGAAATGTTATAATTAATTAGAGGTTGAGAATAATTTGCGTCGGTGCGTTGTGGAGACAGTGCCGCGGTGCGCGATGCAAACATATCGATGCATGACCGACATGGTGTTGCTTGCTGCTGTAGAGGAAGCCTCTGGTGTTGCTGGCTGCTGGCTGTGGCCGCTATAACAATAATTTGAGCCGGCGCGCTGTGGAGACAGTGCGGCGGTGCGCGAGGGCGACATGATATATTAAAGGAATAATTTTGCTTCGGTGCGCTGTGGAGACAGTGCTGCGGTGCGCGAGAAAAGGAAAAAAAACACAACATATCGATGCACGGCCGACATGGTGTTGCTTGCTGCTGTGGAGACAGTCTCGGGTGTTGCTGGCTGTGGCCGCTAAAACAATATATTTGAGTCGGCGCGCTGTGGAGACAGTGCTGCTGTGAGCGATGAAAACATATCGACGCACGACCGACATGGTGTCGCTTGCTGCTGTGGAGACAGCCTCTAGTGTGGGCGGCTGTGGCCGCTAAAGCAATAATTTAAGTCGGCGCGCTGTGGAGACAGTGCTGCGGGGTGCGATGAAAACAGAGTGACGCACGACCGATATGGTGTTGCTTGCTGCTGTGTAGACAGTCTTGTTACAAGCTCTGGGTCCGACACTCATGGAAACATGACGCAGTACCGGCCACGATTATAATCAACGTCGGTGCGCTGTGGAAACAGGGCGGCGGTGGGCGAGGGCGACATGTTATAATATTTTTTTCAGAATCGTTTTGCGTTGGTGCGCTGTGGAGACAGTGCTGCGGTGCGCGATGGAAAATATCGACGCACGACCGACCCGGTGTTGTGTGATGGAAAAAGAAAAAACTAAAACAACAGCCCTGTGTCAGTTCGGGGGCAGCTGTGGAGACAGTATGGCTGTGTGCGATGCACACATGTCCACGAACGACCGACACGGTGGTGTTGGGTGTGGAGACACGGTCCGCTAACAAGGTCTCGGCCTGAGAGCAATAAGAAAGAGAAAAGAAAAAAAAACACGTCAGGTATTGACCACTATAATAAAAATAATCGAGTCGGTGCGCCGTGGAGACAGTATTGCTGTATGCGATGAAAACATATCCATGCACGACGGACACGGGGCTGCCGACGGTGACCGTTATAACAGGAATTGAGTCGGTGCGCTGGGGCGACAGTGCTGCTGTGCGCGATGAGAACATATCGACGCACGATCGTCACGGGGTGGCTTACTACTACAAGCTTTGGGCCCGTTATTCATGGAAACATGGCCGCGGGTGGGCCGCTATCGTAACTAGAGTCGGTGCGCTGTGGAGACAGTACTGTTGCGGGCGACGCGAAAAATATATACATGTATAGATGCACGACCGAAGCGGTGTCCTTTCCGTTGGGGGGGGCTACTTATGTGGGCGCCAACCCCCCTCCCCCCCCCTAACCCGAGAGAAAAGCGAGAGAAGAAGAGATAGAAGAGAAAAAGAAAAACTCGCATTTCTGAGTCACCCCACCGTAGGGGTTGCACCTTTTGTTTTGTGCACAGGATGGATAATGGGGAGAACCGAGCGAATTTCGTAGACACTGATCGAGACAGACATTGTTTTAAGCACCGCCGGGTGCGGTACCTGCCCTGCTGCTGTCGCCCTGTTTCAAGAATTCGTGTTGGGCGGGGGGAGTATCCCTTGCCACGGGACGCACGGCCATGCCGTTCGGCGTGCGTCGTGCGCCTCGGCTGAGAAGCACGTTTTGGGCAGGGCGGCGGCCTACGCAGAAGCAACTACCTCAAATGAGGGGTGCGAGCATGGGGGAGGAGGGGTGAGCACAGCTCTGTTAAGCCCCACCGCCCCAACGCTGTTTGGTCGTTGATCGGGATGCGTGGCTTGGCGCCCATGGGTTCGGAGTCACCCGCCAGGGGCGGCGTCGACGAAGATACAGTTACGTATGAGTGCCGAGGAGGCGCGAGGGGGAGAGAATATATATATATATATCTTCACCATATAACCCCCCCCCCCCCCCCCCTCCCCCCTTAACCTTCGGCTGCGCTCTCCCGTTTGCGCAGCGACGCAACTAGATGCTGTCGGCAACGCGGAATGGCAGTAGGCGGGGGCCGGGGGCAACGGGCCGAGACGGCAACGGTCCGGCCGCGGGGGGCCGGACGTCGACACCGGCATCTCCGGCGAGAGTGTCACTAGCATCGCTGGCCGAGCATATCCGCATGCACCTCAGACGCGCTGGTGGCGGCGGTCGACGAGATGCGGGAGGACCTCCGGGCATTCCGGGAGCAACTCTTCGCGGCATAAGAGGAGGTAGCCGCTCTGACCGAGGACCAGGAAGCCGCTGCCGTCATGTGCGAACATATGCAGCTCTCCATCGCGAGGTCCCAGCAGTCGGGTACCTATGGAGACAGGCTGACCCAGCAGGGGCGACGAGCCGAGGATAAGGAGGTTTTCGCGGCGTGGCGCATACTCGGCGTCCGGAAGATGTGGATCACCACCGGGGAAAACCCAGCGGTGTACAACCTGAAGCGGGCGGAGATGCAGGCCCTACTGGGGGACGTGGCGCTCGCGTCGGACGAGACGACCCCCCAGCTAAACACCTTCACCGGTTTCCGGGTCGGACCGTATATGGCCGAGGACGACACCACTCGGCTGGCTACGGCCATGTTCCTGCCGGAGCAGCTGGAAATCATGGTGGAGGCCATCCTGGCGGTCATGGGGAACGGGGTGTCGTCCGAGGACGGCGTAGACAGGCTCAGCATGCTGGAGGACGGACTCCGGCGGGGTATTTTTGATCTCCGGGTCCACTGCCGGGAGCACCGGCTCAAGGCCGTCCTGCCGAAGAACAAGACGCTCATGGCCACCTTGATCGACGTCGACATGAAGGAATACTGCCAGCGCCTCTTCTCCGCAGCGGTGGACGTCGCAAAGGGTCCACCCCCGATGATGGAGAACATGCCGAGCGTGGTATACCCGACGTGGCCAGCTCTGGCAACTACATACGGGAAGGGGGGCTCCTCGGCGCCGGGGCATCCCCAAAGGCAGCAGCGTGACGTGCGGAGAAGCGCGACCGCCAGCCTTCGGGGTGGGGCAGCCGGTTCGGTGACTGCTTCGCGTGGGGGAAGGCACGCGGGTGCCGGTTCGGCGAGAAGTGCGTGTACGCCCACCCCGACCACAAGAAGTATCGGGCGCGCAACGGCCGTGGCGGGACCGGTGGAAGCACAAGCAACGACAACCGCGGCACCGGCGGAGGTGGTGGCCCGCCGTCAGGCGGGCGTGGGCGGGAGGGCCGGCCCAAACTGACCGGGGCAGCCAGGGCCTCCAGGAACAGCGGGGGGGGGAGTTCCGCCGCCCGGGGCGGGGCCACCTCGAGGGCAGCGTCGTCCGGGAGCGGATAGGGAGACGGGCCTCGTCACCTGTCGACGGAGCCAGCGGCAGGTGGGCTGGTCCTTGCCCGCGCGTGCGTTGTGTCGGTACACGCACTGTCGGCCGTGGCCGGAACCGGGGGGGTAGGACTGGCGCTTGAGGGCGTAGCGAGCCACTATTCCCAGTTTTAGTCGGTCCACGGGGGGGAATTCGCGTGCATGCGGGCCCTCGAGGACTTCATACACGTCCCCCGCGTACAGGCAGGTCGGATGGCGGCCTAGTTCGGGTATACTAAGCGTTTTCCGCAGATTGACTTCCTGGAGAAGATAATCACGAACGGGGTGCCGGTAGTGGTAGACGGCGTCGGGGATTTGGGTGCCGCCCTGCAGTATGGTAATCATAGGTCGATCGTCCCGTACGAGGGAAACATACTGTGTAAAATAGCGGAAGACGTGAGGCTTGGGCAGGCATTCGTCTTCCCCGCGGGACACGGCCGATCGTATCCCCGGCCTCCGTCTGTCCCCATTAGGGCGGGTGGTGTCCCCCGCAAAGATCCGAATCATTCACGACCTTACCTTTGAGACATCCGTGCCGAGCGTCAACGCCGGCACGGATTTTTCGTCCGCCCCCCCCTGTAAACTAGGCCACGTACTACGTGGTACCATTTGGCGCATTTTAGACTTGCGTCGCCCGTCGGCCACACTCACGCGCATCCTCCTGAGTAAAATGGACGTGAACGACGCCTTCCGACAGATTCCCGTCCAGTGGGCACATTGCCCCCTGTTCGGGTACGCTTTCGGAGACCTGGTCGTAGTCAACCGGCGTCTTCAGTTTGGATGGCGGAATAGCCCGGGATTATGGTGCCTGTTTTTGGCCGCTCTCGAACACGCGCATGTCCACGCAACATTTCGTAACGCGGTGGTCACCCCCTTTGGCCAGACGGTCACGAGCCACGTCACAATAAGTGAGCCTGCCACAGAAGAATGCCCCGTTCGCTCACCCCCGGGGTACCTGGTACCCCCGGGGTATGGGGGGGGGGGGGGGGCTAAGCCGTTCTTTTCTCGAATGTACGTAGATGACGCAGTCTTGGTAGAGCCACAGTGTTCCCCTGTAGGGGACCGGTGCGTGCGGGCGTCCCAGAGTATGGGCTCCGACCACGGGCGCCTTCTCTGTGAACGACGCGCGGATGACCCGCCCCTGTTAGCACCGGCGAAGGTGTCCTCGTGGTACACGGGGCTCGAGGTATTAGGATGGGAGCTTGATAAAGGAGCGACGACGATTTCTTTGCCGCAGGGAAAACTTGATCAGCTCCGTGCGCGGCTCACGGAGTGGGCGAGCGACCGCCGTAGCGCGCGGGAATCCGAGTTGCGGTCGTTGATGGGAAAACTCTTGCACGTGTGCGAAGTCGTGCGACCGGGTAGGTTTCTCGTGCGACGCATGCTCAATCAGTGAGGCATGCCCCGGTACAGGCCAGGGACGATAAAGTACGGGGCTCGGGGGGGTGCGAGCGTTCGCCGACGAGCCGTTCACCCGTCGGCCTTGGTGCCAAATTCCACGACGACCTTTCGTTTTCGCGGCTGATCGTACAAAAAGCGATGGGCCCGGGGGGGGGCGACACGTTTTCCGCCCCATTGTTGAGTTTTGAGTTGCAGCCTCATTCGCGTACGCTCATCAGCGACGCCTCAGGGGACGCGATGGGGGGCTTTTGTTTGGAGACCGGCCGGTGGTGGCGGATAGAGTTCGACGACGACACCCAGGACCGCCTCCGGTCGCACGTTCAGGGGAGGGATGATCTGTCTATTAACGTGTTGGAATTGCTGGCCATGGTAGTCACGGCATGGGCGTTTACGGTAGAGGCCAAGACGGCGCCCCAATACGTCGGCGAGAGTATCCTAATGCGGGGCGGCAATACATCGGCCGTCCACTGGGTTAATCGATGCCGGGGGGGGCCGCGAGCCGCGAGCGGGCGCGCTCATGCGGATACTCGGCTGCCTCGAGGTGCGCAGCGGCTGGTGTTTTAGGGCCAAACATGTGCGTGGCGCTGCGAATGTTTGGGCGGATGGTAAATCGCGGTGGGATCGTCCCATCATCGCTCCCAACCTCCACGCGCTCCGTCCCGACATTGATTGGCAGGAGCAGCGCCTGGGGTAGGCGGGGGCGGGTCTCTGTACCGACATCTTGGCCTCCAGTATGTCGGGGGTTCAGTTGCGAGCTCGACTAGGCGTACGTACGAGTCTGGTCGCCGATCTTGGAGTACGTTTCGCAGGTTGATGGGTTGTCAAGAGTTTTTATGGTCGAGTGCTTCGGAGAGTTTTGAGGCCTGGGCGTTGATCGCGTTTGCATCGTGGTGTTGTGCGTCGGAGGGTAACTTGGCGAATACGATTGCCGGGAAATTCGCGGCGGTACAGTACTTCCATTGATTGAAGGTTGGAGTGGAGCTGCCGGTCGCGGCCCCCGTGGTCCAGTGTGCGCTCAGAGGTATTGCACGGGCCCACGTGACGGCATAGACGCCACGCCGCGTCCGCCTGCCAGTGTCGTTCGGTATGCTTCTCTAGGGAGAAACCCTCATTCCCACGTGGGGCCCGAAGGGGAACGTGTTGTGGTTGTGTCTGTGTCTGAGTTACTTCCATATGACGCGTTCGGACGAAATGTTCGCCGCGGATTCGGGGGTGGTGCACCCAGGGCACTGTCTGACGCGGGGTGACGTGGCGGCTTTCGCCGAGGGCACACAGTTAGGATAGAGGCGTAGGCAACAACCGGACAGGCTAGAGGTGCGGTTTAAGGGGCATAAGGGGAATCAGGAACAGGCTGGCAGTGTGCGCGTGCGGACCCGAAGTGAGGTTCGCGGGCCAAGGTCGTCCTTTAGGGCAGAAGGCGGGGCCATTGCCCTTTTGTTGGAGTTAATGTCATGTTTCCCTGGTTTGCCCGACCATGCCCCCCTGTCCTCGTATCAATGTGGCGAGGCCGTAAGAGTGGTAAGGTATAGCCGTGCCCTTAGAGCAATTAAGGAGGTGGTGGCGAAGTCAGGTCGGAATCCCGATGAGTTCGCCTTGCACTCGTTGCGCATTGGAGCCGCGACCATGCTCGCGGCGGGGAGGGACATAGGGGAACGGGCTCTCCAGCGAGAAGGGAGGTGGAGGTCTGACGCGTATAAGGTGTACACCCGTACTAACATAGAAGTTTCCACGAGAGTGTCATGTAAGCTGGTAAGCGCGAAGGTGGCAAGGGAGAGGCAGCCGGGGGAAGGAACTGCGTGGGGTAAGAAATAACTAAGAGTACGCCAACCAGTAGCCTCACCTTACTTCGGGGTTGGAGGAGTCGAATGGTACCGTACCATTTGGAGGCTTGGTTATCCGAGACAACTAGAGGCCGTACTAGTTAGGGACCCGGCAGGTATCATAGGAGGGAGAGAGACGTAAATATTAAGGTGGTCGAGATACCCAGGGTATTGCAGGAAGCTGCGATAGAGGTATCTGGCCGAGGGGAGGAACCTCTATCCCTCCCACGACTCATGAAACGATAATGATAATGCAATCTTAAAGACATACAATAAAGGGTAGTTTTGTCCGTAGACGAGGTAACAGCCTCCGCAAACAAAGTAACGGACAAGGCAGGGTTTATTGGTAGAGAGAATGTGGCATGTCTGTATCGGGAACTGGGATAGAGCAAGTTTGGTTGGAAGGGAGGGTCTCGCACGCAGTCCTTCCAAGCAGAGCACCTAGCGTAGGTCAGCATCACCACGCCGGGCACGAGCAAGCACGAGGTCCTGTGACGAGCACGGGCAGGCGTGAGGTAATCGCTGGTTTATCGATCCAAGCCAGGATGTAGTGCCTTATTTTCCGCCGCCCACCCCCCCCTTTTTCTTTCGAAGGGGGGGGGGGGGGGGACGAGTAGCCGGGGGTACAGAGGGAAGGTCTTTCTTTCCGCTAGGGTTTACTTTAGTTAGATTGGAGGAGTCGAATGGTACCGTTCCATTCGGAGGCTTGGTCATCCGAGACAACTGTACCAGGTAGGCCGTACTAGTTAGGAACCCGGCAGGTATCATGGAAGGGAGAGAGACGTAAACAATTGGGTGGTCGAGATACCCAGGGTATTGCAGGAAGCTGCGATACAGGTATCTGGCCGAGGGGAGGAACCTCTCTCTCTCCCACGACTCGGGAAACGATAATGATAATGCAATTCGAAAGATATACCATTAAAGAAGCAGTATACCGACAAGAAGCGTGTCCTCACCACCATCGACGTTTCTGCATCCTGCTACATAAGGAGCATCTTTACAAAGTGGTATATGATAGTCAATGCGCAAGGTTGTTGAAAGATGACGTCACTACAATAAAGATTGCTACTCCAAGGCTTGTTCATATCGTCTACGGGTGATATTCTCTCGTCGATTTTACTGTTGTTAACTCGCCCTACGGGCACGCATCTCTAGTGCTTCATTCCGAAGTTGCGCCCACCTTTTTTCCATATAGATATATATCTGGTATCTGGTACAAGGTACCTGGTTCGTATTTTTGAGCAGCATACAATATATATCGCCGTAAAATACCCGATGCTCGGGTATTTATTACCAGGTGCGAAGATGTTTCTACTGTAGTTCACAGATGATCGCAGAAAACCAACCCTCGATGTACGTATAGCGACTTGATACGACTGTACTGTACCCGATCACACGTATGAACCTGGCGAAGGTAACATGCGCGTTCACAGCGACGACGGAACGAACCAAAACGGTGGTACTGCAAGAAACTGTAACAACTGCAACTCCGGTGTAAAGTGGACCAGACCACTCGGTAGCCGTTGCCAGCCTTTGCTCGTACACGCGCAGCGTTTGCAGTCAAATCACGAGACAGGTCTGCAGTAAACACCCTATCAATAGCAGCAATGGTGGTGGTGGTGGTGGTGGTGGTGGTGGTGGTATTGCAGGCGTCGTTGTTTCAGGAGTGTTAGTGTTCTCATTAAAATTGTTTTGCGCTTGATGTCCATACGCTGCTATATTGTTGTGGGTATGGATTCCTCGCCATTGTACCGTATAGTGTTCCAAAATCAGAAAACCAGTTACTTGTGCATATTGTAGCCTTTCGTCGGAAACGTACAACACTCCACAAGCTAACTTTAGGGAAAACTCGGTCAAACCACCTGATCCGGGAAAATTAGGGGCCGTTCCTCAATGATTGCGCTGCATTTCGAACTGTTTGAAACTTTTTGGTGCAAATGACTGCATGCAGCCCATCGATTAAGCCTTCAGAACCTGCTCATCGGCGAAGGCATCAGTATATCGCCTACTGGTATACAGTGCGAGAGCTATATATCTTGATTTTCTCTATTTTGTGTGCTGCACTCTGTATGACAGAAGAAGCCGAAACATCCCACAAAGAACATGAATCCTACAATAATAGGTACTACTGTAGTGTTACTCTCGCTAAAGGAAACCCGAGCGCGGAGCGTGGTACTACAGCAGTAGTACATGTAAGTATTTTTGAATAATAGTGTGCATGAATGCATGACATCAATCTACCTGATGTTAATATTGTGGAACACTAATCAATTTATCTAGAATACCAGTATATTGCTTGCTTCTTCCGTGGAAGCCTAAATGCGAGCTTGAATAGGACTGTCGTGCCTTTCTTTCCCCCGGGCAGTACAGTCATTCATGCCACTGGCATGGAAATTCATGTTGAATCATGGGTCTGCATCGCACCTTGAAGTCGGTGTCCATCCTGCTGCCTATTCGTCAGCGTATCATTTGTACGCCGATGTGGTGGGTTGTATTATACGTACATATTATAGTGTGGTGTCTTCGTGTACGGAGAATAAGGAGACAGTGCCCTCTGCCTCAAAACTCAGCAAAAACAGACAGTTCAAAGCTACGTAAACGAAGTACAGCAGTAGACACACCCAGGTGTTTCTGTCTATTTGTTTACACGCCGAAATCAGGTGCGAAATAATGCTGGCCGATCGCAGAGCTCCTGGCGTGTGATTTGTTCTTGCTTTTTAGTGCGTACCTGGTACCTGTTTTTGGTCCAAAACGGACTAGGTATTTCTGTCTTGGGCGAAGAACCTGGATTTGAACATCGACGATGTTTTAAAATAATCCAGCTTCGTTATAGGATTGTCAACCACCTAGGACTGTCGACCCATTGTGGGTACACACTATTGAAATTTTGAGTTGTTTGTCCCCAAAACGTGACTGCGGTAATATTAATAAACGGGTTGATTGTGTAAAGCTCGATTTTTGTTTCGAGCGTTTTGGGTGGAGTTCACATCGGTACTTGAGCAGGAAATCTCAGAAGCATTAGGTATTCCCCTACGCTAGTAGATGCCTTGTGGCACCATGAAATCGTCTACCAGGTATTAATAATTCGAATAATGAAATGTATGGCCAGATAGCAACCATTTAAACCCACTCCAGTCATGAATTATGGACATCCTCAGGTCTGAACTCATTGGATTCTGGATCCCCTCTCATATGTTGGTGGTGTCATTGGAACAAGCAAGCACTGTACGCATTATCCGATTTTATTTTATTTTTTCTCATCCCATTCCTTATCTTCGCACATCTTTTTCTCTCTCTCCTTCCCACTCGTAACTCAGATCCGGGGTCACATAGCAGGCTCTTATCCCCCCCTTCCCGCTACGGTACGTGCCTTCATTTTTATCGCGAGAAGATTTCAGCCCTTTCTTCCCTCGTCGACTCGCATCGAATTGTGCCTACCCACGCTGCAAGGCGCTCTCAACAATTGAATCCTTTTTTATTTTTGCGAATCAAGTCAAAGTCCGACCCACCTGGGGCTCGAACCCAGGACTCAAACAAGTAGAATTCGAGGTTAACCACTTGATTGATCCGATGGCAACTCTCAATAAATGAGTACTCTTGGGACGAACCTGGTACCAGGCATACATAATGTATTGTAGTATCGCGTTTGCCATCCGACATCGGACAGCATGAACTTCAACGTTGATCGCCCATCAGCGCCTTTTCCATCCCCGAAACAAGAAACCAAGGGAACGACAATAATAACAAATACATGGTATATGGTACCGTTATGTATAATTTCCTCTCGCCCGAGTAGAGTTGTGCGATGAAAGTACCATGCCAGTCGTACGATACATCACTGTAGCCGCATGGCAATCCCATGGGATATGATGAAAGTAAAACTGATGTCATGACGTTGTCGTTGGAATGGAAGTTCCATGAAGCAAAACTAACTCCATGGCGGCTGTCCCGTGAAGCGAGGCCAGTCCCATGGGTGCTCCGTGGCAGTCCCCAGACAGCCCCATGGCGGTACCGTGGTGGTGCTGCAGTTCCGTGGTACTCCATTGAAATTTCCATGCCTGTTCCACGGTCAATGGGAACCTAATGAAACTCCCATGGCATCCAATTACAATCCCACAGCTGTCGCATAGGAGTCGCATGACAGCCAGAAGGCGGCCCCATTGCATTCCCATGAAGCCAGGACGGCGCGAAGGTAGCCCTATAGCATCCCATGCTAGCTTCGTGACACATTTATGGCAGGCCATGGCAGCGTTTTAACGGTACCATGAAGCCATGTGGATTACATGGCCGGCATTCTACATCCGTATACCTCCAGTCCCAAGGCAATGCCAAGAACCTCTGGCAGTCCCGCAGCAGTCCCACGAATACGTCGCAGTCCTATGCAGATTCACGTCACATTCACGGCATTCTAATAGCTATGATGGTTCCATGGAATGTCAAGGCGGCTCAATGTGCAGTCGCATGACAGTGCCATGCCTCCGTGGCGGCCTGATGACAGCCTCACCTACTTTATGGCAGTCTCATGGTAATGTTAGGGCATTCCACGGCAATACGGTGAAGCCGTGACAGTCTAAGTTAGTCGCATGACAGCAGTACTTCTGTGAAACAATTGCAGCCCCATGATATACCGTGGCAGTCGAGCGCACTGGTGTAGTGAAGCACACACACCGACAAGTATTACGGTGGCACAAATAAATCAGGACCATACATTTGGTACCACTAGCGGTATGTATGGCTTTTGGGTTAATCAAATATTTGAATAATCCCAGGTATGCCCCTATGTAATATTGAGCAACACAGGAAACCCGTTCCAGGCCGAAAATCGTTTTCGTTTTTTTTCTGCAGTAGTACACCATAACCAGCATATATATCGCGGTAGTTTACGAGTACAATGACATTATCGTGGAAGTTGCATGAGCTTCACACCAATGCCCCGTGTAAGGCCTTGAACGCTCCGCGTACTGCAGTCGTGTCACCTTCGCGATATGGTTCGGTAACACGTCCCACATTGCATCCCGCTGACACTCTCGTTAGACGTCTATGATAAGACAGGTATCACCAAGCTTCCGTGACAACCCTGATGAATGTTCATGGGACTTTATTGTGCCCCCCGATGCGACTGTCGTGGATGTGTCCGGGGAATTCTGGCGAATCACGGCACTGCCATGGGACTGTGACAAGACCGCTGTGGGCCTGAACGCTCTGGGAATACAATGGGAATGCCATGGGAATTCCATGGGACAGGCATAGAACTGGCATGGGGCTGAACCGCACATACAGTGTGGCCCCGCCAACAAGAAGACCGATTAATACATGGTATCGTAGACTATTGCATAGATAGGGTGTAGTGCAGCGCTCGACCCAGAGCAGCATGTCTGAATATATAATTTCCTAGAGTCCTTCGAAAGGGATCCTTATGTTCTAATGGGGCTATTTATTGTCCGTCGGCTATTGCGTACGTATCCATCATCGCGTAGGTCTATCGCTACTGCTGCAACTAATCGAATGGGCAGTCTGCAGCGATTCATGTTACGATTTCGGCCACGAACTGGCTGCGATAAGTCATACCTGATAAACTAGCTGAACTAGCTATATCGTGTGGTCAGCATGCCTGGACGAACCCACCCAGAGCGACGACAAGGCTGGAAGAGAAGTTTATTTAGTTTGTACCGGTATGATTCGCTAATCATCACTTACTTTCACTTCCCAGTTTAGTAGATTTTACCCTCATAAATCTTCTGGGCAAGCTTTGGTCACAGGTGTCATCCCTTTTCCCCTTCGGCCCACCATGCCTTCATTGGTTTTGTGCATGGGGTTCAGCATTCCCACTGTTCGTCGTTTTTCAGAATGTTGATGACTCATGCTCGGGCACATTCCGCAAAATCCATTTTGTGCAAGAAAAGGTCCTTGCGAATATGCCCTCGATGAGACCCACGAATTGATCTTAGTAGGCACGCGGACCACCTACCAAGCTACCGGGGACGCTTGAAAGCATGTTTATACTTCGTACGTGCAAGGCTCCAAGGATCGCTATCATCGCAACTCTGTTTTTTTTTTTTTTTTTTTCTTGAATCGAGAAGTTTAACACTGCGAGTTTTTTTGCTGTCGTGATGTATTAAATAGTACGTACAGCAGTGGTATTGATATTAATAGTATGATCAGTACATTTTTTTACATGACATACCATACCACTATTATTCCTCTATCATACGGTCTGCAGTCTGCACCACTTTCACGCTATCTATGTATGGCGGTAACGTATGAGTTCTTCACATCATTAGTATATAATAGTCTACCGAATGCGTCTGTGCTGGTATTTTTAGTACTACCAGGTATATTTTACGATATCACATCATAAGATATCCCACTTCGGAGACGTTACTTTTAGCGCAGCACATACCTGGTACTATTTAGTGCCTGCGCAGGAACTTGCTCTTGAAGATATGCCATCAACCATAGTACTATTAATACTACCAGGGTAGGTATAACCTTAATAATAGTACCTGGTTTGTTTTACGAGGGATATATGGTATACTAGGGAATAAAAGGCCCTCCCGCCCCCACGGCGGTCGGGCCGAATTGCTGTATATAATATAGGAGCTGTAATAGGTGAGCTAATACGTACCTGGTACATAGGATGGGCATTAATTGTGGCCCCGTGCTTTAAATGAATAAAAATCACTTTGTATGTAACTTTATGTAGGACCTCAATAAGCGTTAAAATTATGAGTGGTGGAATATATATTTGATGTGGTTGCTCCCTCTCTGAAATCTCACACTGCAACGTACGTAGTTGTTGGTTGCAGCAGTACGACGCAATACAATTTGCGGGTAATGCGATAAACGCACCGCAGAGGGACCACACTCGGAGTATCGACTATTTCCGTATCGAGTAAATTTCGTACTCTGAATGCTGAGACTATTACGTTGCTTGCGGCCTCAACATCGCGAGTGACTGGGGGTGTGAGCAGTACTCAACTTCAAACCTGGAAATACTGCCTGAATGCTGGGAGTAAGTACCAAAGATCCAAATGCCACGGATGCAAGGAGTACCCGCAGGATCGGACGCCGAAATATCCGAATGAACGGTCGTCAATATTATCACTTTAATGGAGAGGATGAGGTGTGTTAAATCGAGGTGTTAGAGCAGAGGTCAGACGACCGTGCTGGTAGGACAATGAAATGAAAACGATATCGAAGTTACTTCACTACAACCACGAGGATGATGGAGACGGCAGCAGCAGCAGTGGTAACGCAAAATGTAAATGTCGTACGAGACGTATCTGCACGAAGAACGGCTTTATGTTCTGTGGGTATGGACAGAAGAGTGTACCGGATTGGATCGTCCAGAGCAAAGGCCAGACGGTGCTCGTAAGATATCAATATGAGAAGGGGCAGATAGATGCTCCGAGTACCTTGGAGTAAAGTAACGAGTATCGGAGATAAAGCACTTCAGGTACTTCTTGTACTCGGAGTATTTCAGGGCTCGATACTCCGGGATGCTGCTGGTACTCGGAGTATTTCGGGTAGGATCACTCTCATTACTGCGTGTACTCGGAGTATTTTGGGGTTCGATACTCTGAAATACTGTTGTACTCCGAGTATTTATATTACTCGCGATACTCTGGGTACCCCGAGTAATTTAGATGTTTGTACTCCGGCTACTGCTTGTACTCGAGTATACGTACTGCTCATACTCCCATTATTAGGACGTTTTGGCCCTTCAATATTGCTCATACTCCAAGTACTCCGAGTATTTACGCCACCAGTACTCTAATACTCGGAGTACTCGGAGTACGAAATTTACTCGGTGCTCCGAGTATACTCGGCGTATCGAGTCTAGTACCGAGAAATCGAACGCTTTCGAGCCGCGAGCAACGTCGGTACAACCCCCAAAAGCCATCAAACAGGCTACTGCACAGGTGATATAGGGCGAGATTTGACGTCGTGAAAAGCCGGTTTGAATCATCTTGATCCTTACTGATATTAAAGTAGTAGTGGAGCTCGAGCAGGGTGCCGACGACAGAACCTTACGATGGTGAAACAAAAGAAGGAGCAGCAGCAACGGCAGCGTCAAGCCGAGTGGTAAAAGTCGACGTGGATCAAACGAAGCGGCACGAGCAAACGTGAACCGATGGAGGATGACAAACGAACCGCGCATACGCGTCGTTCATCCACTCCTGCTAGGAGAGCCAACTTCGTTCGCACCGTGTAGGCGGTTTGTGTTGTCTCACCACAGGTGCTGCAGTCAGGCTTCTTCCTTCCGCTGTAGTATGCAGTTGAGTTGTCTTTGCTCGGAGCAAGGCCTTCGCGCCGAAACTCATATTCATCGCCACGGGTTACCAACAATGCGGTGTAGCGAGGGTCGCTCATCATCCTCTCTATACGGGAGGTGAAGTCGGATGGTTAAATAATGAAAAACGCGGCGGGTTTTCGAGACGTTACGGCAAAGTGCGATCTCGACCAACAACACGGCGGGACAAACATATAACTTCTAGTGTCAAGCGTGCATGATTGTGCGTGTACAGCAGTGTGCTGCGGTAGAAGGAGATAGAGAGGATGGTTTAGAAATTTGGTGCGGAGCTTATAGAGAAAGGTACTGCTTTGTTGTCTGCAGTAGTCCACAGCGCGGCGTATGTAGTGTACCAAAGATGTCAGAGAGGATTGCGCGAACCCCTCGGTAGCTCAAAGACTCTTATTTCGATGGACTTCGGGTGAAGCGGCGGTAGATGACGAGCACCGGATGTTCAAAGCGCAGGAGAGCAGGAACACATGCGTGTTTCGAAGATGACGTCGCAAAGGACAAGATCTTGGAACATTGCACGAAGGCAGCTTGCAAAATATGATTTCGGAGTGCGTGAGAGATGCATTTTTTCACGTTGCGCGAAATGAGCTTACAAAAGTTGAAGTACGTGAAGTATATAATTTTTAAACAAGTTGGTATTAGAGGCAATAATATCGTATGATGACGTTATATATTGGGCATCACGCTGTTTACATAAAATGATTAGATCATACAGCTAGTAGTTTGTACTTTAGTTGGTGAATTATACCTGGTACATTTTCCATACGTTCCAGGTATGTGCCTTGGAATGCTCGCTATACATTTGATATAATAATATTCCACGTAGCTCTGGTTTCAAGATATATGATCATAGTTGATATTATAGTGTGTGTGTTCTTCACACAGTAGGTACGTACCATGGTATCATTTACAACGTTGTCAGGAACATTACTCGTAAAGCCGGGCATACTCTCGTTGATCGTGTCGGCGTCCGCCCCGGTGGCTTGGTAGGTGATCCGCGTGCCTACTTCGACCAGTTTCATCTGTTCGAGTCTTATCGAGTGAACATATAGACTCGTAGGCAGTCTCATACGAGCAGGGACTTCTGGTTGCATGAACATTGATCATTGGCGAGAAGCGCGAGAGCGCTTTACCACTGCTGGTAGTTGACAACATTGATATTCGATGAAAATCGACGATCAGTAGAAACGTTGAATGAGAACCCCATGAGTGACAAAAAGGAAGGCACACACCGGGGGGGGGAAGGGATGGCACCTGTGACCACGACTTGTCGAAGGCCTGCTGAGGACAAAGCCGCTTACGAGTTCAGCTGGGATGTCTAAGTGATGAAAAAAAATACCAGGCAGGTTAAAGTTTGCCGGGTCTTCCTCGGGCACCACATCCTTGATCATAAGAACTTTTTTCCTGCGGGATTTAGCCACCACCACGAGAATTCACGAGTTACCTTTGTTTTGGGACCGGCCTCCATGGGCACTCTTCTCACTGGAACTAGCCATCACGGTAATTCCCGGGATCATTTTCGCGGCAAACAGAAACCATAGGAATGGACGGGACGCGAACGACCCACCAAGATCTCCGTTATTTAATGTTTCTATGTACCAAGTATATATAGTACGTACGCAGTACATTAGCGTCATCGGTATTTTGTCTGTGCCTCGACGTCAGTCGTGAGCTCTTCGTCGTGTGTATGAATATTGTGTATTATATAACCGAGTACAGAATCAACTACCACTCCTATGCCGTAGGTTTATAATTCGAACACAATGACGACATTACAAAAATATATCTAAAATGCAATGTAGAGCTGACAGAACAAACACGCCTAGTTAGCGTGTTTCAACGTATCACGCACCTTGCATAGTTGAGTTTCAATTAGTATTACCGGTCGTGCTTACGCGTACCGCTAAAGAGTCTGTACAATCGTTTTTGAAAAAACAGGATTGGAAGTTCAAGGAGATATCATACACCAAATCACGAAAGCAAACTCAGGAAAGTCAGGAAAGTCGAAGTTTGGGAAAATCGTTCACTGAAAAAAATATAGCAATCCGGCCTAAATATGACGGCCCTTCAAGATATTCTAATATAGTCCCGCCGTCGCCCGTCGCTCTACGACTTCTCCCACGGAAAGGAGGCTGATATTGGTTGTTATCAGTCATCAACAGCAGCTAGCTGTGGAAGTCTACCGTATCTTGACAAGGTCATATTCGACCAAGGAGACGAGGTGTGGTGTTCAGAGTGAAATTGTCGTATCATAGCAACGAGTGCAATGCTGTGGAAAAAGTGCATCCCAAATGACGACATATATATGTCCTTTTTCGCGTTTGACCGATTTCAGACAGCACACCACAGCCCTAGAAATTAAGGGCGCGGAACTACAGTTCGCGCGGGAAGGTCCGCGTTTCGCCAAGATATAAGTCGACTTGAAACAACTATCGAGCAAGGATTCGTAATGAAGATCTATATTTGAAAACATGCTGGTATTCAGATAAGAAAGAACCAGATATTCTAGGCCGCACTCGACCTTTAGTGGTGGGGCCCAATAACGTACCGCTCACGGGAACATAATATCGATACTATACGAGTCGTCTTCAGCAACTTGTTTGGGTATGTCTCATAGATGACGTGGCAGAGCATTTCGACTGACCTTACTGCATAACAATGTCGTATCTATGTGGCGTAGTTAGTGTTGGTAAACACTCGAAAAAGGGCTTTCTTTGATTGTTGCTTATTTGGGGGGAAAGCTGCTTGGTCAAGCATGCTTATTTGCCTATTTAAAAGCAAGTTCTGTGCTTATCAGGCAGACATTGCTTGCACCAAGCGCGAAGCTCCGTGAGGTGTCCGGCGAGTCGCATGAAGGGTGAGCTGCATCCTAGTAAGAACCACTTGTGAGGCGGACTTGCATATGGACGACAGCTTCAATGAGTTGATTTGATTTCCGGTGTAGGCATTTCCAGAGACAGCCATGGGAGTACTATGTAACTGCCTCTTGGTGCAGGTTTCAGGACGGGCGGGGCGGCGGCGGCGGCGGACTTGGTCGCGCCAGCAACGTGACGCACAAGCGCGATGGCGTTGAATGGAGGGGTGGTGCAGCGATGGGTGACTTTTCTGGTTTTTCGCACTTCATCCAGCAAGCTTCCGCCTGCAAGCACTTCGAGCCGGCAGGCAACGACGAAAGGGTACCATCGACCGTCCCGAAATTGTTGGCGTCCCCCCGTAAACTAATCACGAGCGGGCGGACGGTCTACAAGGCGGAGAAAAACGAGCCGGATGTAGTGGATGGCATCGGCTGCCCTCTCGGGTGGTGGCGCAATCACGAGGCTCGGTGCACCCACATGGCCAAGCTACCTCGTAAGTATCTTGCGGTCCAAGCCTTGTCGGCAGCTTCGGAGTGCTTGTTCCCGCAAGCCGGCTTGGTCATTACGGCGAAGCGTATTCGTATGAGCGGGAAAACCGCGGCAGCCATTACCTTTCTCCACGAGAGCATCAAGTATAACCCGTGGTAGTTTCCTGTAACCGTCGGTGATATGCCGGTTTTAGTTAACAGCCGGTATGCTGTAAGCCCAATGGTGGGGTATAGGTAGTGCATGGGTTGTAGGAGTACCATGAAGGTTTCGTTTGTTTGTGAGAGAAAGCGGGAGAGAGAAAAAAAAGAGATAATAAGGAGAGAGAGGGAAAAAGGTGAGAGAAAGAAAGAAGAGAGAAATAGAGACAGAGAAAGAGGATCATGCTCTAGTCATCATGCGCTGCTGCTGTTGCCGTGGAGCATCGACCATTGAGCAGGAGTTAGGAGGAAAACGACAAAACAATTACGAATATATACAGTCCCGGAAGACTATGTTTTCCAGAAGTTCGCCATTCACGTATTGAACTGTTTTGAGTTGGAGGGGTGGCGGGCAGGCGGGTTCTTCTTTCAACTCGCCGCCCTTCAAAAGGGCAACAAAACCCTGCTCGTACACCCACACGAGTAGAGTTCTATGGAGATGGTCTTCATCCTCGCTGCATCAACTCTTTTCCCAGCCTCTGTTTTCCTAGTTCAACCAACTGCAACCCATCATCAACTCTGCTCTACGAAGCTCTTGCCCATCCCCTCTGTTCACGCGTGCCAGCGATTGATTCAAGATCTCTCCACAACTCCCAGATTCCTGCGTTCAATATTCTGCACTACTTTTTAGAAGACATGAACTACATTGCCGGAAAACTCTGTTTCAGACGGATCGAACCATCGTGTTGGATGTTTTGTTCTTCGTCGTTGTGCCAATAGTTTGGAAGTCGACGCAGAAAACTGTTGTCATTCGCTTTTTTTTATCGGTTTTGAACCTATGTCGGGCAGGGGTAACTTCCTGCGTTTGCAGATTTTATTTTTTCTGTTTAGAAGCGAAATATGGGCGAAAACCACATGTTTCCCCGTCCCCAGCTGTGAGATATTAACCCAAAAGTAGCATGATGGGTGTCGAAAACATTCTCAGATTCGGATGAATTAGTTGGGCGTGGACATAGGACTTTGTTTTTTACTTCGAAACATTATGTGTGGGCAGAGAAAAGCCTTTTCATGAATCTTCATACCAGGTATTTTGTATATATATGGTATTATATTTTCGTGTATGGACAGATAGTAGATGTATCAACAATATGAATATTGTTGTTGTTGTTGTTCTCACATACATTAACTCTGTGAATAAGGAGTCCGTGGTCACACAAAAGGTGCTGGAGCCCTTGGAAGATCCGAAAAATGAAAAAAAACGAATATTCGGCTGCCTCAAAATACACGAGACGAAGAAAGCGCACACGAGCTAAAACCAATGTTCAAACTGAACTAACATGGCCACGGGTATATCCTCTCAACTATAACATAGAGTACCCCCGTTCCCACCACTAACCAACTCGTGGCTGCTGACTACAGCGGATGCTGTCTGAAGTGCTGCCTGCACCGTACGAAACGCACGGTAGTCGTGAAAACGAAAGAAGAACACACCTGCCTGCTATCTGGAGTGCTGTCAGAGTGAAGACTCGCGGATATTCAGTGAAAAAAGGAGCAATCGAACCTTACTACCACACGAATATCAACGATCGCTATCTCTTCCTGGATTGTCTGACACAAAAAGGTGCAGCACAGTTATGATACCACGTCCATGATAATTGCGTAGGTTATTCCCCATGAAGGGTATACAACTCGTTAAACTACAAAGACCAGTGACGACGTTAATAACAAGTACCGGTAGATACTATTCTGCCTCGTGAAAAACAATACCAGGAAAAAACAAACTATGACTGCTTCTCTCGTGATGATAGTGTGCGCGCAGATCATGGGTCTCCATGCACCGTCTTCCTGCCGCTCTTTATGGCCGCATCATCGCCTTGGCCCAATCCACCCGCTCATTTGCGCGTGCACTCGTTGCCATTCCCTTCCACCCACTCCTTTGCGCGTGCACTCGTTGCCATTCCCTTCCAGTCGATTTCCTTTCTCCGTCACTATTAATAGTATATATATACAGTAAAAATTTCACCTACTACTCCAGTATACATACAAGTGTCTTCTCGACAAATCAGGTATGCGTTGGGCATCGTCTTGAAATTTTATATTGATTTGAATCATTTCATGCCATTTGTTTCAACATGTCGGGGTAATTTCGAGGTAAATTTCCACAAAAAAAAAGATGGTCATTGTTCATGCTTTTTCCCGACACCGGTTTTGGATTCCTCTTGGTCGCGCGATTCTGGAGCACTTTGTTTCACATGACAATTCTACCTGGTAAGAAATAACGGAGAAAACAATATCTACCTCCTTCGGGTAATGTTATGTCTGGACCATACTACATACCGGAAAATTATATTCTGACAAATTATCCTGTGTTCTACGTCGTTGATTTACTAGCGGGAAGTTTCTGGCTGCTTCGGCGCAAAGAACGTATCCCGCAGCTCCCGAACTCAAATATCGAAGAATCATCCGGTCGAACTTACAGCTGATGTATGGGAATATTTTTGTGAATGCATCAAGCACCACCCGCACGCAGCTTGCAAAATGGAGTATCGACCATTCTACCGGCCGAACCCACAGCAGACGGATTTGACAAAAGTTGAAAGAAAAACCATACGTTTTCTTATCCACCACACACACCCGGTATGTTAGCTCTCTGCAGTTCTGCGCATCTGCATGCCGTCCACTATATACACATCATCTTCCGTCACATTGGTACCTCAACCCATACGTACAACAGTTTATTTACTCACCCACAGGCAGCCTCGCAGATCAGCAACGATATTTCCTGGAGCTGTTTGGTGGGCGTGTGTCACCTCCCCCCATCCATATTATTCAGATGAAAAGCAGGGCGGCCTGTGTTATGCTGACGAAGGCTTACAGCAGTGCCGCAACGCTAAAGTACGAAATAATGTCTTACCTGGAAGTATTTAATAGTAGTACAAAATAGGGAAATAGGCATGCTTAAATCAACTGTTTCGGTTGCTTACTACCTGGTAGTAGTTAAGCATGCTTACTTATTTGAGTAACACGACAACGTGCGTTGCGTTGATTATGCCTCGATTAAATAAGCAACAAAAAAACCGTGATTAAGCATGCTTATTTTAGTTGCTTGCCAACACCACCAGGCGTAGTCTTGTGACAACATAACTTGTACCTGGCACCTCTCCAGGGTAGAAGAATCGGCACGGACACTGGTTGTGCTGGATTTCGACGGGTAGAAAGAACCGTACACAATGTGAAGAACACATTCATGGATAGTTGGAATTGTGCGCGCGTCTGCGCAGGCATCAATGTGCAACATGTTGGTGAAAAACAGACAAATCGGAAAAATGGGAACGAAGCCTAAAATGAGAACCAAGCCGTATCTCCAGAACCATGTGGTGTATCAGAGAACCGAAATGATCCTGCGAAACCCCTTGGCCAGCCCTGTGAGAGGAGCTCGTCAGAACGGTCATGCTCCATCTCGTGCCTTCGGGTGGGCGCAAAAAGCGATATACGCTGGCTCTATTGTGATTTCTCTAGATGCTGGCTACCGCGGCGATGCCGAGGACTTCCAGCCTGAGCGACAGCTCATTCGAAGGCTGCTGTACAGCCCCACAGGACTGTCAACTTTTTTTCTTGGAGTTGTACACAATTGGTTTGCTTTCTAAAAAAAACCGTCCGTTCCCATTTTTTGTTTCGTTCCCATTTTTCCGTTTGGTCTGTTGAAAGCCGTTGTTTCATCCATGATGTACTGCTACTTCCTGCTGACTGTATTCATGAAACTACTGCTGTAGGCTCCGGAACTTCTTAGACGTTGGGGGAGTTTATTCTGTTGCTCGCTCGCAACTTTGTGTTCACGACGACGCCCCGTGGGTCGTTTACGGCTGCCTTCCACTACTGTTTTCCCGTGCACCCGACGCCCTAACACACGTCGGGACTCGGTCCCTCAGTGTCGCGGGCTGCACATTCCTTTGAAAATCCGCTGCTGTCCGCAAGTAAGTGAAGCACAAACGTTCAAGGGTTGTTCTACAGTATGTCTCATTTTGTCTAACCCACATGTTGATATATATATTAATGTCAATTGATCACCTCAAAATAGAGTTTTTGTTAGGCCCCTCTGCTATTAGAAAGAACCATCCGAAGGCCCATCTGAAGAGAATCACAAGCTGTTGTTGTTGATGAAATATATCGGGGCAACATCCGGTCTTTTCGAAAACACCACCAAGCAGACGGCGAACATACATACGTGCTCCGACTAAATTAAATATCCAGAGTCTTGAGACTGAAGATAAATCGACTTCCCAAAATCAAATGATCCTCCGTGCCCTCTTACCACGATGATCTGGGATACTGCTGTTACATAGCAGCAGTGTGTAAATCTCTTGGTCAAGCTCAACGTTTAATTAGATCGGTTTGCTGCGTTTGCGTTGGCTGACCAAGCGCGTTATGGCGTGTTCTCGGCCAGTGTCTGGTTCACCACACCTGAGTATGTATGCTCTCTCCTCCCTTTACGCCTGCTGTCGTTGCGATCACCGTGCCCTTGGCCTGGCCTGCTGCTTTATACTGACTCTGTCTCTCTCTGTCTCGCGGTAGTGTTTGGCTTTGTATCTCGTTGTCAAGCCCATACTGCTAGACATGTACCTGGTGCATATTATACCTGATACCTGGTACATAATTTTCCCACCTATGATATGAAACTTTTGACGGATTATCCGCCATCGGTTCCCACCTCTCCAGCAGTAGTATTTATTTGCAGGAGAGTAGCGGAATCAACATATCGATATAATAGTACGAGCATGGACGCGCGCTGTTCCTCTAAACGGCCCAATGAAAATTATTGCAACTTTATCCGGGCGTGTGTATATGCCACTCGCACCTCTACGCCATTCATTGCTGATGTGTATCTATCCCTATTATTAGTGCCGAGTAATGGGAGGTATACCATGCACATTGCAGGACGAAGACGGTAGACAGGGTGCCACCCCTTCAGTACGCAGTCCCGATTTGGGGGCAAACAACTCTTATTCTAAGTAGTTCGACCCCAGCACGGGACTGCAATGCTAAAAGTGTACTAAAAGTGTTAATATGTATCAGGTGGGAGGGCGAACCTGGGTATGCATGCTATCCGCTGCCGTTACCTGGAGGGTGCTATTTTCAATCGTGCTTCGGCTTGGCTGTTATTCTCCCCGGTTCCTACGTAGTCACACTCTGTTTAATAAGCATTGCTGGTGTTGTTTATTTGTATTACTTTTAATATTAATATATCGTTCTGTGGTTACTGCCACATCCACTGCAGGGAGGGCATGGCAGTTTTTTCTCTTCTCTCTCATTTTCTATTTCTTCTTGTTGTTCGTATTTGTTTTTTTCTCGTCGTCCTCTCTTCTCATTGCTCAAAATAATCTGGTATCTCTGTGGCGTGGTTGTGGTCACAGAACGTTTACCCCCTAGGATTGTGAAGAATTGGCACGGACACTGGGTGTGCTGGATGTCGACAGGAAGAAAAAACGGTTCAATGCAAAGAACACACAACAATTTTTTGGGTACCGGCATATATATATATATATACCATCTTCGAAACTACCTCGTACTTTGCGACAGACTGGTATCGAGTAACATATCGCATGCTCGCTCTTCGTGCATGCTCCTGTCCGAAATAATTCCCCGGCGTTTTTCGGACTATTTCGGAGTACAGATCCACAGAACGCGTCTTAAAGATAAAATACTGCCACCACAGGTACTTAGTTGTTTGTGCGACAAAAAAACTTTTGATTTTTTTCGTATCGCCGAGGAAGGGGGGGTGTCGCGGCGTGGTGCCCGTGCTGACACGGTTAATTTTATCGTGCTCCACGCCAGTTTCCCCTCTCCCGCTCACCATTTGTACGTGCAACGAACAACTAACTGATCTTATTGGCTGACCTGCCTGCGTGCATTCTCTTGACCAGGGTGACTCAAGAACCGGCCAAGCTGTCCGATCAACCCACCGATCCCTTCCTCGGCCTAGCGGACAGCTGATAATGACGCCCTCCGGTATACAGCATGGGCGCGCCAACAACAATGGACAACACCTACCTGATACGAGCAAGCCTTATAACCGTATTGTGTCAGCATCATTTTTACAAAACTTTGTCGTGGTAGGCGTTTAGCTATACTGCTGTGGTCGTGTTTATTTAGTGTTGTTGCTTTCGCCTTTGTGCACTTATTTCTCCACCGAATTAAAAAAGATCTTGAGCGCCCGACCCAACAAGCGATCCTCATGTATGTGTGTATTCGGTTAGTCCTCGATCGTGGGCCTAAACACCAGTATATATGTATACGAGTACGTAATCTCGATCGATTTCGTGTGTATAACAATTCATTCATGTATGTATGTATGTATGCTGCAACTTTTTTTGTTTACTACAGCAGTAGTGTTTTCTGCCAGGTGGTTGTCGTATCTCCCCCCCTCAAGTTGTTCAATTTTCCACGTTGGAGTCGATAACGGGCGTGGTGCCTAGAAATAGAAAACATGTTGACATGCCGAAGCACCGACATATATATATATATATATATCATATATATATATATATATATATATATGCCAATCTTTACATCGTACGCGAACGCCGAGAAACGCGTGCAAACTGGTACCAACAGAAGGGAAACAAACCTGTCGTCTTCAAGGACAACAACGAGATCGAATTGGGGCGTCTCCACCTACTCTGCAAAACAAAATACTCGGGAACAGAGTTTACTCTACGTTTATGCCCAGCAGTGCAGCAGTAAAGGTGTTGGGGTCAAAGCATCGTCACGCGGCGGCACGGTCAAACACTATATATATATATACATACGACAACGGCGATGACGGTTCCGGAGCACGCCCATCACAGGAGCAGTACAGCAGTAGCAGTAGTAGAGAACTTGCCGCCTCACAAAAATGTGAGGCTTTGTGTTAGGTCTTAGGACTGTGACTGAAAATGTGCCTCCTTTCTGTAGCGCACAGGGAAAACGCATGGTGCGACGTTCTTCTAGCGGGGGTCTATGGCTTCCTTGCACTAGCATCTACCTGGTAAATCGAGACTAAATACATAATGTCGGGTATGTGTCAGAGATGCACGCCGGGTGTTTTTGCTCCACCTTTTGTTTGTGCGTCGTAGACCTCGTCCCCGGTAGTTCCGCTGACTGGACTATAGGACCCGCGCCAAGCTATTAATAGCAGGAGGAGTCGACAAAGGCGCCGCGAACCTTTCTGTTGGACGCAGAGGGGACAGCACGGCAGTGCGATGACGTCAAAGGAATTGACAGCAGTGATGACAGCATTGCAGTAGTATGAGAACGGAAGAAACGCCGCGACGAAAGTGAAATTTTCTGTGTCTATGTGTGGCAGGTGGCAGGACACAACTATTTTGGTTTATCTGTCGCAAGAAAGCTCTTTCTTGTCACCACTCACTGCTGTATACCACTCTGATGATCGGAGGTATAAGGAGCGTTTAGACACTAAGGCTCATTCTTATCGGAGAGCGTTTTTTTCCAAAATTTCCAAAGTTTGGAAATAATTGGAGATATGTATTGATATACGGAGGCGTTCTGTCACTATTCGTGAAATTCTCCAGAAGAAGCAGAAATATCAAGTTCGTTAACATTACAATATTTGGAAAAAAAATACAGGAAAATATGGAAGATTGAAAAATTTAGCGAAAAAAAAGTCGAAAATATGGACAAAAAGCTCTCAGATAAGAATGACCCCTAGCGTTGGGAATACTTGAGGAAATATATGTATCAATCTGCGGGGGAGGCGTTCTGTCAGTGTTCGTGGATTTCTCCAGAACTTCTGAAGGAGAAGCGAAAAAAAAAAGTTGGTTAAATTTCACACATATTTATGGGAAAAGAAAATCAGGAAAATCTGGAAGTTAAAATAATTATTGCGCGAAAAAAATATGGAACGTAAATAAATATAGAAAAAAGCTCCCCGATAAGAATGACCCTTGTCTGGGATTATTTGTGTAGTGGTATATTTTTTTTTTTTGCGAGTTTGACGAAGTACACAGACGTACTGCTGTGGGCACCCGGTGTTGAGAAACGTCATTTTGGTGTCCAGGCTCGATGTCTTATTTTTTCCGACCTTGATCTCACTCTATTTTATCATAATAGGCGTTATAGTCGGTCTCACTCTGTGCTGTTGAGCTGGGTTTACTGGCCATTTAAGGCCGAAGCGTTTCGATTTTTATATTTTCTCGAGGTCAAAAGCCTGCTTTTTAAAGTGAGGAATCTGGGGTATGGTTAGGGTTATATGGCTAAGATAGAGGGTGGTTGAAGATGATTCTGGGGGGGGTCTGATGCGACCACTCCAGGGACATACATACATGTGGATATATATAACCCTCTACACCTACCTACCTGTCTCGCACTGCCCACGAACAAAAAACAAAACAAGTCCCGACAACAAATATTTAATGCATTGGAAGCCTGTCTACCGTTTTTTTTTGTACACGAGGACTTTCCGTGCACTCTCCAGTGTGTGTGCCAAACCGACGGCACTTTTCGGGTCTCCCCCTTCGGGTAGACATCGTCGCTACAGTTCGAAAAAGGTGGTTCCAGGCGCTTGAAATACTCCAGTTTCTTGTACTGTACCCAAGTAAGTACCTGGTATATTTTTTCTGCTGTAGAAAAACCTGGAGGGGAACCCAGACGCTATCGTATACGAGTGTGGATCTACACCAACCAGGAAACCTAACGTTCAAGCGCCTGAAGACAAATAAAAATTTCAAATTTCAGCGACGAGGACCGCCTCAAAGGATGGCACGACATGTATGTGCTGTCGTTGTGGCACACTCACGGAAGTGCACCAGGAAACTCATGTCTGCCCTGTCAAGTTTTGGCTCGAGGGCAAAACGTTCGGGTCTGGAGTAGAAAACGAGAAGTCCTCGTGAAAAAACGGCGGCACAGACGTGATTCCAGTGTCGAGTGCCTTTCTTTGTTGCCGGGACTTTCGGCAAAATCAGCATTTTGTTTGGGGGGGGGGGCATCACAGGTGTAAATAGGGTTTTGGATGGTACGAGCCGGAGTCAACTGTAGGCCAAAATGTACCTATCTGTATGTTGTCAACCACGAACAAACGCCGCCTGGAATATCTACGTGAATGGCCTATTTGTGCTTGGTATCATCGGGAGCAGTGGTGGTAGTGGAGATAACCTGGCCAGTTTTTCAAGGGCATTCGCGGTTATCCGTCCGTACATGCACGGTTACTAATTTTACGGTGCTGCTGCACGGTCCGAACCTGCAGAAGCAACATACGTGCGTAAGTATGACGAAAGTCGAAAAAAGGAGCAGAGATACCAAGGTAGGGAGTAGTACAATGCGTGCGTCTTCTTGACATTCTTTCGCCCGCTCTTTCTACCTGTTGGCATCCGGCACAACCAGTGTCCGTGCCGATTCTTTCATCCTAGAGAGATACAAGTTCTCTGGTGACAAACCTACGCCCGGAGATACTACGTTGCCACGTATGTATGCAGTATGCATAATGCAATGATATGCCACTATAATAAATTCAATAGGGGAACCCAACACCAGGCTTTTACTGCACGAAGTGACCACCTCCACGAGCAACGTTTTACCTCTGGTTCACCACACACGGCTTTTATGTTACATCAGTGTTGGATTTCGAAACCAGAAACGTTTCGGTGCGATAAGGCCGGCATAACTTCGATAACGATATCGATCACGGTCACGGCTTTTATGTTACATCAGTGTTGGATTTCGAAACCAGAAACGTTTCGGTGCGATAAGGCCGGCATAACTTCGATAACGATATCGATCACGATCACGGGAAAGATCATTACCGAACCCAAAATCCCCAAAACCTCGATAACGATAGCGACAACGATAGTTAGTGGAGTTGAAACCGGCGGACTACGCCCGCAAAACCCACGCCCACATCTCACTTTTTGTTATTATGTTGTCGCATGATCTAGGCGAGACCCTCTGCACGATTCGCGTCTTCTTAATCCTGAACGTCTCCACCATGAGTTGCATAGAAGATCCTGTCGCTCTGCAGCGGACACGGTGACGGGTACCATGTTCTTGTTATAAGGATTATCCTGGCAGAGCAGGTAAGTCAGCGTACGGACGTATGTATGTGGTTCCGACGCCCCAAAGATCCCGCCGTTAAGAAGGGGGGAGAGTGTTATAAGGATTACCCTACCCTGGGCTGGGTAATCGATCGATCTTTTACCCTTTTAGCTCAGTAGTAGTAGGTAACACCTTCACATTCTTATACGATTTAACAGGTTCCGTGTGTGTTTCAATACGCACACTACATACAGATATTAAGTTGATTAATTACTGTGTCGGGTGTGAACGATCGAAATGTATGTGTGGTTTGATTTATTATGCGTTTTTTTTTAGCTAGTTCGCAAAGAGGCCCACCAATCCGCGCCCTGTTCCCTGTTTGCTCCTCACCTAGCCCGCTCCTCTCGACTCTGCCGGGGAAAGCCCAGGCCACCGTGCTCGCGTCGTATCCCTGGGGGGCGTGCTGGTTTTGTATTAATTCCATCCGTCGGATAGAAACCGTCATCTAATCGTTCTGTACATACATGCACGTAGATTCACATCAGTCGAGGTAAAAGTAAGTTTTGAGATTGGGTAGGTGAACGCTATAATACAAACTATAACAAATAATCCTACAGCATAGCAGCAGTAGTGGCGTTTTCTCCTCGAGTTTCATCAAAGGTCGGAGGTTCAAATCCAGGAAAGCTCTTGTGCCTGCGTTTTTTTCGGGCGCCAGTTGTTACTGGGCCTACGGCCGGTACGGCACCACTAGGGACATAGTAAAAAACCCTCTGCTATTATTGCTTCAGCCACGATGATACTGGTATGAAACGTCGGCACTGCCGTTGGCACCCGAGTACCTAGCCACATTTATTTTTTTGCCAAGATGCCATTATTATTATTTTTTTTCTATATATATCACTTTTACTTACCCGCCTTACTCGTGGGAGGTTTTACCCTCAACGAGCTTCTGGACAAGCCGTGGTCACAGGTGTCCACCCTTCTCCCCCCCGGTAGGTGCCTTTATTTTTTGTCACGCATAGGGTTCCAGCATTCCCACTGCTCGTCGATTTTTATCGAATGTAGCTAACTCACGCTCTCGCGCTTTCCGCTAATCAGTTTCTTTTTTGCAAGAATAAGCCACGAGCATGCACTCGGTGAGACTTGCACCCACGAAATGGATCTTGATAGGCACGCGGACCACCTACCAAGACACCGCGGACGCCGCCCATGTATTTTATATAGTGTTTGGTCCAATAACACCATCCACATACAAAGGGAACCCAGAATCCAATGACCTCAGAAGTGCATGTGACCAATCAGGGTGTAACACTCGTAATACTCAGTCCCGTTTGGTGGGCAAACTACTTACATTTTGAGCAGTTTCCCCCCAAAACAGGATTTGTTTGCAGTTTGCTCTATTAATAACAGGCTTGATACTTAACGGAGCCAGACCAAACGTAAAACCCGTCAACGGTATACCTCTCGTACTGCAGTCAATCCCCCCCCCACCCCCCTTTCAATTGTTGCCCCTGTACTTTTCGCCACCCCCTGCTCCTACAACTCCGACGTCTGCTGCTGCAAGAGCCATATTCTCTCCCCTCGAAGCCGTTTATCAAAAGCGTCAGACGACAGTCCGCTGTTCTAGCAAATGCCCGCGTTTTGACTGCAACGCGGTGAGGTTGTGCACCTGCCCACTGCTGCTTAACGTCGTATCTGGGAGAGTCTCCCCACACCGTCTATTATTGCTTCCTCCGTTCTGTTTTTAGACTTGCGGTGTTCCCTCTCCACCCCACACCGTGTATGATGTTACACACACACATAATATATATGATGATACCGCTATCAACTGAGCGTAATAATTGTTACCCTGGAATACTATATTATTGGTACCATTCACAAATGCAATGCAAACGCTCGAAAATAAACTGGGAGGTTGTGTTAGAGATAACACTTGTCAGTAGCAATCATATTCGTTACTCGGTTGCACTTACGTCATCTACGCGTTCTAGGTGTAACAGACAGTTCTCCAGTCTGCGTTATAGTAGGATAGCAGCAGCTGTCATTTTTACACATATATATACTACTGCTGTGCACCCGTACGCACAGAATAAAGTCCCAGTGACAAGTAAGTAGTACCTTGGATCTGCTGTGCAAAGTGGGACGCGTGCGTACATAATCTACGGCAGACAGCACTACCTTCAGTACGTGCTGTTATTGGCAAATCATGGAAATGATATACCAGGTATTCAGTATCCCTCCGGGACCGGTAGCATAGTTGTACTGGAGTTCTGGTTGGAGTAACAGCATAATAGTAGGCTGGACGGGGGTCATGGATATGTACCCCAAGATACTTTGTTTTTTGCAATGAATCCAGGGGTTCTCTTCGTTGTTTTTAGTATGAACGGAATACAAGGGTATTCCCTTATTTTGTGTGTTGTTTGACCGAAATAAATGTAAGTGTCGTCTTTTGTGGCGAGTTCCGAACGCACACGCGCACCGCCCCCCACCTTTGGGCTCACTCTACTTTGTTTGCTCACCATCATCAGCTTCCAGCTGAGCAAATCAATCAACAATGTGGCTTGGGGTCACCACACCATCTCCTTCTTCTCCTAATTTTTGAAGCTTCACGTTACGTACAAGTCACCTGACAGTGACTACGTGTTTGCCTCGAACATTTTGACTGTGTATTGCCGGCCATCGGCAATCGAGTCTAGGCGTACACATCAGCTACGAGCTGGTGAGCACGCGAATCGCCATACCTAATAATACCAATAGGCTAAATTAAATGGATTTCATCGTTGGAATGCTGTTGTTATGTCTCAGCCTGCCATCGTTATTGCTCGTTTTATCACATCCTAACTGCTATACTACTATTAATACTCCGTATGTATGTGTACGTACGTATACTCTGTATGGCTCAGTCAGGTCTGTATCCCAATATATGCATACGTATACAGCAAAGAATACGTATTTATGCCGGTAAACACGAAACGCGAGTCTAGGCGTACACATCAGCTACGAGCTGGTAAACACGCGAATCGCCATACCTTATTTAATACCAGGTACCTACCTGGTAGGCTAATGGATTTCATCGTTGGGAATGCGCGCGATATATACTCCTTCCAGCACACCAGTCAGTAACGAATTCCGAATTCCACTTTCTCCTGTTATATCTCAGCCTGCCATCGTTATTGCTCGTTTTCTCACATACATACCATCCTAACTGCTATTATACTCCATACAATACGTACGTATACTCCGTATAGCTCAGGTGTGTATCCCAATATATGCATACGTATACAGCAAAGAATACATATTTATGCCGGTAAACACGAAACGCCAGGAGGAGCATTTTTCCCGAATCAAAGAAAAAACAGTTTAAGCAGGAGGAGGAGGAGACACAACGTGAAACAAGAAACCTAACCCAGGCTGACTTACTTACTTGAGAAGGAGGGCGCGCTATCCACTAATTCCAGTAAACGACTCCCAACAGGAGTTTTAACAATTTTCTGATAATCTCCGCCCCCCTTTCTTAGTGCTCGTTTTTTTGTTAGGTATCCTGTACTGCAAAGTTTAACGTACCTGGTACCAGATACATACTAAGTCTTGCTACTAAATACCGCAACCAACCAAGTAATTTTGATGGTGTTAAGCCTGGCCTGATCTTTACCTCGTACGGTGTACGAGTATACCGCATCGAGATGTAATGTAGAAAGTGTACGACTCTGTCGACGGAGAGCTGCTGTGTGGGAGGTACTCACATGCATGCGTGTACCCAAAAGATGCTTACAATGCTCCGCAACTGCCACGAAGGCGTGCGGGCTCGCGTGCATACGAATAACAGCGAGCACTCGAAATGGTTTGATGTCACGCTGGGGCTGCGGCAAGCGGCAAGGCAGCGTATTAACACCGTTACAATCCTACATAATAAGTAAGTGTTGTTGGCTGCTTGCTGCGTTACACGTCATACCGGTACGCTTCAGCAAAGACGGAAAGCTTGTCAAGAATATGGTTCAACTCAATGGCGCTACAGCAGTCGGACCAGAGGGATAGGAGCCGTTGGCATGCGTGCGAAGGGCTGTATGGGGCCTTTCTGACCGGCGATAGCGCAGGAACTGTCTCGAAGTCGGCTGACGGGCTCGCTCAAATGATGACAGTTCTCGTGACTGTCTTTTTCGAAGCACCAGGCCTCACGGTTTCTGAAAATAATAAGGAAGCGATGCTTTTACGAGCCCCAGAGAAGAAAACCATCGCCCCACCGCTCGTCATCGAAGAAGCAGGTCAGAGGTATATTAGCACACGCCTCAGTTCTTACACTTACATGGCATTAACCACGTAAACGCTGACCTCTCGCTCGAAATATACCGACGGATCTGTGCCATGCTGGCATGCCTTAAACGGTTCGGGCCGGAGTTGTATGAGAGGACGACCGCCCCGTTAAGCCTGGGATTACGAACGCCGAAGGCTCAGGTGATAGGGACCCTGCTATATATACGGGTGTGTGGCAAGGACTCTCAGTGCGGAACACTTTGCCGAGCTTCGAACGGCTCACCACCAAGTCCTTTTGCGAGTCATTGGCTTCCAGCCTCGACTTTGTTCTGACCACGCCACCCTCTCGTACACGAACGCTCTCGAGATGACACGTTACGAGAGCATCCATACGAAAATCCGTAAACGGCGGCTCTTTTCACGGGGGCAGTGGCACGACGAAGCAAGGACCGATTACCCCGTCGGGTAATGTTCGGGACGATATCTGGCGGGGAGAACCCGAGACCTGGTAACATATTTATTTAAGGCTTGGCATAGATGCATGATCGAAGACCGTTTGAAGTTTCGAGCCACTGAAGGGTTAACGGAACACTACCTCTTGGTATTTGGAATTTTGACCGCGCTGTGGTCCACTGCAGCGAAAAAGGGTGGGAAGTGGTACTAGGGGGTCGTTAAAGCAGCCGAACGGTTTGTCGTGAAGTGGCACGAGGATGAGGCACAGCTGAGCAGGCAGCGACGTGCATCTGCCATGGGGGGTATCCTAGGGAATGAAGGGAGGGGGGGGCAACATGATGAGTGGAAGTAAACCAGACCAAGGGAATGCGGGCAGGGCGTATAACAGGAGGACGAAGCGCCTGCCTGTCGTATCCAATATGATGTCATGGCATTGCCCTGCAGCAGTCTACTCTGCTTACTACATAACAATGTAGTATCTCTGTGGCGCAGTTTTGTGACCACATCATAGCTTGTATCGCTCATGTATTGAATAATCGGCACGGATACTGGTTGTGCTGGATGTCGACGGGTAGAGAGTACGAGTTAGTGCGAAGAACACACACCCAGAGGGTATACCGTAGTTTGCGGCCATGTTTCCTATTCCGCTGGGAGGCGTTTGGCCTTTATCGTTTTATCCTATCGTTATCGTTTATAAAAAAAAATCGAAACTATTATCGAAATGCCGATTTTTTTTCGTCTCTTGTTTTATCGAACCATGTACGTATTGAATTATTCTTTGCGATATCCAGCGCCAGGTCAAACGATGACCAACTTATTGGAGTCGTTGGTAGAATAAGGTTAGACGATGCAGGTCGGAACGAAATTTTCGGTTGGGCGAATCCATATATATATATATATATATATATATATATATATATATATATATTTACATGTGTCGCTCGTTGGTCTCGTTTTCCTTTGTTTGGGCGACGTTGTGCTATTGACAGTACTGGTGTCAGAGGAAATTTCGTGTGTCAGTATACCACTGACGACACCAAATAAATCACAAATACTCCGGGTGGCTCTTCATCGCGGCGATATGGTTTCCCCACCACAACCTCAGGCCTCATTTAAGGTCAGCGATGGACAGGCGCTTTCTTATTGTTCACTTTCAGGGAAATAGAAAATAGTGGTCCTATTTTCTCCACTTACTTAGTCTACTAGCTAATTAATTCCTGCCTATTACAATAGACTACGTATTGTGATCCCTGTTTCCAACTTTTTGAAACGCATCGGAGCTCTATTGTGGCAATTTTTTAGTACAGTACTGGGGCCTGGAAGAAAAAAAAAAAAAAAACTAAGGCTTGATAAGGCGTTTTCGATACGGGTTGAGCTTGACGACACTTTACCGTTTAAAAAAAACAACATAATTGTGCGTGTGCAACGCTCTGTTCGCCCGTCTGCTTGCCCTCGGGCGACCCACTTTGGACCCACTTTGGTCTCTGTCTTTGTCCATCACCAACCCTCAAAAAGATGGTTGCTTTGTTTTTTGTTTATACTAGTGCTGTGCCCGCCCGTAGTATAATATGTATGCAGCTATGTACGAACACAAAAAGAGGGTGCGTGTTACCTGGTACCTCTATATTTAGACGAAATAGCTACGAGAACGAAAGAGGGGGCGCGATACCTGCTACCTCTTTGGGCGAAAAAATAGGGCCCGTGACGGTATCAAACTGAGTATCAAATAATGGTCCTTTAATATTCGTCCGCAGTTGTATCAAGGTATTCACGTAATTGGATTACATAGTGTGGCATTCAGTCTTAACAGTCGCGTGGTATATACCACTGCACGTGGAACTCTCGGGTAAAATATAAATAAATGTGTTATCGGTTGCTGGTACGATCGTATCATGCAGAGTGTTGTGTTGTACGATACCTCGTACATTTCAAACCACCCCCCATTGAGGCGCAGAGGAATAACCGATCAGCTGGTCCATGAAAAGCAGAACATCTATTAAGAGACCCATGACATGTCCACAAGACCGACTTCAGCAGTAGTTACTAGTAGTGAACCACTAACAATACATGGTATAATATAAATAATCTAGGTTTGTACACAAAATAAATATGCAGCGGTATAAACGCATAGTACGACTGCCGCAACGCCAGCGGGGCCGGGTACGGGCACGGCTGATAAGTCACACGGGCCCACCCATAACCAACCCATCAACTCACCCACCCACCTACCGATCCACCAATTCACCGACCCACGAACCCACCCCGACCAACGCACCCACTCACCTATCATTTCCTAACCCTACAAAAATTCAATGCACAACTATTAATACAACCCAAGGAAAATGAATAGCAAACGGGAAATAACCGAACGATAAAAAAGCAAAACAAGCAAAATAAAACGCGAAGCGAGGACGGGACTATTCGAGCAAGCATTATATGTCTGCCTTCCCACAAAATAGCGTAGATAGATGCCATTCTAATATATACCTGGTACATAATACCCTTTCGTAAATCAGCAGTATTCCTCATACACTTCTCTGCCAGCCGACTCCCAATCCCCCCCCCCCATCATTTCAATATATTGAAGACCCAAACGGACGTCGCTACCTTAGCGTACTGCAAATACAGGTGCTTAGGGTATTTAACTATCATCCCTTCCTACAATATTCGCGCTATCCGGCATACACGAGAGCTAGACGGAGGTCGTCGGTGCGTCCCCTTCATTCCTAGCAAGTTCATCCCATTCCTTCCTGGCCCTTTTCGCCCGGCACCTCTTTTGTCTTTCGTTCGTTGCTCGTTTGCGGTCGAGTCTTACACTTAGTTTGGGCTTCTACTCCCCCAAGCCCAGATGACCCAATACCTTGCCAGCATCCCCCCAAACCCGATAAGAGTCCTCCAAAATCAGGTGCGAGTCCCCCGACACAAGGTGCCGGTACGAGTCCTCCAAAACCCGGTAAGAGTCCCTCGACACCAGGTGCCGGTCGTCCTCCAAGACCCGGTAAGATCCCCCCAACACCAGGTGCCTGTCCGACTCCTCCAACGCCTGGTAAGAGCCCCCCCACACCAGGTGCCGGTCCGACTCCTCCAACGCCTGGTAAGAGCTCCCCGACACCAGGGGCCGGTAAGAGTCCTCCAACACCCCGTAAGATCCCCCTCCCAACAGGTGCCACTCCCCATGCGCCCTGCACCGCTCGACCCACACCCGCCGATCTGACACCAAATATCGACCTCCCGACACCCGGGACCACCTCCCACCCACTAGGTACAACCCCCCCCGCACCCTGAGCAGCCTGGCTCACATCCGTCGATCAGACCCCAGTTGCTACTCCTTCATCACCCGGCGTCGTCCCCTTTACACCAGGTGCCAAACGGCTCACACCCGATCCGGCGACTCCCTCAACGCCTGGTGCAACTCCCGCCGAACCCGCCCCTCGGTGTTGGTCAGAGTCGCCAACGAAGCCGCCCATCGAGAATATCTATAGGTTAGCAGCAGCAGCGAGAAGCCTTGCTTGCGTGTAGGACACCTGGCGCGGGTCCTCTTCAGCATCACCCCCCGTTTTGGCATCCCCAGCCGCCCCACCGGAAGTTTGTGCAGATGCCACACCTCCTCCCCTGCCGAGCGAGGAACAAATGCCTGCAGTCGTGCTGCCACAAGAAGAACACAGGCCTGCCGAGTAAGGTGCAACAGGGGGCTCTGCAGCGACCCATCTGTTGTTGATGGTGCTGGCATCGCTCTGCGACAGGGGTAGGAGCACGCTAGGTGGGACGATAGTGGCGACATCGTCGCAAGGTCGGTACAAACCGCTTCGAAGTATCTCCATGAGTTCGAGGTAGTCCTTGTCCTTGCTTTCGAGTTTTGACCATACATGCACATTCTTGGCAGCGCCGTCGACGAACTCCTTCGCAGCCGGTCCAAGCAAAAGAACGACGCGTCGTAAAGCATGGGCAGTGATGTGAGGAAACTGATCGCGACAGCCAGTATGTTGTAACAACCACTCGACGTCGCTAGCCGTGATAAGACTTCGCAACCTTGTTATTTCACACAGTCCAAGCATGCGTGGGAAGTATTCACCTATCCGGGCCATACAAGAGCATGGATGCGCCCCACTCCCTCATCACCGCTGGGCGGGCTAGAGGTGCCGTTACCAAGTCAGCAGCTGAGGAGTCGTTGCGGAGAGTCTTCACTACAGCAGCCAGGGCGAAGCGCAGCCCATTTCGCACAAGAGGGTCACGGTCCACGACAGTCCGACGGTGTCCAGGCAAAACCTGGACCATGATAATATTTAGCGATGGAAGTTCGACTAGATCGGATGCGAAACCGTTTAGGCAGCACGGCCGTAAGCTGGTTGCCAGGTATTATCTGGTCAGGGCACATACTTGAAGCTGGAGACTCGACTTTCCAGTCAGCAGCTAGCTACGGATGCGCATTTCTGACAGAACCGCGTCTCATTTCATAGGTAAAATACGCAAAAGGCGCAGAGGCAAGGCAACAATTGTACTTGTTTTTGCATGACGCTGCGCTCAACCTGGTGTTCCACGATTAATTGTCAAGCAGCTACAATCCGAAATGGACTTACCATTTCCGCCAGACCCAGCCCCCTGACGACGTCATAGAGTTGGTCGCACAGCTGTAGGTCGAAGTGGCCATAGTCTGGAACCAGGCCCTGGTTCCTCAACGCCTTGACGCACCACCTTCAGTCGAACGCGTTCTTGGCCGCTTCATGGCAGCGCGGCGAAGCGTTCTTCGCCCCCGCTCAGTCAGTCTGTGCGGACAGCAGTGGGCAGGACACGTCATGCTTTAGCGACATCCGCGAGAAACGGCCACTTCAAATAAAATGTTCTCATTGTTGCGTCTTCGCTCTTGAGGAATGCTTGGAACCCGTGGTACACCGTCTGCGCGAGCGGGTGCTGCACGCCCTTCATCTCTTTCAACGGTTTCGTCACGGAGTGGGGGCTCGGTCCTGTAAAACGGTGAAACAATAACGTCCGCGGCGTGCGCGGTCAGTTTCTGAACACGGCCCCTTCATATTCAGTACTGTACAATGATAATTAATTGCATTTTTCGGGAAAACTTGCCTGAAGTAATCAAGCTCTTGAGCAAGAGTGCCAGATGGAGGGTCATGGCCGTCTTGATAGTGCATACGACCACCAGATTCCTCGCTCCAACCCATGGGAACCGTTCACTGTACATCTGCGTGACGCCCGGGTCGTACGGCGTGAAAGCTGTAGAGTGCTCCTTCAAGTCGACGGCTCGCCGTTACTCCTCACCGTCCTCGCCCTTCCACTCCTGCACACGGAATTTGTACACTTAAAACCCAGAAGCCGGGAGGATATTACTTGCGAAGATTATAGGATACCCGATATGTTTTACCACGGACAGAACGGTGTTGTGCATGGTATCAGAACTGCAGCGAGGACACGGGACACCATGCAGCACACCGGCACAGATTCACCCGCCTTTAAGTTGTCATGATCAAGGTGGCAGAGCTTGCAGATAGTCTAGTGCCGATCATCCACCAGTCCTCGGCCACGCCCGAAACGCGCCGACCTTGCGTCCACCCCTTGCTCATCACCTGACAACGGAGAGCAATTAACCAGCGTCAGCGTCAACCGCTAACTCGGGGACCTGAGTTCGTTAACCTGACTTTCGAGTCCGTATTCTTGTCCTGCCACAGGGGCCGTCCAACAAATGGTTATCCTACGAGGTATTACCTGCCCGTCTTCCACGGGCTTCCATCCGTCCTTCTTGCACGGAGGTCGGTGTGGCACACCCTGTGAGGCGAAATACAAACGGTTGGCGTGTGCGTAGACGGTCGGATGAAGATACCCTCTCAGGCGTGTGCTCGACGAGGACTTTAGCGGCTCGATAGGTCGGACGACAGGTGACTGCATCTTCGCCTGCCCTCTATTTCGGCAAGCAACTAACTGTAACCTGCACATAGTAGTAGAGAGGAGACAACTTCACCATGTTCCAATCGACTTGAAAGCGCGTGCAGAGACAACAGCAGAAGAAGTATATCTGCTGTACCAGATATATAGGTGTTGGTGAGCCTGACCGGGGAATACGTTCCACCTGCTGGCACCGTGCTTTCACTGCCGGCGACATGTTGACGTAGAACGCTTCCCCGGCCTCCTTGTCCACTTTCCCCTCGCCTCCCCCATCCATGTCCCTCACCTCCTCCTCCTCCTCTCCCTCCTCCTCTCCCTCCTCTCCCTGATCCCAGCATGAATCGTACCCCCCCTCAGAATCTCTGGCTCCAACTCCTCCTCCACCATTGCCGTGTCCATCACGCAAACGGTCAGTCTGTTTGTTAACCTTCCTCGAAGCGCGTTGCGTAGGTTGTGAACGCTCACCCAGGCACACCGACCGTATACTCCTAGGGGAAGCCAGATGGCGAGAGAACACACTTGCTCCAAGGCTTCGCAATTCATCCGCTGTCGGTCGTGGTTGATATGCCCGCTCGCCAGGAAGGATACCGTCCTACAGGTCTGTATCTCCTTCCTTCGCTCACAATAGAACCGCAACGAGTTCGAACGGGGCAGAGGATGCGAGCGATTTCGTACGTTCAGTCTGGAGTTTGGACGTTACACTTTGGACACCATAACAAATGCTGGGTTGGAGAGACGCAATTGACACCGAGCGAAGCGAAGGAGTCTATACGTCTACTGCTGTGTGAGGTCTACTGCTGTGTAGACCTACCGTAGTAACATACGAGTACGCGACATGACTACGGCTACAAACGTGTACGTAATAGGAAATGCGGCTGAGGGCACTGCTGAAGCTCTGGAGTACACCAGGTACTACACTGAAAAGACACATACTGGACGGGAATACAATCACCGTTTGATCTCTCATCGGAAAATCAAACGGGTATTTTATTTCCGCCTATAGTTGAATGCAGAATATAATAACGTACCTGGTAACATGCAACGAACCTGCTAGTACGCCGTAAATTCAATCCCGACAACGCCACAGGCCACCAATGCACACTCTTCTACTACTCTCTTGTGGCGTCCTTGCTTTCCAGTTTATGGTGTCCTCCAGCACCTTCTCGCACCTCGATATCTCCCTTTCAGTAGTTTCCTGTCCATCCTTTGCCACTTACTTGTTCGCTGTCTCTCTTTTCTCTTGCAGCCTGCTACCGCAGCTTCTTCCTCGATTGTCCAGTCACCTAACTCACCAACCATTAGTGTCCCCGGCCGAGTTGGCCCCGTGGTCGCCAGATGCTTCCTCCATCGAGTTTTCTGACCTCCGTGAAGCGCTTCTTCTGCTGTTGCGTTCGGCGGCAGAATCTGCTGCATTCGGCGGCAGAATCAGCTTTGTTCGTGTGTGTGCGATTGGCTTACGTCACGAAGTTGATAGTCGTTTTCTCTGTGTGATTGACCTACGTGCACGGGCTTTTCAGGACCCAACACTGCGAAATTATTGCCTCACTCCGGACAATTCCAATTGAAGAATATCTAAATCAATCGCCAGACCAAACAGTGGTTAATAGACGGTCGTCTATACAATTGCTTAAAATAGACGGCCTCCTGAATCATTTGTCCCGGCCATTCCAACTAATAGACTGTCTCCTAACTCGACTGTCCTAACAGTTCCCATTTTTAGTACACAGTCTCTCGAATTAATTCCCCGGGGAAAATTCCATTCAAAAGACAGTCTCCAGAAACAATAGTCCGGGCGATTATAATTATCAAACCGCGTGTAAATCAATTGTTCGGGGGATTTGAATATATAGACCGCATACATAATCAATTGTCCGGACGGTTTCAAATTACTTGTTCAGATACTACCAATTGGTAGACAGTCTGCTAGATCAATTGCCCGTACGCTTCAAATGATCGAAATATCAGTGCATACCTGGCACGAACAACTTTATTTCGTGAAACGTTTTTATGAATATTTGCAATTAAACACGCGGTAAAAAAAAAAGTGTTTGTAGCACGAATATCTATTAAAAGTACATACCTAAGACCCTATGCCAATGGTACAGCGAAGGTGCAAAAAAAAGTTTGAATTTCAAAGATACCCGTCAAAAAAAAACAGAACACGCTTCCTATGGGCCACGTAAAAAAAAAACAAAGTTCCTAACTTTTGGAAAGCCCAAAAAAAACAAATCTATCTGGGGCCGATGTTGGGCCAACATCGGCTTGAGAAAAACTCAGGCCGATCTTCGGTTCGAAGCGGTGAGATTCCGAGTCCTCGACAGACATCGATCAGCAAAACCAACGATTGCGTCATGAATTATGAACGGAGAGCGCTCGTTAGGGGCTCCGACCCACCCTAGGGTCACCGTCTTCACACCATGGCCGGTGTCATGTGGCGGGAGCTGACCAGGCGTGTGATAAAAAAACATTTGGCCGCTGGTTTGCACAAAACCGAAGACAAAACTTCTCCATCCGTCTCGAATGGCAAAAAATAGAGTTTTATTTCAGGTTTGGGAGGATACCGTAGGACACCGCCGGCAAGCTCTCGCCCCCTAGACCATGGATCCACCTGATATCTTCGAGGCCGTCATCTATATTCGTTGGGCTTGCCAGATACCGAGTGGGTTGGCCGTGGGCTGAGCCTATGCCGAGATCGAGCGTCGATCGTCGCACTAGCTGGTTTCGATCACCGTGTTGACAATTTGCGACCAGGAAAACACAAATTGCGCCGCCTGCAGCCGTAACGCGTTGGTGAAAAAAGAAAGAAAAAATCAAACATTTTTCTCTTTTTTTCCCACAGCGGCAGTACGAGATTTTTTTCGGCTGTTTTTTGAAAGCGACATATTTGAAAAAAAACTATTGAACTTCGCGTTTCCATTGGCATAGTAAGCGTTGAAAAGACCCGTCCTTCCTGCTCATGCCTTGAACTATAGACCTATTAGTATACTGTTGTCGCTGTCGCAGAGTCATGATTGCCTATTATTATTAATAAGAGAATCTTGTCCGGGCGCGTCATGCCTAAGACTGTCTAGAGGGGGAGACTGCTTGTTATTGAAAGTAATAGTCGATATTGAATTTATTCGGACATATTATATTAGACACTATCCGTCTAGTATTTGTTTTTCCTCTCTGGATACTTTATTAGAATGGTTTGAGCAGTTGATTTCAGAGACTGTTGACGTAATTATTATTCTGGGCCGGGTGTTCGATCGATCTGTCTCGCCTAAAACTCCGCGGGTAACACCTGTTTATTCGACGTCGTCGGAATACGCGTTTGAATCTCACTTCGAACGTTTCTTTGCGTTGAAGCGATTGCACGTGCCTACCTGAAAACATTACTCCCTATTCTGTCCCCCCAGGCATTGGAATGAAGCGGGTAGGTCAGCGTACGGCCGTACACGGTACCGACGCCACAAATATCCCGCTATTCAGAGGGAGCAAGAGTATCAATGGTATGGAATTGTCCAGACAAAAGGTCTCAGAAGCGATCTAATGTAGGAATTTTCCAGGCAATCGAGAGTTATAGGACTCTGCTATTTGAAAGCTGGCTGCACTAGTAGAGCTACTGTACAGTCGATTTGGTCGGTGCACTACAAGACCGCGCTAGTGGTGCCTCTACAACAGCACTGGAAGGTTCCCTGTACCCAATCATTCGAGGGTGTTTTATTGAACATTTTTATAATAATATCAATCAAATAGGGACTGTCTATCAGACTACAACAAATAGGCGCAAGGCCATGATATTTCTCGAGCAACATATTTTTTGGGCGGCATCTAAAAGGAAATGTGCGCTCAACTCCAACCATGTTTCAATCGCCGAAGTCCGCTTGGACAATTTCGTTCACGAGACAGCATCCGAGATCAATTGTTTGGGCATTTCCCTTTGATAGGCAGCCACGGAAATCGAGTAGGTTTAGCAATCTGGGAGAAGGGATCTTTAGGGATGTTTTTGACTTGAAAAATGCGTAACGTGGTCTGCACTTCGGAATCGTCGTCCGCAACTGAGAAATTTCCTGGTTCGATGCAAACGCGGCGCAGTCGCGTTTATTATGGCGAGTTTTGGCCCGTTTTGGCTGCGGTTTGCGGTCAGGGTTAGGGTTAGGGTTAGGGTAAGAGTCAAGGGGTGGGTTGGGTCTTCGCCCGTAGCTTGATCCCAACAGGAACCAAAACACCTCAACAGCCTACCAGCCTAAAGATCCCTTCTTGCAGATTGTTATAGATTCGGAAATCAATTGTTTTGACAGCTCAAAACTCCCAAAACCAAGTGCATGGATGGTTTCGATTGGCGAGCAGCACTCGAAATCAAGTGTTTCGACAAATCCAGGCAATAAACCGAGGACCTTTAACAAACTGGGAGAAGGGATCTTTCCCTTCTCCCAAACTGCTAAACCTACTCAATGAACCAGCACCAGAAATCAATTCGCTGGATAATTCCAATCAATTGGCGGTCTCCGAAATCAAATTTTCAGACATTTCTAACTCATGCTGGTAGACAACAGTAGAAACATATTACTCACACTATTCCAATTCGCCGCTGGTCTTGGAAATCATTTGTCTGGGCAGTCCCAATTCTTATACAATCGCCGGAACCAATCGTCTGGACAATTCGAACTCGTGGGCACTTACCAAAGTCAGTTGGCTGGGTATTTCCTATTAATGAAATCGATTGGCTGGACATTTCCAATTATTTGATGAAATCGGTCTCTAAAACCAATTATCAAGACACCCCATTTTACACACGCATCACACCCTGACCTGGCAATTCCTATTTGAATAGTCTGGTGTGCCTACAACTGTCTAAAATTGATATTTGAGGCTGTGTTCATAGCAGTGTTGACAGTCGGTTTTGGCCACTGTTTCCTTATTGGGATTGTCCAGACAGTTGATGTCAGCGACTGCCTATGAATGAGTTGTCCAGACACTTGATGTCGGAGAATGGACTTGTATAAAAAGTAGGAGGTTTCGAGTGTTGTCTATGAATCGGAATTGGCTAAACAGTCGATTACGGAGACTACCACTAAGCTGGCATTATCTGCCCATGACTTCGGGTGCTGTCCACTTATTATAATTGTCCAGGGAATGGTTTTCGGGTCCTGTCTACTTTTAAGATTAGTCTATGTAATTACTTTCGGGTGCGGCCTGTGAGGAAGAATGGCCCAAATGCTCTAGGGCGATCGAAACGTAGTCGGAGTTGTCCGCACAAATCATTTCAGAGGCCGGACAAAATCAACCAATTCCTCTAGAAATGTGTTGGCCTTGTACCTATTTACTGTAAAATGATAGGCGCTCAGGATTGAACTGATATTACTCGAAATAAGGCAAAGTAAGTGTTTTGCGAAGAATTGGGTATGCAGGGCCCTTCCCGATCCCGGTATAGAGGCAATGGCTCAAACGCACGGGCAGGTGGGTGGGAAATCTGTATCACGCCTTGGACATGTAGCTCCGCCTCTTCTGTACTGCGCTACCACCCTGTAGGTTGCCGCTACGTACTGGACAAGGTGTTTGTACCAAGGGCTACGGTGCATCCTGCCATGTATCACCGCATGCATGGCTAACCTTCTCACCCATTCTTCCGAGATCATGCTTCTTTGCACGTTTCTTTCGAAGTGAGTATTATATGGATGCGCAATCCCTCGCCCGGAGAAGGGGAGTTGAAGAGAGGGATAACTCTCGGGGCTGCCCCAACGGCAACTACACCCTGATATCCGTATACTCAAGTCAACTGCCAATCCAACTGGCCACATAGAACTCTCGACGCTAGCCTCCATCACAAAGGATACTTGACCCGAATTGCAGATGTACTCTTACTACCCCCTCCCCCCCCACTTGCAATATCACTGGGAGCGCATGTAGTATTACGGGGGGCCATAGTTAACAGGACCAAATTTTGTTAGTAAAAATGGTTCAACATATAGGTTTTTATGTCTACCATAGGTCCTGTTAACTATGGCCCCCCGTAATAGCACACTTCTCAATAGTTTCACTTCTGCCTAGTCCGATCCAAAGATGAGCTAACTCGCCCCCACTCTGCGCCCAGGCCCGGGCGAATCCCCCCTCTTATCCCTTCCTGGGCCATAACGTCTGCTACCCAACTGGCATCCTTTCCGTGACTGCAAACATACGTCTTGTACGCAACTGACCCCATCGGTCCTTACGCTGCAGCACCTTTGGTGTCACTCCTCCGCCGACAAATGTGGTACCCCTCCAACCCTCGGAGAGTGCAAAGCGTACTCCGCAGTACGCCCGCCCGTCAATGAAACCACGCTCCTCAAAGCTGTCGTCGCTTGATGCTGTGTCCACATGCACCATCTGTCATTACCAACGCCAAACGCGGCACGGGGGGCCGTCGAGGGAAGCAAGAGATAATTCGATATTAATTTGAAAATCAGATGAACAGAACCGCTACCGTCGCCCACGCGGGACGACGGACCACAACGCACGCGCGAAGGCACAACTCATTTCCGCAACTGGTCTCCCTTCGACACACGAAACCCAATCTCAACGGGGTCCACGGTGGACCACTGCGCCGAGGTCAGCTGAAACCTTCCGCGAGAAACCGCGATGTCGGCCCATCGCCAACAATATGTCTCGTTCACACGTGATCTAGTTTCCGAACATCATTTGGACGCTCAAGGAAAAAAAGAAAAAAGAGTCACAGAGGGCAAGCCACAAGGCGCTACCCCCGGCCTGCCATGTAGAGGTCAATTGCTCGCCCGCGATAAACGTTTCCCACGATACGGGCCGACGTACGGTTGCTTGGATACCAGCGTCGGCATGCGAACGAGCGGCGCCTTTGAACGCATTTCCTTCAACGGGAAGAGTGGTGTCCAGTTCGAACCCCTATGCAATACGACGGGAACAAAACTGATCGCTGACAAAGGGCTCCCGACAGTTTCCGACCACAACTTCCTGGTTTGATCGCTGTACGGTACGTACTCGAAACAAGGCCACGCGTTGGTCATGCTGTCTCCGCAACGCTTGAAGAATGTAGACATGCCACAGCGTACCCGAACGCCTACTCAGCCGCCAAAATGTCCTAGATAAGTGCGTTCACACGAGGTTGCGATGATGTTTCGCATGCGTTCGAGGCCAACACCGAAGTACAGCGGGATGTCTCCCTGTCCCCTGGGTCCTGCTCCTGCCACGGAATGTCCGGTCGAGTGGTACGAGAATTTACGAGGACGGAGGCGCTATCCCAACGTGGGATACCATCAGCGACCACGTGCGAAATTCCTAATTTGAGGTTTGCGTCAAGTGCCACCAAATAACAAATCGAGCACACCAAGGGAGCACATCAATGCACCAGGCTTCGGTTCCTTCCCCCCTTGACCGATGCCGCACCCACTCTACTACTGCTTCGTTGTCGCCACGCAACAACACACAGTCCCCCATGGCGGGTGGACGTCCAGCACACGGAGAGACGACAACCCATGCAGAAACACCATGCCTAGCAATTCGAAAACGTAAAATTGATGTATCGGTCTCGTCTGCAACGGACATACTCAATCCACAGAATCGAGACCGCCCCCTTGCGTCAAATTCGTATCGCTAATACACGCCAGTTTCAAGGCAAACCCCTCGACAGCGGTTTTAGATGGGTCCGAAAATAGAGCACGTCGAGAGGGGCGCTCGAGCAAATCGTACAACGGAACCGACAAGGTTTCCCCACGCGCGTGGAACGCAATCTCAGCGAACCCCAGCTAGAACTCGAGGTCACCATGAAACTAGGGTTCAAGGGCTAGACACCGCCCGGGGTTTGCCCTGTGGCAAACAAAATCATCTCTGGCGGATATCCACGGGATACAACCGAAGCCAACAAGCCGTCAAAGACAAAACGCCCCTGACGCACAGCAAAGGAAACATGCATGCGATAGCCAACGAGCTGCGACACCTGCTCCCCTGAAGCAGATGTATGACAGGGGGGGGCACCCAGCGAGAATATTGTGCAGCTTAAAGAGCTTACGAGACGGCAACGTGACCGCAAGCGCCTCAGAACCAATGATGCATCCCATCACCTCGAGTTGCGCTTCCCAGTCAGTAATGTTCTTGGCCAACAGGAGGAATGGGCCGGAAACCCCACCTTCGCGTACAAAGCGAAAACGGCCCGACGACAGCGATTTTACGGCACCCAAGCAACGGAGACGGCCCGGCCACCATTGCACCTCGACAAGCATGCCATCGTTTACGTAGTTCCTCGCGAATCAATAGCTCCCAGCGCTATCCCCTGAACCAGGAACTGGCCAATAGTAACGCGGGATAGCAACAACCCCAACCCCCCCCCGTAGCGGGGAAACTTTAACGTGCGCAAAGGCGGCAGCCCCTTGTTGGGGAATGTTTGCCCCTTGAAACATATATTGGGTGTAAGCATGCCGAAGCGCAGATGCCACCAACCCCCAAAACCCAGGGCTATTACGCCCACCAAATTATAAGCTCGAGTCCACGAGAACGTGATCGCCGAAGACGTACCCAAAAGCCAATGCGCCTGCCGGATCAACCAAATGTGCCGAAAAGCGTATTTGACGTCCTCACGACACACGAGGATTCGAGTGCGACTACCGTGCGTTTGTCGCAAAAACAACACCCGTAACAGCACACCACGAAGCACATAGCCGAGCTCGCACGTTGGCACCGAGTCAAAGCCAGTGTCAACGTCAACGCTGGTCCGGCCGCCCTCCCGCGCAATCGTGAAAGGGTACATGGGTTCGAAAACGACGCTTACCGGTGAAATGCGAAAACCCTTTATCTCGTCGCAAATCGCAAACCAAACCCCAACGCTCGGCCGATCAGAACATCTGGCATATCTTATGGTGGATAGCAACAATATGCGTGGCAACGGCCGGGTGATTACCATACGCGAGTTCTGTGGTCGAACCCCCCCCTCGCGAGACGCCGGCAGGTGCGTTCGGCGCCAGTAGATGAAGCGACAAATACATCCGGGAAAAGCTTTCATCTAACCAAACCAGTGCTGTACGAGAGGAACGTTGATAATATATATATGCGGAGAGAACATTGAGGAGCCGATGGTGGACAGGAAAATGGGAGCACTGCCTTGACATCGTCGCAAGAGTGTAGAGCTGAGTGAAGCGACCTCATCAAGCCTCGCCGGCCCTCGATCAGACACTGCCTGCATCACAACCTCCCGAGCGGCATCTACCTCATCGATTCGCAAAAGCATTCAAACGCACGTCGCCGACCGCACCTTGCAAGCACACCTTGCCACCTGAAAAATAACTCGCACGCACGCCCACACCCGAGTACCCGTGTCTGAGAAGGGAACCGAACCCGGAGACACAGAATCGCGATCGCGGCCGACGTCGCCATCGCCAACCAGTGCCTTAAACGCACGCCAACGCAACCCCACCGCTCCTTGGCGGGCCGGTGGCCGAGTCCCAGCTCCGCCAACGGCCCGCGTACGCGGCCGCCCCACCAGGTGTTGGCCCAACCGACAGTAAAGGGTCCGTGTCCTCATAAAAATATCAGAGCTACTACCACCCCTGACCCCGCCATGACCACCACACGCGGAGCACCTAAGCCCGCCATCCACTATCTTGCGCCGTCGCACCGCTTCGAGATCCCCCAGCTGGTGCCGACGAGATTCCACCCTCGCGGAGAGCTGCAGGAGAGGGGGAGCCGGCCGGGGTAGTAACGTGCACGAATTAGCAGCCGGAGAAAAGTCATCGGCCCGTGGACGAAAACTGTCTCTACAGCGCTGCGCTCTTCTCTCTGATCGGCCCCATCTTGGCGGGGGCGAAGCAATATCTCCGGTTGGATGCCCCGTCCCGGCTGTCGCGTGGGACGTAGAGACCTTCGACGAGCTTTAGAATGTCGCCTTCGGACGCGCAAAAGGGGCGTGTGCGACTGAACGCAGGGCCAGGCGGCGCGTCAAACACGGCGTTAGACTGGGGGGGGACAGTCGATGGACGATTGTTCTGAGGAAAATCTGATGAGGGCGTTAGCCCGCCGACGAAGGTCGTCCTTCACTATTTCGCTTTTATCAGCCCGCGCAGCGAAGCCGGAAAGCAAGATGACGTTGCTTAGAGTGTGCAGCGGGGAAGACCGGCAACCGCGGATGTGAAAGAGGCGTCGACGAGTGCCAGCCGATTCAGGCAAGGACGGTCGGCGGCGACGTCACCCTAGTGCCCATCTGTAAGAACCGCCAGTGGAGTCTGGCGCAAAATGTCTAGGTAGTCAGCAACCATCAGCAAGTGGTCGACCATGCCTGCGGCGCATGGCCCATACGCGGCCATTTCAAAGTCGCTGTCTGCGCAAAGCTGAGCCACCAGCACCGTACCGTTGACGGCCTCACCCACAAAAACGACCGAATGTCCGCGGCCGACGCTCGGGGACAGGCGTCCCCGAAACAGCCAGTGTTTGCAGAATGGCTTCGTTTTTCCAGAGGGTCGTGCCGTCCGTCATCTGTGAGGTTTGGTCATGACGCTCCCAGGCGTCTCAGCTGTCCCGCATGGCCGGCTCACGGTCGGCGAGGTAGTCCACAAACTGCTGGAGAAGGACCTCGACGTGCGCAGTCTAGGGTGCGCCGCCGGCGGCGGTATCCCGAAGGCCAGCAACAGACTGACGCAAGTTGTCCAGCGTTAACGTGACGCTGAGCATCTCCGCATCGATTCGAGAAAACTCAGGGGCCACCTGTTTCTGCCAAAGCAGCCCGTCAGCTGTAGCTACCACTTCTCCCGAAGCCGCCGGCAAAGATTGAGGACCAGCGGCAGCAGCAGTAGTAGCAGCAACATTAGTACCGGCAGCAGCACAGCCGGTGCTGGCCTGGCAAGCGGCAGCAGCAGTGTCAGTGGCTTTGTGAGAGCCTTGGACTCGGCTCACCCAGCAGCTGCAGCGGCAAACGAAGTTACCCCCTCTTGAGATTGCGGAGCAATCAAAGCGGCATGAGACTCTCGCGCAGCAGTAGCCGTGTTGGCCTCGGCCTCCGGTGACTTGCTCTCATCGGACACCCTGAACTCAAAACTTAGCCTGTATGACACCTTGAACCTGTAGCTCTGCCTCTGCTTGACTGCGCTATCACGTGTAGGTTGTGACTACGTACCCGACAAGGTGTGTGTACCAATCGCTACGATCCATGCCACCATGTATCACCGCATTCCTCTCATTATGTAAACGTCTTGCGTACTTATAAAACTCAAATTTCTTAAATTCTTCGGAGAATAATTTGGCGTGATCCCATAATGAACAGAACTCATTGTAGCTCCACGTGGCAAGTAGCTGCCGGCGTTCAACTGATCCCCCTCGAAAGGTGGAAGCTTGAACGGAGGAGATCTGGGGTGTGTGGAGAGGAGTTGAATCGTTTGCATTCGTGCACGGAGGGGATGGGCAAGAGGTTCATTCATAGAGTTGATGGTGGGTTTCAGTTGGGTGAGCTAGGAGGACGGAGGGTGGGAAGGGTTGACAGAGTGAGGAAGAAGACCATCTACCGTAGTAGTAGTCTACTCGTGTGGGTGTACGAGCAGGGGTTATATATCCTTGAGGAGGTCGGCGAGTGCCGGACAATTCCAAGTACAAAACAGCTTCTCCTTCTACACCAGGTCTCCTTCTACTACAGCAGTTTCCTCGTCAAGCTCCAATGCGTGTGTATCACCTGACATAGATTGTTCAAGAAACTCTGATTTATATAGACAGCTTGTGAAATCATTGGTCATCGCAATTCCAATCAAAAGGCAGTCGCCGAGATCCTTTGGGTAGACTCTTTCATTGTTCAAAAAGTTCGAGGCATCAACTGCCCCGAAAATTCAAATTTTTGGACAGCCTCCCAAATCCTTTGTCCAATTTTTTCTACTTACTCGAAATCACCAAACATCAATTAATTGCAGAAAAATTCAATTCATGGTCAGTCTCTAATAAACATCTCAGGACAACTTCAGTTGATAAACGGTGTCCAGAAGAACGTGTCCGGACAATTCCAAATCGTAGAAACCACTATTATTACGGGGCATCATGAAAACACTAAATAGGACCTATGGTACACAAAAAATACTACTGGTGTATATAAATACGTTTTTTTACCCACAGTATGTTGTCCTATTTACCATGGCCCCCCGTAATAGACATGACTCGTTCAAACCATTCTAAACAAGTCGCCTGATTCGATTGCCCGAACAAATCTAATACGTAGACCTTCCAAAATCGAATATTTCAACAAACGCAACTCTACTTACTAGACAGCATGGTGATGCTGCGGTTGGGGCATCATGAGGTCTAGCGCCCAAGGCACGAGCGGAAACGCGCGGGATACATTAACAAACTTCATGTGCGTATCTATTCCATTTTCGTATGTAGAACGGTTTGATACCGCCTAACCCATGTGCTCATACGTGAACCATCTAAAAACCATGTACCAGACCAAACTGCTCCAATCGGTATAATATGTCGTCATAATCCAAGGTGTATACGCAATTGATTCAGGATATTGTCCACCAATTGGCTTTGTCCAGACGATCGATTTTGTACTGTTTATCCTTCGGAATGGCCCGGACACTAGATTTAGAAGACGCTCCGCTGAATGGAGTAGTCAGGACAGATACGTTTGGGCATTGGTTAAATGGGATTGTGGTGGTATTTCCTACTGACCTATATGGGTAAACTATCCATCGATTCTCCCGCCCGGGGTAAGTCTTTGTAGCACTCTCCTCCTTCTGGACGGCGGGAGCTTGGGGGCTTCCGTACAATATACGGCCATACGTTGACATACCCGCTTCGTTGCAATGCATGGCGAACCAGGGGGGTGCGTCTCCAGGCACAGCACACGCAAGCGTTTCTGCATAGGAATTTAGCGTGATAATCAAACCAGTGCCCTCGACGACGTCAAACGTGAACGTGTTCCGGTACTACCTACGGAGCAAGTGTGGTAAAAAAACGATCGATCATCCAGCGCAGGGTAATCCGTATAGCCCTCCCCCCCCCTCTAAACGACGTGATTTTTGGGGCGTCGGTGCCGTACACCGTATAGGCTCACCAATAAGACAGTACGCAATAAGAACATAATGCTCACTTTTTGGAGAAGGCTAAGAAAATGGGGTGAGGAAAAAAGGGCTCAGCAACGAACTATTTACTAAATACTCTACAATAGGTCTATGCTCAAGGTTGTTTTGAAGATGGCGCCCCAATAAAAATCTCAGGCTTGCCCAGATGAGGGGTTTCTTGTTGGCGGGTTCATACTACACTACGGCCGTACGCTCACCTACCCGCTCCCTTTTAATATCAGATCTGGTGAACCAGGGGATATGTCTTCAGGGGCCGCAGGCGCAAGCGTTGGTACAAAAGAAACTTCGAAGGGAGATTCCAACCGGTGTCCTCGACGACGACGAATGCGAAGGTGTGCCATACATTTAGGGGTAAAGATCGATCAACCGCCCAGCCCAGGGTATGCTGACAGCAAGGCGGTCCACTACATGAATTTGCCCGGACAAGTAGTTTGGGAGACGGTCAATTGTTATATATCGCCGGACTACGAATGTAGGGGAAGGTCCGGACTAATTACGGAGTTTTCTTATGAAAATGAATCGTCTGGACGATAAGGCTAGGTGGGGGTCATCTACAGAAGTTGTGTGGACTATTAGGTAGGGATGCACATCAACTCATGTTCGGGGTTGATTTGCAAGTTGGTTATTTTGGCCATATCCCGTTGATACAATGATCACTGGTAGTTGCTTATATTCAACGCAATCAACCCGGCGATTGTGATTTTAATCGTGATTATTGGTTGATTTTATTGGTAATCTTCAGTAGCTGCACACTGTTCGATGGCAAGGGAAATAATAAAAATACTAGTTTTTCACATGTTCCGGCGGCAGCCTCCCGAGTGGGACCTTGCTGTGCTCATGCACGGGCTCCCTTCTTCCACAAGCTCTCTCAAGTGTAGCTTACTGTACAATGCAATAAAACGGCCGCTGTTCTACTCCACGCGAAGAGTCGGAAGCACCGAAGCCCCAATAAAGACCCCCATAACCCCCCCCCCCCCCCCTTGCTATTTGCGTGCTTACGATCAACGAAAGGCGCCATACTATCTCCTAAAGAATGCATGCTATTACGGGGGACCATAGTTAATAGGACCAAATATTGTTAGTAGAAATTGTTCAATATATAGGTTTTTATGTACAACACAGGTCCTATTAACTATTGTCCCCCGTAATAGATTTGCCGCCATCCTTTGCTGCGCCGCAAGCAGCAGCCTAACGTGACCCTGTAATGTTCTGGGCTATGGGTAGCAGTCCGTTCAGAACACCGCAGCAGAACCTTCCACCAGATGTTTGTGCTTCATGCCTTCATGAAGGAAAATTATACCCCCCACCCTCTCCCCGCTCAGACGATTACGCTTTTTGGTAGCAACAAGTCCGCCTACGGAAAAGGCGCGTTCGGGTGTGGCAGATTACGCTTGAATCGCAAGGTACTCGTGGGCTAGCGTAGCTAATATATATGGGGATAGATGCGCGAGACGTTTTGCCACCACCCAAAGGGCCCGCCTGCGGCTTCGACCCCGCCCTCCGCAACCTATTTCGACTTGTAGAGCGCCCATTCGTTCATGACTTCGTCTTTGTTGGACAGATTTAGCGTTCGCGGCTTCTTTGTCGGGGAAGCGGCAGCTGCACCTTGTGAGTTAGGGCCGTTCCTAACGCTCCGAATACAATTCACGGATCACGATCTGTGACATCTCAGTTCTAACGTAAAAGGCCGAAAAACGTCACGGTTCGTGATATTTTTCGAACAGTAAAAAAAACGATATTTCAAACCAAACGGTTGTTGCGGGTGGAGCCAACTCTCGCGAGTGAGACACGGCCAGGCCGGGCCGGGCCGACCGCGCCTGGCCCAGCCCGTGGTATATTCGAATCACGGGCCGAAACCTGACCTAGCCTGCGAGATTGCAATTTCACTCACCGTCGGCCATGAGCGGTTCGCGAGGTTCCATCTAGCAGGGCGTCTGCCCGGCCTGGCCTATGACATCCTCAGGACATTTTCGCGTTTGTCCACGAGCTGTGGCCCCTTCTCCTTGAACGTTCGAGGCCACAACCTGCTCGTTAGCTAGCACCCTGAAAGCGTGTGGGCGTAGAGATTCATATCTTTGTTGATGTTCAGTCACTTCACACGAGCTTACTACTGCAGGTATCTTACGATAGATGCGGAGAAATACGATATGCGGCGAGACTTGAGTTTGTTCTTTCTTGTCGACGCACTGTATTTAACTTACCTCTATTTTACTGATCGTAACGCAGGGTAGATAGCTTACCACCGAAGGTGTCAGGTAACGTTCCATAGAACGTTACGAGTACGCTACATAGAATGTTACAGGGACATTGCTAGGAACGGTTCACGGAACCTTGACGGACTACTGTAGAATAAACCTGCCCGTAGCATGGGTATTGTCTCGTGATCAGGTGATGTCATCACCCACTTCGATCATTCGTTCCCTCCTATCTCCACTCCTCCACTCCTTCTCCTTTGCTCTTCTCCTCTTGATCTCTGAGATCAAGATTCCTTCTTCAATGACGACTTAAGCGCCTTTTCTAAACATATTCTTTCTTCATCTCAAGTGATCTCCACAGACACTTCAATGCCACGTCTGCCACCTCTCTTCACACAGACAGAGCCTCGACACATGCATTATTCCTTCACACCCAGCGGTGGCTTTCGGTAGCCGCCCGTTGTCCTCAAGCGCCGTACGAAGCAGAGTCTGCTATGCCTCTATTCCGACCTTTGGTTCCCGTGGGTGCGCGTGGGTTGCGTAGGTTGCCTTCGTCAGGCGTTTTTGGAGGCATGACAATTATCGTGAACAGTGATTATGTTCTTTTCAGGGAAAATCGAAAAACAAATGGAGTCATGAATCGTGATATGTTTTGTCGTGATTCACGACAAAAATCTCTCGAATCGTGTCGTTGTCGTTCGTTACGAGTGGCCCATACATCTGGTGTTCTTCTGAAGAGAGCTCTTTCTCGCAGCCTCCTTCCGCACGAGACCGCCGAGAGACGTTGCGCCAACCTCAGCGTCGGGTTTCTTGCCCTCTCTTGCTACGGAGCTTGTCTTGGGGCCTTCGCCTGTCGCTGCTAGCGGAGGAATAGCCGTCGTCCATGGTATCATTGGCGCCTGCATCGCTGCCTGGACCGCCGCCTGCGCGGCTTCCGGCACCGCTGACGGCACCGCGGCCTGCACTACTGCGTGCACCTCTCTTTGCACCGCTGTCTGAACCTCTCCCTGAACTGCTGCTGGCACCTGCGTCACTCATGGTATCTGCTGTGTCGACCGTCCAACACGTGTGTATCGCCCTCTGGGGTCCGTGATACTGTTGTGCCTGAGAGTGGGCGGTGCACTCGTGCACGGGTGTCTCGTCGTGTGAGAGAAGCTGCTCGTGATATAGTCCTTTCGGCTGTGCTGCAGGCACGGTGGTTTACAGTTCTGACATATAACGCCTATTTTGTATGGGAAATCAATCAACCAATTATCGTGATTACGATGACTAAGCAGCTGATTATGAGGATTAAGCAACCAATCATCATTATTAGTTGATGACACGTATCAACAAAACTAAAAAACCTCAGATCACATCTATGATTAAAATTAATCGAAAACATTAGGAATAATCAACACCCGATGAGGAGTTGATGTACATCCCTTTATAAGTCTATAGAGCTGGGTGTGTTTCAACTCGTTGGAATTGAGGATCCCAATAACAGACTGTCAGTTGCAATAGGAAACTACAAAGGGTTAGTACACAGTTAGACTACGAGTATTGCGCATCGCCCAGTGTGATAGTTTTTCGACTTTGTTGCTTCTGGACGGACCGGGCCTGTTTTGGGAACCCCAAGACATGCCCAAACCATCGGTGGCGGGAAAAGTCCAAACTTTGACCGCGTCATACCAATATAAAGTATATGGTAGAACGGGGGGACCATGGTAAATATGACCAAATATTGTGAGTAAAAATAGGTACATATGCAGGTTTTTTGTGTACACCATACCAGGTAGGTCCTATAAACTATGGTCCCCCGTCATAGGTAAAATAAAGTAATTGAAAAAGAACAGCGCAAATTACGCAATGCTCCCCGTACAAACGCCCGAATGTTTACGAGTAGAGATATCATCAAGCTTTGCACAGGTGTTCTGTGACCCCCTATCAAAACACCGACGAAGGATATTGTTTTTGTTGTTTTCAAGGCTGCCCATGCTTTGCTTACGGGAAAGACAACTTTAACGCTAAGGACGGGACGGGACGGTAAACTTGTCGTCGAATTCGTGCTGTGGTATCTACCCCTCGACTCCCGTCGCCAAACACTGCCCCTACGGTCTAGTCCCGCCGTCCTACCCTGCCTCTACCGTCCTGTCCAGCCGGCAATACCTGCCCTTACCGTCTTGTCCCGTCTAGCCCGTCAATCCTTCCCGTCAAGACAACATGAATACCGCTTGTAGTATACGACATTTCCTGCCCTTCAAATAAGTCAGGAGACGCCGGTTTAGTCCTCCTGTGACGGGCGGTCGTCTGACAATACTACCTACATACCTTGTAGTTGGCCAGGAAAATTGAAACTACCACAACACAAATTCCAAGTCAAGGATAAAACATACCAGGTGTGTGTACGTAGACGGCGATATTGTCATACGCGTGTCCCGGGTGAACATATCATACCCATCAATACGTACGGTAGAGTCACCCCACGGTAGGGGTTGCACTCTTTTGGCCAGATGTTTCTGACCGATTGAGTTCCCCAAGTGAGGAACTAGCAGTTAGGATGGAATCCTTATTCGTATATTCGTTTGAGGACTAGCACATCGAAGTGCCGGTCGAGTGGCGCGAACAAATTTCTCCCAAGTCTTGTATCGGGTGAGATATTGAGCTCCTGACGTGAGGGGCTTAGGAACGTCTGGCGCACTCCTACCATGGGACGGCTCGGTAAGACAACAATAAAACTGCACATTATAGGATAGTACAAAAGTGTAGGCTGGGATCCAAACCTTGGAGCCCGCGCTGTACTGTACAGAGATCTGCCCAAAAGAATAGTCCGTACGATAAAGGGTACGACGCCGATACTGGCCGTAGGTTAGGCCTATAAATGGATACCAGTCGAACGTCGGAGTTCACTGTCGTACTCTGATTATGTAACCCACTCCACACTGGTATATGGTCTTACAACTACTAATGGGTAGATCTACAGCTGAAGACTATTTTGTTCTAAATGAAGACAAGGTGTATGTATCACTGCGAAAACCTCGCAGCTGTATTTCAAAATCACACGATTCTTCTACGATCAGTTTGTTGACCAATTTACAAACTTTTGACACTACGTTGTACTGTAGCCAACTGTGATCCACACATCTTACACACATCTTGCCGAAACGCTGTTTTAATAACTCCAAGTCTTTGTATGTGTGCTGCTAACGATCCAAATGATGATGGTGCGGAGACCTCAGACACGTTCGCCTGGTCCCGAACATTGATCGTGTTCAGCATCTTCAGGAGTCATGTGCCGGCGCAGCCCTATCCGGGATGTCACAGTCGTTCACACGGTGAATGTGTCCAGTGAATACCGGAGCGATGTTTCATCATCACTATAAAACGACTTTTGTGTTGATGCGACGAATGAATGCGGAAGACGTTCCACCCCGGCAATCGCAAAATATTCATGATACTGTAGGCCCGGTCCGAATGAGCTTGGGGCCCGTCCGACGATAGAGGTAGCACATTTCCGCTATTTTGTTTCTGAAAGACGGGGTGCCTTGAGCCCCAATCGTCGGAATGCCAATCTTGGTATAAAAAACAAACGTTTTTTAGACTTGGGCCGTGGGAATATTCGCCGCGATGCAATTTCATTTTTGCTGAAGTCAGTTTTCGGGTCAGGTATGGAGCTCCATAAGTTAGGAGCCTCAGAAAAATGAGGGTGAGCCTAACATTGACGATATTAGGTCTGCAACCGCGGGAGCAACGGCATCTCCGTCCAATAGTGTTGTTGCTACTGCGTCTGTCCGTCATTGCTGACCACGTTGCTTCCATTGATGCGGTGAAACGTATTTCCGGCGACGTCGCGTTGATTACAATGGGTGACCCCTAGTACAACTGGCGACTAGCATATGAAGCCCTTGCTGAAGCCGTCCTCCGCGTTTACTGACCGGCTTCGTTTCGGTGTCATTAAGGCGGGTTTAATGGCCCACCACAGCCTCCGTCTGATTACCACTCGTCTGCGAGCTCAGAGCCCATTGTGCGTGGCTCTCGGCATCGTGGTGCGTGGTCGTCCTTGGCGCAGTATGATCCATCGCTGCGCCCTGATGGAGTAAATTATTCTGGTCGGGGTTCGAAAGCGTTTGCTTGCGCCCCAACATACCCCCGTCTCTCGGCCTATGTCTGCCTTCAGCGATCCCGATCCTTCATTGCTGAGAGTACGCTAGCCCCCAGAGCGCCGGCGCCCCTCACAAACGTCGACACCAGGTGGACTGCATTCTTATTTACGCCCAAGAGCAACTGCACCCCAGGGCCCATTCTTTCCGTGCCTGTGAAGCCAGCGGCAGGTCTGGGGATATTAGGAAGGGGGCCTCGGAACAAGGCCCTGTGGGAATCATAAACAACTATTTCACACAATGCGATGTGTCCGAACAGCATAACATGAGAGAAGGATAGCCGACGCCTGAGGTGCCCAAGCAGTAAAGCGAATGAGGTTCGCGCCTAGCCACTGAGACGTGATCACTAAGTCCAAACTCGGTCATGACAATAGAAAGGTCAATTGTGTGTTAGCCATCATAACTTCAACGACTTCGAGTATCGGTTGCCCGCGGCGTCGTCGCTGTCTTAGCGCCCGCCCCTTCGCACCGATTGTCCAAGGAACGGACAATGCCGTTTGTTGTCCCGAATGTGGGTTGGTTCAGTGCTGTCCTTTATGGTCTCAAGCGTTGATCGACTCTCCAGAGGTGATGGGCCGGGGGGCATGACTATGTCTATTTCCGGGACGCGCTGCAGCCGAAACGCCGCACGTTGGTATCCTCCTATCTGGCTAGCGCTGCGCTTGGGGTAGTAAACGGTCAGGTAGCCCGGCGGTGTGCCAGACCTCTCGTGTTTCGAGAGGGGGGGAGGGGGACCGTCCACACGTTTCTTGCGCCATTCGTGGTACGTATTGAGCAGGTCGGTGACAGCACATGCTCAAGACAAAGAACAATTCGAACAATGCGCCTAAATTTGGCATATTATATGGTTGGGTTGTAGAGGCAACATCATTTCCTCGCAATGATACGAAATGAGTATGGGACTTTCAGGGCTACCTCATGTGACCAACGTGTTCCGGTGGGTACCGGTGCACGGGGCCGGCACGTTGCTCCGTAGACGCATTTGGGTCCAGGGGAAGCAATGCCTGTGAATACTTATAATACGCTTGTACGAAAGACATATCGGGTGCCGTACCCGTCTGTAAGGCACGGAAATAATGATCCACCTAGCACAGATACGGGTAGATTTTTGTTCAAGTGTCTGCAGCTACGCTACTACGATCTTCACGTGTTCGAGCGGGCACCATCGACAAATTGATGCCGTGGTTTGGTATAGAACAAGGTTAGCCGTGTGGTTGATCTAGCACGTGTCGAACAGATGTCGCTATGGACTGAACTCTTCTTCTAGCAGTGTGCCATGTCGTGCGTTATTGGAACATGCTAGAATATCTATCGCGAGACCAGGTATTGTTGACACTATATGCTCCACCCGACTGCCCCTATTCCAGCATAGCTCTCTTTGTTCGAGACCGCTGCGTCGTATAAGCACCTTGCATTGGGCCCGTACTACGACAGAGGTACTCATATACATTATTTGGGCCTAAAACATTATGAATGACGGGGTTCCAATACCTAAGAACTACTCTAATCGCTCAAATGTCATTGTAATTTTTCTGTATTGATATTATTTGTCTACCCGAGACCATGCTATCGCTCATATGTATGTACAGTAGACTATGAAACTCTCTTTGCTGTCGTCCTCAAACCACCTGTACGAAGCACACTACAAGTTGATGAACGGCTATTGTACAGTCTACAGCTAGCGTCCCGTGCATTACTTGTCGAATACCAGGTGTGTACGTGTTTCGCGCTTGCCTCATGTCTAACCCATACTCGCTTTCTAAGAGCATGGGCTGACAAGGATCAACCTGTAGGGGCGGTATACGCACTTCACTTCAAGATTTCTGCTATGCCTTCGCCCTATTGCCCTCTCGTTGCGTATGTAGTTCCGACGATAAGCACACAAACAACCACCCCATTGGGCTACGCGTCGAATCCTCTGCCTTGCCATCGTCCCGAAGGCTTCTCGCGTTGCTCATTATCGGTAGCCAAAGATCTCCAGAGCTGAAAAACAAGGAGAAACACCGATGCCAAACACCTCCGGACAAACTCGGAAGGGGAACATTCAGATGCATACATCTGAAACAGTTTGCAGATATCTTCGGGGCAAACATCACCCCCAGGCTGTATCTACTGGAGAACAAAGGATCACGAGGCACAACGAACTTCGTGTACATCAACCCACTGTTCTACGAATACGTGATATCCTCCCGATGTACACACAAGCAAGTTGAGTGCGTTGTACAGAACTTGCTAAGAGGTAAGAGGAGTAGCTGTGAAGCACCGCACATTTGAAACACTACTTTATTCCGAGGTCTCCGAACCTTCTGCCCTACCTCCGTCCCCTCTGATTGTCGATGTTTCTGCATGGGCAGCCCGCGTCTTTCGTGTTTGTTATCCCCCCTCCCATTCTTTGTCGATGGCGATTTTGGATGGTGCCCGTCCATACATGGAGTGGAGCACTTACTAGTACAGTAGTTATGCTTATAAGGTTTCCTACCATAGCCTCCCCACACCCGCGTGTTTGTGAGGTAGACAACCAGGTTGGACGTATACCTGGTACTGTGTTTGTTTTTTTGTTTGCATTAAATCAACTCGGAACAGAGGGATTTATCAATAATATGGCGAAGTTTGTAGTGGTATCTGGTAATACACCCACACGGATGTTATAAATAACGGGGAACCATAGTTATTAAGACCTACGATACACAAAAAAACTATATATACATATTCGTACTGACAATTGTTTCTCCTTTTTACTATGGAGAATGGCGGAATCTCTGTAAGCAGACGAATTCAATAAATTGGACTTTGACACCCATATATTATAGAAGATATCCCCTTCAAGCGGGTGTTGTAGCAAGCTCACCCATCATGTATGTGTAGGGCATAGCAATTGCTCATAGTCGCGCAGAGGCATGATGCACATTGACTGGCCAATTTTGTGTGGTTCACGTGACTTCAATGAATTTAAGGATATCTCGAACATAGTTGTGTCGCTCCGGCGGGATTCCGTTTTGGTAAACGACTTCTGGGGGTTGCCATTGATACTACTTCGTCCGTCTCGTGTCCGCTTGACCCGCCGAAAATCAAAACCGGCTCGTGTACCATATCCCGCCACTATAAAGGGCTCGGCACTACTGTAGCACTCCCCCTAGGAAAGAAAGACGGACTATGCGAGGAACAAAGGGAAGATTGTGGGAGCGACGACGTAAGTACGATGTTTGGCATACTCGTCAGCTCTTAAGTGGTTGAACTGGGAACACTAAGTTATGAGTGGGCATAATATGGTCCCGGTCATTACAGGAAAAAACTATAAATAACTCTACCCTAGCCATCTCATGCCACTGCCTCAAGGTATGTCCGTGCGTGTTTCTTGTTTTAATGTCATCGGTATCGCACTCGGAATCGGCAAAAACCCGGCAGGTGCTGACCCACAAAAAAAGAAGCTTTCTCTCGTCGATTGTATTCAGAGCGGACAAGGCTGAAAGTGATTTGTGCAGTGTTCGATATCCAACGTAAAGATTCAGTGGGTGCACCCGAATACAAAAGTTATCTTCCAATACTTGACCGTTTCGGCTAGACGGTGGCTTCAACGATTCCTTTAACTAGCCAACCCGGCCGTTGCAGCACCAGGCAGATCCAGGGGGTGTGCTGCGTGGAGCCGTGTCATACGAAAATGTGCATGTGCGCCACCGGTCTAAATATTGGGCGAGTGCACGCAGATGCGACATTTTTCGTCGAGCACTGGGCCGTGTTTAGCACACAATAGCTTCGATGACAGCCTTACACCGTGCCAAGGTAACCAGTGTTGTCTTCACTAACGTGTTTGCAACACCGGCCTCTTAAAATTAGGCTTATTTCAACACCGATGTCGTGATTCCGCGGGTGCATGCTGGTACGACGTGTTTCGTCGAAGTTTGGACCGTATCGGGCACATGAGAACTTCAATGATAGCCCCATACCATATCAAAGTAGCTGGTGCGGCGGCTGGCTGATCCGGGTCGGATGCAGAAAACTTGTGGCGGTGTCGTAATTTAACTGTTCACGACACCGAGTTCGCAGTAAGGCCTATTTACGACACCGGGCTAAACCTTCTGCGTGTGCACCCGACTATTATCTATCTCGTCGGGTACCCGATCGTTTCGGGTACATGATGATAGCTTCAAGTATAGCCCTACACCATGATATACCGTTCGTGGCAGAGACGGGCTGATCAGGAGAGGGGACCCTAAACGTGGCTAGATCTTGTAAACCACAGGGAATTGGCGACACCTTTGTCGTCGACAGCTTAGCTCTTCTATTAGTTGCTTCTGCCACCAAGCTATTGGTTCAATCGATTGCACACCAAAACCGGTCCTCAAGCCAACGCCAACCACAGCCACTGTAAGGTTGTCGAGACACACCTGAAACATAGACACACTCCGGCCGACAACCGAGCACGCCGGCTACTTGACCTGCAGAAACCAACTTTATTTAAGCCTTGTCAAACATGTGACCGTGACGTTCATACAGCCAAGATACTGCCGGTAGATGGCGGTATTCCTGATTCCTTTGACCTAGCGGCGTATGCCTTTCTTCGCTTCTCATTAACCAGATATCTGCTCGTAGGAAGGGCATACAGCTTCTTAAAGAGAAAATTGATATTCTGACCGACCCGTCTGGGCCGACACTGCGGTGGCACTCTAGCCCATCAACTAATTTTCGAACGACGTGGGATACTCTGCGTGCCCCGTGGAACGGCCCTCCGTTCTGCAGCCGTGGACTCGCTACCAGTGGATAGTCGGTTGATAGGTTGCACCGAAGGTCACACTCCTGCTTAAGAGCGATAGTGGGCTGCCTACAAGCGGAGGGCCTGGCAACGGGAAGCACAGAACATGCCACGCTTTCCACAGTCGCGATGTGGCACTAGGGCAGCCGGAAAGCAGGATGATGGGGCTCGCGGGAAAGCCGTTGATTTGTCAATGGTGGGTTTGCTACGGCGATATCACTTCCGTTCGCAAGATTTGGGATGGAACATAAGAACGTACGGCGATGGGTCGATGTGGAAAGCGGATTGTATATATTTCCGGTGTGTTAATTGAGCCGCCTTATGCTGAAAGTGCACGGACAAGTGGGACAATGTCAGGACACTCTAACAATGTTTTCGCTGTGGCTGTCACCTTAGTCCCTCCTTCGCTGAAAGCAAAGGCTTCGACGTTAAAGTTACAATCCTACCTGTGCGCCAGGCGGTCCACCTCCTTGCTTCTTTGCAGTTTCTCCCACCCCACTACGCGAGGTGTCTTTTGAAGGAAACGTAGACACAAAGCTGACACGGCTGATGGCACCCACAGTTACCACGGCGATCAGTCAAGGCAACCAGGATTGTACGAAGAACCACGGATAGCTAGAACTTAACCCTGTTCTAGTGCACTGTACGTCGTACATAGAACAGGACGAGCAGTCTAGCAGTCACAAGGTAAGTGTTTCTGCAGTGTCTGGCCTTTCACCTGATATTGCTGCTGCCACGGCCCCTCGTCCACTCCTCCTTGTCGACTACTGCTAGCGCTTCGTCCAGTACGGTCGCTCTGAAGAAGGGAAGAGTAACCATCCCGCTAAGTCGGAGCGGGAAAAAACTGGCGTGCCCACCGATGGGGTCATGGAGATTGTGGGGGTCTTCCGGGCCCGGAGAAGCGGTGTCCTTTGCCGTCTCCTGCCGCGCGACTACTCTATCCGCATCCACGACGGGGTAGCCAATCTCGCAACACCGAGGATATATTGCAGCTTACGCACCGAAACAGCATGCTTCAGCTTGATCTCGTCCCGCTAATAATGGTGAAACATTTCATTTTCCTCCTCAATTGGTTAGCGCGTGTCACCAGCGATCGAGTTGGTGTATCGTCGACACCAAGTACAGGATTTCGCTGTCGCTCGCTAGTGGACCACACCACTACAGGAATACAAGCAGTACCTGAAAGAGGTGGTAACAATGTAATTGCTCAAGAGCAAAAGACACGTACAGCAGCGGCCGCCAACAACGTGAAGTGATCCCTAGTGAACTACAACGCGTGGAAACGCGTTTACTGGTTCATCGTCCGCCAGCAAGATGTTGTAGTTGTTCGGTGTCCGATTCAAATGGCAAATTACACAGGCAGTAATGCTCGATCGACTGGTGGTAAGGTGGTGCAATCAGAGACGTGGGGTGTGCAGATATCTGGGGGCCGCGTTTCCCAGCACAGTATAAGTATACTTCGTACACTATGTGTGTGGCTAATCTTGTATCCGGATGATGCTCCATCGGAGCGATTTCAATTTTACCCCGAGGGTGTCTGGCGATTTCTTTGAATGAAGTATCCTAGGTTACCCACCTCAGGGTTGAGCACGATAGAGTATATATTCGTCACATACCGTTTTTTATGAGCCCACTCCGAACAATAGTCAGCCTTAGACTCTTGTTCAGCGGCTTTTTTCAAAAAGGGACAGGGCTACCGTAAAGGAGCACGAAACAAGACGCACAATTACATTGGAACCCATCATACATTACTGGTCGTATATACTCGTACTGTAGCTGCTGTACGTCACACATGCGTAGGAGCCAAAACAAGCATAATTTGAGACGTTATATCGCTGAGACGCCAGACTTCTCCCGCCCGAACAAGACACATTGCGGCATGACACGTGCGCCTGGCTCACTGTTTGGAATGGCTTGAACCGATCATTCCCACTATCAATAAAACTACTGAACATATGGCGACGGTCCAGCTGCAGTTTATCATATTTGTTTACATGCAATGTACGTACCTGGTACGTATGTTGGGTTCAGGGCGCGCGCCACGGAGACTGGCCGGGGCCTAAATTTAGGCCGTAGGGTACAAGCAGGCTCCGCACTACGAGGCGATGCTGAAGAAGCGATGAAGTCAGCACGCATACATACGGGATATCGGACCATACCTGAACAGGTGATCTGGTCGTGTTCTTCATAGATAGGTGCATGCCTTATCTATCACATCGTGTCACGCCATATACAGCTATATACAGAGTTAGGTGAAATATGAACAGAAAGCATACGTCAGTTTGAAGAATAAACGTTCGAATTATGCTGAACCGGACATTTTAGAATACATTGCCCGCGAGGGATAAATCATGCGACGGGTACCGAAAGAGCAATACACTTGTACGATGATCTTAAGTCAGTTACCAAAGGGCAAAACCTTGTGCCAACATTTTGCTGTGTCGGCTGCTCCCGGAGACATTTGTGGTTGACAGTCGGTACTCGGCGCCTACGTAATTTAAAGCCTGCAACTCAGGGAGGGCCTTTATTGAACAACCGGCGCAACGAGTATTAATTTGAAGCCCTCCTTGTGCCAGGTGTATTATACATTAAGAAATACACACAGTATCGCCTTCGCTGCGTAGCAAGCCTGGCCCAAGATCAAAGCGGCCGAAGCTTGGGCGCGAAGAAAACCTCATGCGCTACAATGTGAGACTAACTCAAAACGGTGTTTTTATGGCGTTGTAGCCGCGAACATCGTCATTTTCTAAAAAGGCAATCTTCTTGCCCTGCACTGCGTTGAGTGGTATGAAGAGTATTGTGGACACATACTATTTCCATATAGGCCATGCGCACACAGGTTACGCACAGGAAACAGCGTTACTGGCTAGAGAGACGCATACGAGCCCATGACACAGAGCGACGTCTGTTGTACCGAGGCTACCTTAACGGGGAGTGGGCAGGCCAATACATTGCGGGGTGCTCATAAAGGACGTAATCGCCTTTCAAATTCCCCTATTGTGTAAACACTATCCTTAGCACTAACGTCAACACCAGACCTAACATGAATATTGAAACGGCGTGGGCGAACGAAGTCTCCCTCTTGACACGCTCCTAGTCGAAGATAGTGAGCAAACGGCACGTGTTTTAATCGCCGTATCGAGCACCAAAAGTACACCAAGGGCGCGGATTTGCCTACGTTTTGTTTACTGTGCCTCGTGTGATATGTCCCAAAGCATGGTTAAAATGTCTCTTGGTTAGAATAGCGTGGACATTGTGGATAAAGCTGGATTCGCTTTTCATCTGAAAACGTGCTTAGAACTATCTATGCGTAGGATACCGAGAGGGGGGATGGGGGGGTCTCGTCTACGAGAACCCGGGGACAGCCATTTGTACTTCGAGGTATGAATATAACTATCGAAACGGCTGGTCTGTATGCCTTTGTAATGTTTCCAGACGCGTCGGTGACTGGTAGTTAACGGGTACGTCATGTTTGGGTGAGTGATTGGCATTGGAGTTCAAGAGTAGTCAGCCGAAACGAGGTTTTAACCCGAGGGTGTCTGTCGATTTCTTGGCTATAACTATAGTAGGCCAATGCAGTCGAGCCTTATTCAAACTTCATCAAATCCAGGATATCCGGTATATATTGATCGTTATTTCTCCCCTAACCGAACCGAGTTTCAGGACGTATCTGAGGACGCTCTCCTTCGGAAGGCGGCGCTTACCAGCACAAACCGGCATAGCTCCCGCTGGCTCTTCGAGACAAGGCCTATACTCCTCGCAGGGCTCCAACGGGACGGAGGACGAGCAGAAGGAGAAACACGCGAAGGACGCGCAGCAAGAACGGGAAGAAGGACGAGGGGGTTCTGCTCCCATTTTAACCAGGAGGTGTGGCTAAATCCCGTTCAAGAAGATATATAGTCTGAGCCTGCATTCCGGTTAAGCGCGTGGACTGTTTTAACCCTCTTATCCTGGTCGAAGACAGAGCTGATCAACTCTAATATTCCCATGCTCGTGTTTTTTTCTTGCTTCTTCTGCTTGTGCTCGGCGCAGATGGAGAGCTGCGAGAGAGATAGATCTTGCCCCGAGGAGCCGGGGAGAAAAACCCACCCTAATGACCCCGGAGGGAAGAGCAGTGTGATGAAGTCTCCGTTGGCCTTTCATGCATCGACACAAACGAAATCCTATTGGGCTGCGGTATAATTCAGTGGGCAGAAAACCAAAACGAATATTGAGGCAGTATGTGCGCACGAGTAACGGCAGCAAAGCAGGTGTTACGTTCGAAACTAGGCCCTCCTTGGAGATACTGTGACCCCTTTGCTGTGCAAATGATAGTAATATTGATTGTTTGGGTTGCTCTTGTAACAGTCTCAACACAAGTAGAACAGAGGTGGGGCGATGTTGTTGGCATCGTACTCAATAAGCAGCCTATGAACTTGTGGTATGATATGTTGGTGACACGCTGATGAGATCGAATCACTTGGAATCTGCGCCGAGATATTGTCGGAAACCCGGCTGCACTCTCGAAGCTGCTGCGAGCATCTACCCGCCCCTTCAAAAGATAGACGAGGGTGGTGATGTCGTCGGGATTGGTGGACGCCAACAATGAACATGGAGGGGGGGGGCGTCTATGAATGAATGCTACCAGGTAGTGCAGAACCCGAAACTCCTGTTGCGATCTTGCTGCTAAACCAGCACACACAGCGGTTGCTAGTATACCTGACGTCACCGGACCACTCCCTGCGTCACTACTGCTCGCCGCCCTCTGTGCCCAGACAACGCAGACTATTGTTGCACTGTTGGTAGTCTTGTTCTACTTGTGTATTCTCACATTAGTTCATCGCCTTCAACATACTATAAACCAGGTTGATAGCGGATATTTCTTCGTTAATTTACTCCACGGCACTGCCAAAAAACACCGCTAGACTCCTCAGAATGCTCCCCTTAGTTTTCCGAGAGGTTTCTCGAGCTCGTTTCCGTCTCTCCAGAGTCCGTGTTGAACTGTTCGTCCATATTTCCAGTTAGTTCAGAGGACATCATTATTTTTTAATATCAAAATCTGCGAAGATTCATATTTTCTGACCACAGTTCTGACCAGCAGCCTTAGTTCTGACCCTCCAGAGAAAACTGATAGGCTGCTCCTAAAATTAAGGTAGGACCTAGGAGAAACGGGATATTGTCCCTGAAAGCTCGCGAATGACTACTGGGAGTCATTTTGAGGAGCCTATCGCCGATTTTGGCTTTTCTGCCGAGTAACGCGCGTATTTCCGGCCTAAAAATCCAGTTCTGAGAGCTCAGAAATAATTTGCCATAATAAGTTACTAATATATATGAGAAAAATTTGAAGGGGTCTCAGAATAGGCTTTTCTGGCCGAACATAGGCGATTTACTCGACGGGACAGTCTAAAACATCGGTAGATATACTCCTCAGGATTCTCCCCTTAGTTTTCCGAGAGCTTTTTCGAGCACTTTTTTACCCTTTCTCCAGAGTCGTAGTTGGCATTTCCGTCCGTATATTTTTCCAGTTCTGAGGACATCATGATTTTTTTTTCACACTCTAAGATCCATTATTCCTGGCCCCAGTTCTGACCAACAGCCTTTTTTCTGAGCCTCCAGAGAAAACTGCTTGGCTGCCCCAAAACAATTAACTGGGAGTCCGCAGAAACGGAAAATTGTCCCTGAAAGCTCGCAAATAACTACGGGAGCATTTTGAGGAGTCTATCGGTGTTTTTAGCTTTTCCGCCGAGTAAAACGCGTATATTCGGCCTAAAAATTCAGTTTTGAGAGCTCAAAAATAAGTTCCGATATCACTAGTTGGTATTTTAATAGTTGGCCTATAAACGAGATTAGGTTATTTTGTTATCCGTTACCTCTCATCATACTATGTTATTGAAATACAAATCTGACTTTTCAGCTCCAGAGTGATTTGAACATGTCTTGCTGTCGGGGGTTCTGGTCGTCAACACATCAAGAACACTAGGGTATGGCGTTTATTTGCTAGCTACCTGGTAATGAATACATACGGTAGAACATAACGTACCTAACAGGGCGGCGAACACCAACCATTCCCTCCATATCACATTCGTGTGCCGGCCATCGTAGATCAGGCGCAAGCAAACGAGGGAGGAGGGTGACGCAAGCAGTGGGAGTAATAATACCTGTTGTGTGTGCTGGCTCAACGTCAAGATCTCAACAGGGGTTTCGGATTCAAAAAGAGGGTCTGGACGTCTCCCGGCCCGATGCTCATTCCGCACATACATCCTTCCACCTCGGCAACATCACCGCACTCTCGTCCATCGTCAAGGTGAGGAGCTGGTATGTTTTCGTCAGTGCCCAATGTACAGCGGGGTACCACTCAGCCGCTGTCTCGAGGCTGGCTTGAAGGTCTGGTCGATTTAAGCTCCTCAGCTAATTTCCACGCACCCCACACATATATATTGGAGTTTGTCGCTTGCGGGTGGTTTAAAACTCGCCGGTTCAACTCCCGCGTATCGATGTCAGTGCACGATCATCCCGAATAACCCTTGTGTCCCCCCTATTCACCGCAGTTAAATTGGGATGCTTGGAAGGAGCCTCCGATCTAAACCCCCAATCGCTGCCGGAACTCTTGTGCGCGCGCTGCACCACCAGGTTCCCCAGTTATCCTTGTGTTGTCGCATTTTTAGTGTCCTTCTTTTCGTCGCCCTCCTTCTTTCTGCACTAATAATAGGCGTCTATGGAGAGCTGCGAGGGACATGAGTCCTGCCCAGACTAGGCGTTCACGCTCGCAGCGCCCCACAAAATACTCCGGCGAAACGACAGGGGAGCTGCCGTTTCCGATGCCGCGGTATATCCCGCTGCCCAGCAGTGTATGTTTTACCGCCAAACAGACAGCAGAAACGGAGAGCGTGGCACCCCTTCCCCCTTCTGGCCGGGGTAGGCTTCGTGGGAATCGCTGGCCGGATTGTTGAGGCAAGACTCGTGCCTCCCGCGGTCTTCGATAGTCGTCGAGGAATGAAAAAACATTAATATAAATAATAAGGAGAGGAGAGAGTGGGCCCCTCTGTAAACCGGGGTATGACGCCTGAAGCTGTCCATGTGCTGAGCAAAACGTTGACTCACTCAGTCTTCCTCCGGCGGCCAGTGATTTGGGTAAGTACCGAAGAGTAAGAACAGCATATAGAACTGACTGTAGTACCATCTGTCAATGAATGTGTTTCGGATAGAGTATATATATAATGCAGGAAATTGTTCATGTTCACAATACGCCGTCCAGGGAGATTTGAGCGCAAATGAAACCACACATATTTTTTGGACGGGATGTTTTTCGAGGCCATGGATCTCGACTATGATAACGTAATACGTATACCATGTATCACAGAAGACCGATTCCCAGCAAATCAGATGGGTTCGGGTTTTGCTGATAAATGGATTCTGCAGTGTTGGTGCAGTGCTGGTACAGGCCTCCTGCGACGATGAAAGAGCCATAGGTTCGTAACGCGCAGACCAAGAGCACCAGCAGGGCAAGGACCATGGCATCCATCTGCGTCGCGAGTAAGAACAGTAAAACCATGGGGACAAAGGGGCAGCGGAAGGCAAAGATCAGCAGGTACTCCCCTAGTTCAACAGCACGATCACACCGGAGGTTTAAGGTGCTAGAGTAGTGTATCGAGAAGCCCTCACCATGCCCAGTTTGGTTTGCGCATATTTCAGCCTCAACATCATCACTTCAGTCCTCAACCCTCGGGTGGGGGGGGTGGGGGGCAGCTGCAGCGTTTGGCGTCCAGTGGGGTACCCTTCTCTCGACGCAAGTCTGAAGGCCAGATTAGTTGAAGCTTTTCTTTGGGGTATGTAACCCAACACAAATCCCTCTCACATCACATTCACTTAGGTCTGTCTCTTGCGCAAGCTTTCTAACGCGACACCCCCTTGCCACCTTTTTTTTGGCGAATCCTCCCCAAACCATCCCGAATAATCCTCGTGGAATAAACAGAGGGGTGCTTGCCGGAGGTGGATTCCATCGGTGTCTGTACGCTGAGCAAAGCGCGGGCGTATCCTCCCCGCCCTAAAATTGTATAAAAAAGTGGGTCCAATCTCAAACACCACAACTAATCGCCGCGTCGCCATGGATAGACTCGTAAATGTACGCCCTCCCGAAATATTCACCTTTCTCTATCCCGCAAGACGAAAGCGTTGCCCAGGAAGTCCCTTATTTGCAAGTGAAACAAACGCCGGCAGCAACGAAGTGTTTACCACCTCCCTCTCGTTGCTGGGCGAGGGAGGCTCATCATGGGGAGCTCTGGTCGGCTGCCTGAGGATGGAAGCATCGAGCTGGCATGATTACGTCAGCAACGAACATGATACGAAGGATACGAGCAAGAAGAGTAGGGGAAAGACGAGGGTGAAGGTAAAAGGTTCAGTCGTTTGTTGAACCTGGGCATGAGTTGAAAAGCTGCCCGAGCTCTGACCAAGACCTTCTTCCGTCATAATCCGGACAGTATCCCCGAGGCGATAGGTTACCATCTGACGTGTGTGTGTGGTACCAACTACCAGGTATATATTTTGCTCGAATTAATAGGAACTCCAGCCGAACTCATTTACGTGGCACTGTTTAGCAGCTGGAACGGTAGCTCTATACTACCCAGGTCCCTGGGTCGGATGCATATGTCGTGCCACGCTGGTTACTGTTAGGGCGTGAGAAGCCTGCCCTCTCTGCGAAACGTTTCACAAGTTTTCAGTAAAAAAACAATGTGAGGGAATATATTCAATCAATCAACGCCATCAAATAAGAATACGTTTTGCCAAAACCAGCTCGATGATGATCAATACGCTATCACACCAGATGTACGTTTTCAATATCATACCTAAAATGGGGCTTCCTGAAGTGTAGGGTTTTCAATATGAAACTTGACCCTTTAAAATCGTCACCGAAACAAATGTTTGAAGGATGTTTAGTCTCCCTTATCAGTGGTTGACGTTCGAGCTCATCAAATACTGCACACTGTCCGATGGCGGACGCAATAAATAGATTAACACCACCCAAGCGAAATGTTATGTAGCGAAATAGTAATCGTCGATAGAGCGTTTCATTTTTTCTCTTTTCATGCTGGACGTCGTTAGGGCCTCGTTAGAAAACCACCGCGGGGGAATGGTTGCCCTGGTTGTTTCAAACAAGCAACCGACAACGCCAACGAAACACACTGAACTCAGGGAAGGGACTGCTTGTCGGATATATATTCCGGTTGCTCCTAGTATCTCACCTCTGGTCGTCTCACAGCGATGACCTTACAATAGAAACCAATCCTGCTGACACGCGTGTTGCTATTGTCGGTCGTGGTTCTTACGAAGGAGGTCCGTTTGTCGCTCATTGGTGCGCAATTTTGCGGGAAGGGAAACTCAATAGACACGAGCAAACATTGCAGTATACCTTTCTCAACACCGGTCGACGTTTACAGATACCCTGTGTATGTTGCATACCTGGTATGCACCATCCGCCGTTCGGGTAACGATAGTTGGTGTTCCGGATATGTTCGCAGCCGCTGGTGATGCCCCTTGGCTGAATGTCGTTTAATTCGTCGACGATGATCTTCCCGCTTTCCGCGAGGCGAGAGCGTCGCTGATTCAGTATTATATAGGGAATTGTCGGGGTCTTGGGAGGGCTCCACGCACAAATAAAAAAGCTCTTCACATGATTTATTCGGCACTTGTCCGTTACGCTGCAACCATTTTTGTCTTTGAGCTCGTGCGATGCTGCTATTACGGGGGGCCATAGTTAACAGGACCAAATATTGTAAGTAAAAATGGTTAAACATATAGGCTTTTATGTGTACCATAGGTCCTGTTAACTATGGTCCCCCGTAACAGTCGGTTGCCGGGACCTTCAAATTCCCCTTCGTAGGGCGTCATTAACAGCTTGGCCGACTCAGCTGCAAAGACGTAAAGGATGCAGTGCATATTCTGCCGAGTGCCCTGCCAGAGCCGGATCCGTCCAGCTGGATCCGTATTCACATATCTGACATCGGGGAGGTCGTCTGCGCTGAACGGTCTGAAGGCATTCTGCTCCGGAACATATGCAGCGAGTTCGACTATATCGCGACCACAGATGCACCACGGCAGTAGTAGTGGTCGCTGGCTATGTGACGGAACACCATGACGGCATACTATTCTCGGGATATGACCTGCCTCCATCACGAACTGGGAAACACTTCAGAGTCGGTTCGGCTCTTCCCGTTGGTACAGCAAGCGTACTTGACCCCGAGGGCTTGCTATATTGTCATCGCAACACCGCAGAGTCGATTCTCCGGGTGGAAATCCTTCGGTGGCATCTGGGGTCAACACGTACGAGACCGACGGCCGCTGGATTGGGAGTTTGGTGAAATATGCCAAAATATTCACTTCTGCATAAGTCAGCGCGTGCAATTATGGATTGAATGATCAAGGTTGCATGTATCACGGGTCAAATGTGCGTGTCCCAGCGTGTGCATCTATGCCCTTTTCGCCTTAGTCCATGACCAAGCACCATACGCAACCTCCACGAATGATGGCCGACAATGTCAAGTACGTCTGTCGACACTTCAAGCACATCAATAACGACGAAACCTACCTGTTCCGTCGTCAGTAAGGCGACCTCAAGCGTCAGAGATGACGCGCTGGCATATTGGTGCCTGTCTCTCGTCACAACGCCTAAGACGTCATCAATGGCAACGGCACGGGCCCAGCAAGCGCGATCGGGCGGAGATGTGCACACAACAACCTCGACAAGTCAACATTCCAGCCAGGGTGCGAGAGGTCATCGAGAACGCAAGCTATCACCGCGTCGAAGATGGTGCTGTCAGGCCGAACGAACAGTAAAGAACACCAATATCGCCGTCTCGGTCGCCACGGGTCTGTGCGTAGTTGGGTCCAGTCAAGCACGACAAGAGTAGTCCCCAGGCAAGAGAGGTTGTGTTTCTGAGTGGGGAAGGCAATCCACTCACAACATCCGCGACACTGCTATCGGGCACGCAGAATTCCCCTTCTTCCGAAATACGTGGATTGCTTGGACGCGTTAAGAGCGGGTGCACCGGATAAGACGCGTTCGACAGTCGAATAGAAGAAGCGAGCGAGCGGCCATGGCAAAAAAACAGCAACTAAGAGACCGGCGTTGGTGCCGTGGTTTTGCCGGGTGGTTGCTACTGCTCGTTCTATACACTTTACCGGCGGGGAGGGCTTCAAATATTCCGTGGTTTTTTGTACACCTTCGTTAGCCCCACTAGTGGTGATGATGGGTGCTATCCGAATCATTGGCATGGTGTCAACAATTTTCCCGACAGATACCAGGCGTATGGAGGCGGAGACGCATACCCACCAGCAGAGGTTGAAACATTGCATGCACATATATATATATATATATATATAGGTTTGGGGATCATGTCAAACAGCGTTTGAATAAAGTAGCATTGACATCACAGCGACAACGCGATTCTTGTTGAGCGGTTCTTGGATTGTCCCACCAATAAGCGTCCCTGAACTTTATAACCTCCTAAGCGGCAGCATAGGTATACCCTCCTTTCCCATCACACCGTCTCCGCTTGTGCCTGTCTTACCCTAGTCTTATCCTCGTGAGGAGGCGGTACATATTACCACAGGCGGCCCACTAGAGCCTGTTCAGGTATGAAGCATCAGCACCTCCCCTTTACCGCCCGTCCGCCCGTAGGCAGGTTATCATCGCTGTCCGGAAGACATAAATTCACCTGCACACCCCGTCAATCGCCTCTCCACTCGCAGCCAGCCTCCGGGTGCAGACCAGAGGAGTGATTCCCTGGCGATGCATGAGATACATCTCCTGCCAAAGCAGCGGTGGTGAACTGAATGCACTAGGAACATCGGTTGATGAGTCGAGCGGAAGATCGAACGCCTCCCGAAGACGCGACGATGGCCTTGCTCTCACGAGCAGAGAGCTCCCTGATGGATAGCGCAGTAAAAGCTACGTCTGCCATAGCATCAATTTGACCTTGATCGGACGAGCGGAGGGCTGGTTGATGGAGGGTGCAGACAGTCGAACGTCGTCAGAGGGAGACCACCAGGTATGTACCACTTGCTGACAGCCTCATCATGGTTGCATGAAGCGCACCGTCGCATCTCAGCTAAGTAATTCCAGATGAGTCGTGTGTCTGTGCTACGCGAATTTGGGGCACTGTTCTCGGTGATGTGCATTTTATGGGAGAACTCTGGGGCGTGTGACTAATTCAAGCATTTGCTGGGTAGCAGTTGTAATATATCGTATATCGTGTCTGCGTTTCGCGTGCTGGCTCTAGACATGTGGTGATCGTGGTGATGCCGGTTCGTTGCCAACTCGAAAATCGGTCCGGAGACTAACTTCAAGGCTGCGTATTCTCAGTACTCGTCATTTGATGCAACGATCCAGCTTTTCAGAACTAGGCGACGTACGACCCAGCTTAGTTATTGACTAACATTCGTGAAGTTCTTGGCCGCAACTTACGGGATCCCTTGGTCACCGGCATATCGACGACCTGCGATCAATACCAGCGGCCCGCGCCGAATGATATTGCCATTCGGTGCCAGGCGTTGGTATTTATAGCTGCTCTCAATCTGCCGTCGACCAAGAGAGCGAGTGAATTTGGGCCACTAACACTACGTGCGGTAATCAAGAACCAAGCTGTGCCGTACGCGGCAGAGTCGGGAGACAACACGCAGATTTCAGCTTAGCTCGCCCAAGGTGATTCCAGAGTCGGAAGGTCACGCCGTGGTCTGGAGATAGATTTTGATTTATGGCACACAAGTGTTCTATGGTAACATATGCAAGTACTTTGTGTCATTCTAGTAGATATTATAATCGGCATTCGGGTCCGACGATTGTTCGGGCGATGCACTGGAACTAGTCCGCAAATCATTGCCCAAGTAAGCAAGGACCTGGGAACATACTCTAGCATATCGTCTATCGGTTTCGGTTTAGCTTCACTCCGGATCGACTGTTGTTGATAAAAAACTAATGATAGCCCCAAAGTTGTTTTCGTCACAAAGCTTCCAAGTGCAGCAAGAGGAGGGAGACCATAGATAGAAACTGGCACTCAGCTAATTCTCGAACTCGCCCCTGCCTCAAAGCTCCCCCATATACGTGCATCACCCTGAACCAGTCGGATTACGCCTGAACGATGAACAGACTCCCGCCGGATATGCACTGCATACTTGATTTCGCTCGGAATACACGTCGCCACTAAGCTGAAATGCAGTAGGGCCCCTCATGCCGCCGATAGAATTCCAGAAATTTGATGGGGTTATGTGCGCGCTTGCCTTGACGGTGGAATCATCAGCCACCCCACCATTGCTTCTTTGAGAGGCATCGGTTCCCTTAAGCGCTAGGGCAAGTCCACACCTCTTCTTAGGGGTCCATTGGATATTGTTTGTCGCGCCGAGACCACCCGCTTCTACGCTGGCAGTCGTTTCCCACTCACTTGTTCGGGAGGAGGTAGGTCTTCAACACCCCCCGTCCGTATCTCCTCCGTCATGCTATGGCGGACTGACTGCAAGCGAAGGACCGTTCGATAGGGAAATCAGTGATCCAACTCACATCTCAAAACAATGGTGGTGCAATGTGATGAACGGAGGGCCGACAAATAGCCGCGAAGACATTTTAACCCGTGCCGAGGAAGAGACGGAAAACCAGAGCTTGGAGCGTAATGCAGGTTGATAGAGTGCCCAGACGATCCAACGCCTCCAGATGAGGCAATGGTGGACTGCCTACGAGCGATGAGCTGGCTGAGGGGGCGTGCAGAGGGCCGAACCCCTCCCAAACAAGCGATGGTGGGCTGGCTGCGAGCAGAAGGGGCGTGTAGACGGTCCAACGTCGGAGGCGTTACGGCGGTCTCCGTTCGGTGGCAACCCGTTCGTGTAGAAAGACTGGGGTGATATACGTAGAACAGCGATCGCTTGAAACTTCTGTTGTGTCTGTTGTATGTGTTTCGTTGTCGATTATTTCTGTTGATGCTAGCGGTTGGTTTGTTTCGACAGCCCCTAGCAGGCCCACTGCCGGTGGAATGCCATACCCTGCAATACGTGCGCGAGATACGCCTCGTCGGCTCTGCAGCAGTAGCGGATCGACAAAATGGAAACGTCCGAGCGTTCCCAAAGCCTTCGTGGACTGCGACGGCGATCGTTCTAACGGTGGTGATTGGGGTAAGGATGGTGGCGGCGGCGTTTCCTGTGAGGAGCGGAGGGCACGTATCTGCGGTCGCTCCCAGAATCGCTGTCAGTGTGTTGCTCTTAGTTCCAGAATACCTCTCGTTCATGGCCATTCGTTTCGCTTTTTCCCCTGCTTCCTTGCTGTGGCGGGTGTTTGTAGTTCGCTTTGCTAGAAGTATCCCCTCTGCTTTCTGCGGCTGATACTGTGCGTTTGTGAGTGCTAACATGGCTAGAAGTTTCTCGTGTATCGTACTGAGTGGTGGAGTGCTCTCGGTGTGACCCTGCTTCTTTCCCACGCCCGTTGCTCTCGGTCCGGCTTGTGTCCTCGCAAAGGTTGTGCGTTGGGGCTCTGTTCGTTATGATGGCGTCGTGGTGAATTTGTTCGTCCGATATTTGCGTCTGCGTGGTGTCGCTGCCACCTCCGTACGCCGTTTTCTTCGTCGACAGTTCCCTCACCTTTCTTGGCCATAAAACACTCAACTCGTTTGAGCAGAAAAAACGAGGCATCCTAACGTCTCCTCCAATGAGGGCTACCGATTCATGCTGGAGTATGCATCTCGTATATGCACGGCGTTTTGCGCGGGCTTAAATGAGCTTCGCGATCTCGACCGAGCGAGCGGATGCCGCATGCGGTACTCTTCGCCACGCCCACCGCGTGGAAGAACACGTTTCACGTACTGCTGATTGGTTTGGTTTTGTCTTCAAGGTAGACTTCGATTGGATAGCGGTATTGACGCGCGACGAACTGTGCACCCCACCCAGACCTTGACCATAAGTGGACCTCGGACCGGTACTACCGTAAGAGCGGCCAGATTTAGGCCGAGCAAGTACTCCGCTGCTTCAGAGTCTATGCTCCAGGTTTTGCAGAGAGTCATGTAGTGAAACACTTGTAGGATTCTAGCAACGATGGGTGGTGCTCCTCATCTGGGCACCCCCGCGAGCCGATTTGTTTTTGCCTCAAATGATCTCTGGTCAAGGTCATTTCCCATTCAATCCTGTCGCCGCCGTAAATACAACTCACCAGCAGTGTAAGGCAACCTCTCATTTAGTTACGCCCGCCTCTGCTCACCAGCAGGTGTCCCTTGATCACAGAGCGAGGTATGGCTTTTTTTGACAACTACCAGGTACTCGCTAGCTCCCGAGGTGGCGGCGGTGGCCCTAGTCGTTGTCGTTGCTGGTATGGGTCCACCCAGGCTACTACGCGAAGAGCCCCCCCCCCCCCTCCCTTCTCATCTATATCTACCTGCCGGTGTACGGTGTGCGGGGGGAGATACTGGCCCATGGCTTTGAATGGTGAGTTGTGGGTGGCGGCCCTGTCAAGGAGGTCGGATGCTATGCGTCCACGAATTAAACTGTAACAATGATTGGCGGCCTGCCTTGTATACGGGGGAGGGGGGGGAATTGGGGGGGGGGGGGGGGGGGTGATGCATTACCTCGAGGGGCTTGATCAAACCACTTCCTCAAGAGATTGACCCCCTCCGCCTCCGCCAGTGGTACAGCAAGACAAACGCTCAACCAGCACACCCCATCTCTCGTGTAAGTTGATCGGCACTGCCATTTTTTGTTTTGTGTGCTGGGCATCTCCCAAACCCCGCTTTTCGTATGAGGCGGGGGGTTTCCACCGTAGAAACAGAAGCAGAAACACATCAATAATAGACGAGGGAGATATATGATTGATGGTTGCTGTTGTAGATATTCACCATGACCACTGGGCAGTAGAAGTCAGCGCTCACAGCAAGATCTGCCTGCTATAGGGGGGTTTTAAATGCAGCGCGCGATACCACTATGGGAGGGTTATAAGGAACACGGTGCGTGTATAACTCGAGACACTCTCATTTTGAGGGCCATGCTTAAATTTTGGTTTCCTTATTTTCACATGTGAAGCAGAAGGGCTCTACTACATTTTACTTTTCGTGGCATACCGTGGCATTGCCAAAGTACCACCCATGGCATACCATGCCATCCCCACGGCAACTCATGGCGTGGTATAGGCTTGGGGTGCCGTGGCACCACCAGGGCAACCCCCGCGGCAACTGCCACAGCACCCCCCGCGGCACTCCATGGTTATCCCACCGCATGTCATGGCAACCTTCACGGCACCCCCATGTCCACGGCACCTAGGGTTAGGGTTAGGGTGTCATGGTATGCCGTGGAGGTCCGTGGAAGGTTCCGTGGTATGTCGTGGATAGTTTTGTCGCAGGTGCCACGGCATGTTGCGAACAAGGACAATGATGCACATCCAGTGTCTTGCACTTCGATGCTTTTACAAACCGATTTCGCTGGTTCGTGATTAAGCCGAACCAACTATCTTACCTCTCGATTGCTTGAAGCAGGCACTGTTGTGTACGTACTGCTGTATGTGAAGCTTGAATGCCCAGCCCGCCAAGCCTATAAGTACCCACACGACGCGGCACACGTCGCCAGAGGGAAGAAGCGCGTACGGGGGAGAAAATACACCGACTGTGGCGTGGCGTACTCAGTGTGCTCGTTCGAGATAGCAGCGCTCAACATGTGTTGTTGTACTCGTACGTAAGTACGGAGTGCACTGGTGATGTGGTGGCCTTCATTCGATTATGTGACCGCCCTGCACTTCCCGTGGGGCAGGCCGTGGCCCATTTCATTTGCTTGCTGTACTCGCACGTGATAGAAACGTAAAAAAAAAACTACCGTACGTGTTTGATTGTTGACAGTACTGCTGTTGTCCAGTCCTCTTGCTATTCGCTGACGTTGGTACGTCATGCACACTGCTGTGTAGTAATGTACAGTACAGCAGATGTAGAGTACACTACGTAGTACCGGACTCACTCGTATTCCAGGACAACCGTCGTTATTTGAGGCCAGGTAAGCAGTACAGCAGTGATACCATACCCATGTTGGTAGTACGGAGCCGACTACCAATAGCCGACTTCCGCCAACGTTGTGGCAACGAAAACGGAAAGGAAGAACCACGAACAACAGGTGCCCGTAAAGCACACGGGACAATCTACAGGCGAATTTTACCTCCGTTGTCCGTCGTGCGTGGACCAACACCCAAGAGAGGCCGGGCTTAGGAATTTGTCGGCGTTAGACTGTCTACGAAGCGGCGTTACTAAATCATACGCACCATTCGATTGGTTAATTGTTCCTTGGTCCGTGGTCGGTGGACCAATAGAAACACGGCATAATTTTCTGTGTGCTGTGTCCCCGTAGTATTCCCGCCTCCTCCTACTATATAATATACGCACCGAACCCTGAACCCTGCAAAAACCTCACTTTGTATTGCCGTCACGCTTGACCGTATACCAAGCCTGGGAGTTGTCGATAAGCTAAGAAAAGTCGAAGTTGGGGTCGAGAGACGTGAAGGTGACTCATCTGTACAGGGTGGCCTTTGACGATTAGAAGACGAACAACCCGAACGGACGTGATTCATCGAAATCAATGCCGCGAACTATGGTGGTTGACGAGGAAGAAGGGGGTTCAAGTGGACCCTTCGCGCAAGAAGACCATCGGGTTATGGAGGATACGGTGAGAATGCTTTCTATCCACCGCGGACGAGTACCTGTCGTTACGGCACGCGTCGGCCTAACGCTCACGCTGACTACCGTGTTCATTTTCGACGTCCCGTTGCAACTCGCCGATAGCCATCGTTTTGTTACGTTCGATGAGAGTTGTGTGAAGCATCGATTCGTTCTCAAGTGCAGGCCGCGGTCCCGGTATCAGAAAAGACGTAGGAGTAGAGCGCCGATCCCGACGAGGAACCGATTCAACTTACACGCCCCTGCCCGCCTTGCGGCAGGCGACCTGTATTTCCCCCCGATGGCTACACACACGCGCGTGAACGATAGCTCGGCACTTCCATTCGGGCGCTAATGACAACTTGCTTTGTTCATGTCTGCGGTGTGTTTTGTGATTTGTTCTTTAGTACCCTGGTAGACCCTAAGTAGTACAGTACAGAAACGGACGACCCCTACAGCAGTATATACGTTAGATCCTGATTGGTGGTGCGTGAGCTGTACGCTTTGTCGGAGCGCCGGTGTTTCAGCCATGGTGACACACAGCCCGTGGACAGTTATGGTGCGTGAGTTTGTCTCGGTCGAACCCGTGAACTAGTTTCACGAGTAAACAGTGTACTCGGGTCGTTTTCGCTCGGGCTGTGCACGTCTGACCACGTCCTCCCCTGACCTGTTTCGGACGGAATATACAGCATTAATCCGGCAGCAGCCCCTCGTTTGTGTGTTTCTCGTCGTCACCAGAGTAGCATCCGCGAAGACGGCCGCTGTCTGCCGCGTTTGCGAAGTCTCGAGTCCCAAGCCTGCAAACGAGGCCTGCGAAAACTCGTGGTGTTTATGTATTAGTCCGTAAATCTTGAAAAGCAAATCCACTTCTTCCGTTCTAAACTTTCAAACTTTCAAAAGCCGCATCGATCGACTTGATTGGGTAATCGCGCTGTCACCCCCGCCCCCCTTTGTAATAACGCCTCCAGTTCGTTGTAACATCCATCTACGGCTTTAAAGGAAAGCCTTTTCTCTCTCTCTGATCAACAGCAGAATGCTCTGTGCTGATAGGCTCGATGTATCAATGCAGTGACTCAAATCAAGGATAGTATTTTCTCGTGTATTATCGTCCAAGGTTGCAGCTGGTGGCTTGGAGAAACGTGTACTGACAGAGGTGGGGCCTGGGGGCGCCGCTCCCTCGTCCTGTTGCCTCCAACTGCTCTGGCCAGGCTCTTCCAATTGCAAATTGCCGATAGCTAAGCGTGCCGTGCATCCCAACGGAAAGCGTCGCTCTCAACTCTCAAGGCTATTATCAACACACTCCATACTTCAAAGCTATCTACTTTCTTGTACCCCATCTTCAATTCTCAGCTCACTTTCTCGTATATCTCCTTATGCACTGCTGCTGATTGGCTAATTTCTGCACTTATTCTTTCAATTCAATTATTTTGCATTCTCAAATTCAAATCTGGCATTCTCACATTCAAATCTGGCATTCTCTCATTCAAATCTCCAAAATGCTTCCTAAACAAGCATTTTCGGTTCTCAAGAAAACTTCCATCTCCACTCTCAATCCTTACCAACTCAATCTGTCCATACTAATTCCAACTGAAATTCCAATCTCACCACATTTGCCCCCCCAAGTTCATTGTCATCTTTTCGCAACAAAGTCACAATGAAATAACACCATCCTAGTGTGAGATTGCTACTGAAATAACAGTACATTGCATTAAAACTAACATACTAAAACGTTATCTCTCAGAGCTCTTTCCTAAACTTAACCAAAAATCTTTCCACCCCCATTCCATTAATCGACCTGTATTCAACCATTTTGCAATGTTATGAAGTCTGGTCTGTTGTAATCCCTTTGACCTGTCCGAAGACTGCAGATCGGTCCTAAAATTAACTTGCGATCCCGTTGACCTGTCCGAAGACTGCAGATCGGCCCTAAAATTAACCACCTTCCCCCATTATGTCATACTGATTATAAACAACTGATTTCTCTCATTCACTATGTAAGACACTCTACACAACCATTCAATCATAGTACTCCGAATCAGCAATTCTAACCATACAGACATTCTCTTAACCGCCCACTCCCTGTCCCAGTTTCTGCTACTAATGCATGTATACGTCCCAGATGATTAATTTCCACCATTCCCCCACATCTGCCCGTTCTCATGTTATCCTACATAGCATGCAGAAACTTCTTACTACTTTGCATAGTGACATGAACATGCCAACACCAAGTTCCTATTTCCTCGCTAACAGTTGTCAGCTTCTCCTCAGAAAGATGAACATTGTACCTCTTTCCCAGGTCCAGTAACTTGATCGTATGCGGCAAATTCTTGCTCTGCGCGTCCTCTGCCACCATCACTACCCTTGCCAGTTGCCATCCTGAATGCGTGGTTTTAAAGTAAATATAAGAGCCAATGATGTCAGGGTCATATATTCCAGGTCTACCACGAGTATCACAACAAACTTTGTATCCCTTCGCGACATGTCTCTCGCCTCTCGCACTTGCAAGTGCACGTTTGGCAAGCTGTACTCGATATCTTCGGTACTTCGCGTTTTCTCCTCCAACCTGTACCGGATCTCCTGCCCAGTACCTTGAGACTAAGTTTCCATACTGTTCAATATCAGTTTCGTGCTCCCAGGTTTTAACTTTCACCTCGTCCCAGGTAGTATAGTATTGTACTGCATTTTTCCCTCCTAGGCCTCTCGAAATTCGGTGTTTCGTAATAAAGGTTGGTCTAATGCGATAGCTGTCCAATTCCATACTAACGTCCTCAGCGGTTAAATGGAAAGGGGGCGAACGTTCCGAGTACTTATTTAGAACATAACTGCACATAGCCCATGGCAGAAATTTCGGCCCTTCCGCTCCTTCGTGAGGGTTGTAGCACTTTTTACACCGATATATCGATACCCTTGCATTGATCTCTCTACCCGGTTCATCTTTACGAACTTCTACTAACAATAAATTAGCTCCAACTATTTTCCCATCGTTTGCTGTTCCAGGTCCTACAAATAATATTTTATAAGGCCCGGTCCAACACTGAGCCAGTTTTGCAGCTAATGCAAACTTTCTACTCTTCGAATCAGCTTCCTTGGTTTTTAGCACATGTTGTCCACCTCCAGTAATAGTGCTCTTATCGTCATAAATCCATACCCAACCTCCAACTTCAAACTTTGGACGTCGATTTATTAACTCTTCCAAGTTTTCGTTTGCTGCTTCATGTCTGGCTTTTATCAAACGATCTTCCTCCTTAACTAACTCATAGGCCTTCATTTGTCTATCCCGCATAAGTTCGAGATAATCCAATTGGTCCTGTTTCAGACCCTGATGACCTTTTACACCCCGTCCTTCTAATATCGTCATAGGTAACCTTGGGTATCGTCCAATGTGCACCTCATTAGGAGCCAACCCTGTACCTCTACTTACGTTATTATTGTGGGCTGCTACTGCGTGCATCAACATTTCATCCCAGTTCTTTTGATCATCAGCAATAAGATACGACAACATCTGACAAAGGGTATGGTTTAGCCTTTCAACCATTCCGTTCGTTTGAGGATGATAGGAGCTAGTAAATTTCTTAACAGCTCCCAATGTCTCATACACAGCTCTACTTACTTGGGATATAAATTCCGTACCTCGATCGGACAAAAAGGTGTGAGGACACCCCCATCTTGGTATGTAATCATCCACTATCCTTGCTGCACAGCCTCTGGCAGTTTTCTCTTCCTTTGTTAACGCATATCCTTCTGCGTGTCTACTGAATAAGTCTACAATCAAAAAAACATAAACATTGCCATTCTTCGTTTCCGGCAAAGGTCCTAATAAATCAAATGACACCATCTGTCCGGGACGACTTGGTAGTGGCAATGAAACTAACGGCCATCTGACAGTACTTCGAGCTGTTTTTCTGGCTTGGCATGTATAGCATCTCCTAATCCACCACTTGACGCTATCGGACATTCCGACCCACCAATAAAACCGCTGTAACATTGTAAGTGTAACCTTCTCACCCAAATGAACGGCTTCCTTGTGAGTACAATCCATCACCCAAGGTCTCAACAACAATGGCACGTAAGTCCTCACTGGCTCCTCTCCCAGCAAACGTTCGAACCGTCCAGGGTTCCTGTTATCGCGATGCACAGGTTCACGAGTAAGACGTTTAACTAGTAGCTTTTGCGAATTAGGGAGTTCCATCAATTCTCCTTGTGAGACTAACCGCTTCACTTCCATTTTATCCACTGTATCAGATATAACTTCATTAGTAATATCGTCAACTGGGATTCCAGCAAGTATAAAATCAACTGCGGTTCGTGCGGTTTCATCTTTTAGCTGCTCTGTGGCCCAATCACTAGCAGATTTCTCACACAATCTTTCTCCAAATTCCCTTGCTTCCATACTCTCTAAATCTTCCATTGGAAGTTCATCACTGTTTTCACCATGGTCTTGGCTACCAGCTAATCCAGCAGCACTACCACCTTCCTCTTCAGGATCAATCACAGAGACTAACTGTTTTTCTCTCATGCCTAGAAGGGTTCTACCTTCCTCCGTCATAGGACATGCATGCAATACAAGTCCAGGCTCCCATTGACCACTTACTACTTGCGACGTTGGTTCTACCAGAGGTGTATCGTCTGGTATAGCATTTATACGCTGCGATTCTACTGTGGTCGACTGTCTTTTCTTCTGCTCATTCTGGATCACCTGCCAAACTCGAGCTGACTCTTCGTTGGTGGTTAGCGGCGCAGTCCTCAGTTCTCTCTCCCCCACCGTAAAAACAAACCCGGGTTCCGGCTGTTCCAACCCTTCCAAGGTTGAACTCATAGGTTCTGCTAGAAGCAAAGACCGGACTCCGCTTGCACCGATCATATAAACATCGATATCTGTAGGATCAGACAATCGGACATCAGGGTCATTATCAGCTTTTGTAGCAGGCAATGGTAATCGCGACATCAAATCCGCATTGCCATTTACCTTTCCTGGCCGGTATTCCAACGTATACGTATAAGCACTCAAAAAATCAAACCATCTCTGTACTCTATTGACTTTCGTGGACAGACTCTCCAAATTCTTTAAAGGTTGATGGTCACTTACCACCGTGAAAGGAATGCCATAAAACAACTGCCTGTTTTTCTTTATAGCCCATACTATAGCAGCACATTCCAGTTCTGTGGCGCTCCAATTGCGCTCATTCGGTAATGTTGTTCTGCTCAGGAAACAGATTGGTCGAACGGATGAATCCGGTTGTGTCTGTTCAATTACAGCACCTAACCCATCTATCGATGCGTCTGTAATCAACCGAAAAGGACGGTCTCCTGACATTGCCGCTTTAAAATCTGGAAAGGCTAAAACTTCTGGGCTCGTCAGTCGTTTTATCAACTTTTGTACTATCTCGACATGTTCTGTGGTAAACACGTATACAATATTTTTTTCAAGAGGTTATTCAGAGGTCGAGTAACAGTTGCCATATGGGGCAAAAATTTCCGGTAATACGATAAAGCTCCCAACAACGATCGTAACTGGCTGACATTCGAGGGCATGGGCAATTTGGTCATTGCCTCTACTTTACTCGGATCAGGTTCTAGCCCTTTTGACGTCACACGATGTCCTAAAAATTTGATGACTCGCACTCCTAAAAATGCTTTCTTCGGTGCCAGTTTAAGGTCAAACGTCGTTAATCTTTCGAAAAATCTCTCCAAATCACACACACGTTCTGCCCCGTTTTTCGAAAAACACACAATATCATCTATAAAAAGGCGAACACGTTTTAAACCCTCACACACACGCAACATAATGGATTGAAACCATCCAGGACTAGAAGCTAAACCCATTGGCATAACGGTCCACTCGTAATTTCCAGCTTGTGTACAAACAGCGGTCAGTGGAATAGAGTCTTCGTGTATAGAGCACTGGAAAAACCCGCTCACTAGATCCATAGTGCTAAACACATTCGCTCCGCCAAGGTCGGACAACAAATCATCTACTGTGGGTAGAGGCATAACTGGAATAATTGACTGTGCATTTAAACGCTTGTAGTTGCAAGTCAATCTAATGCGACCATCAGCTTTGGCAATTACCACTAGCGGACTCGACCAATTTGAATATGATCGACGTAAAATTCCCGCTAAAACCAATTTATCAATTTCAGTTTGAACTTTCTCAGCTAACACAGGGGAATGTCGATACGGTCTTTGTTTCACCGGTTGCGCATCTTTCTTAAGAATAATGCGGAAAGGATCAACTGTAACATGTCCCAAGTCAGTGCTATGCTTCGAAAAACGGTGTGCGTATTTACAGAGTAGGGTTCCAAGAGAATCAATATCGTTTTCAGTCCAGAGGCTCTCTTCAAAATCAAAATGAATTGCACGCAAATGCGTGGGGACCTTATTCCATACTTGTATAAACGCTTTCCGTTGTACTGGGTTCAAATTAGATAACACTGCCGGCGGTGGTTCATCATTCAAAACTTCTGGACTGCCACTTCCTTCTACTATGGCATTTATGCTCGGCATCTCATTGGGAGTTATCTCCGCGTTGTCCAGTTCGCATAGTGTCAACCTCTCACCACCTACACCCAAACGCATACCTCTCTGTACTTGGAAGCTGTCCGAATTCAATCTTTGTATTGGTATTTCAGACGCTCCAGCTTCTACGATAGCTTCCTGAGGAAACCAACTTGGTCCAAAACGTATGTAGTATTGACCTTTGATGGCAGGACTACCATCAGCATTCGTAAGGCGTACTTTCAACCAAGACATAGCATTCGGCAAGCGATATCTATGGCTGTCAACACCGACTACTACTTGACCATTTCCTTTCTCTTCTACCATACCAACAGCGTTATTCACCCACTGCGTGAATTTTTGATCAGTGGTCTTTGAACCGCCTTCGGTTTCAAAAGTTAGTACTGTTTTATGAGCATCCACGTCGCGATATTTTCGGATAGGGAAGTGCGACCAACTATCACGGCCTAATAAAACCGCAGTTTTCATCGTTTCATCCGGTACAACATTCGCATACACTGCCAAACAAACAGTAGGGGACCTAACCGAACCATGATCAATTTTTTCACTGTTCCCCAAATAAATATTCAATCGCACCTGGTACGAGGTTACTAGTGGTACTCCATGAAAACCTCCCCAAGTTTTCCTTTCGACCTTTTTCAAGGCGTCTTTAGAAGCAGATCCACAAGCAAGCATTCTCAGCCATACCTTCTCCTGAATGAAGGATGCTGGGCTCCCCGTATCCAACAATGCTTTGACTGCTTGAGTCCTTAGTGCCTTGGTACCCGCAAACAGCTGTGCTCCAGCCGTATGGTCCCATCTATCCAGCATAACATCACCACCAACCGCTCTCGTAAACTCCGACAAATAATCGGCACGTTCCCCGGGTTGTAGTAACACGCTGGCAGGGGAAAAAACAGGAGTAGGTACATAAGAACTCTTCCTCGCTGAGGGTTCAAGTGCGTGAATATTGTCATTGACTATTTCGGGACCAGAAAAATCACCGCTGTTACACTCCATAAAACTACCCTTAGCTGGCTGCCCTCCAGCTTTTAAAACAACAGGGTTCTGGTTAGATGCATTAACCTCACCGGTATCCTTCAACTTCGGTTTTAACTCATGTCGTTTTTCTTCTATACTACTAGAACCATGCACCTTAGGAAAACGACCATTCTTTTCACGTATTCCTAGGTCAAAACTATCATCCATACCAACATATCTACTCCGGGTAGTTGTCGGCGGGGTTATGCGAGGAGCACTGGGCGTACCTTTGCCGGGGTAACACCAAACTTTCTCACGCTTCCTTAATCCCCTTCCTAGACTTCCCCGGGCGCTCGTATTCTGTACAGGGGAGGTCAAAAACTTCGGTTGATCAGCCGAAGGGGGTGCGCTTCGTTCCCCTACAGTTGTGGATATTGACTTGTTCTTAGTATAACCACTCACTGCTACACTCGGCTTAACTTCGCCGCTTCGAACTCGCGTTTTAACCGGGGGCCTAGTCCGAATATCAACACGGTTCGGACGGTCAGATCTCATCGAATTACTACTAACGACGAGACGTGTGCAAAGAGGTGGTAACACTTGAGCGCTCAACGGTGTTTCAAAGTAATTACTTCCATCACTACTTGGAAGGCGACAGATTTCATTACCGCCCCTCTTACCGTTCTTAGGCAGATTGCATCCTGCCTCTTGGTCTTGACCTGCTCCGCGCAAAACAGATTCGACCGTATTTCTTATAGTTGTCGCGGGTCTTCCCCCTCGAACGACCTTATCCTTATCTGCGCCACCTGAAGGGGTGCGCGATGGGAGAGACGACAGCCGTAGTGCTACCGGAAAGGAGGCCAACCTACCGTTGCATTTTCAGGATGATTTAGCATTTCTTTGTGCGCGCGCAAGAGCCCATTGACACAATCGCTTTTGCCATCGGCGCCAGCGTGCTTCGGCTTCTTGGGGCGTGCCATCACCAACGGCAGGGTGAATCAGATTCGATCTATTCAAAAACTTCTCTGGGCATTCTCGCGCAAAGTGGTTTTCATGACCGCAATTCATACATCGTGGCCCATATGATCTGCGGGCAGCATCACGATTTTCTCTGGTGTCAAATTGGACGTAAAAAGGTGGATCTTTGTTATTACGACCAAAACCGCCACGTTCTTGCATGACCGCATGCACCTGACCAATCTCTTCTGCCTCATCCTCAAAAGGATCAACCTCGACTTTCATAACTCCCCCAAACTGCCTGCTACGGAATGCTTGGTTGTAGGATTTCGAACGGGTGGTCATTCCGCCAGTCATCCTTGCCGACGCAGTTGCCATTGTCTGGTTCAAGGACAAATCCTCCAAAGCACCCATTAAACCGTCTACACTGCTATACGGTACGGCAGTCATATTACGACCAGAAAATATCTGCGCTCCCAACACAGCAAACTGGTCATCTACGCCCGTTTTAATTGCAATCTGAAGTGTGCCGTCTTCAGGCGCAACATGACCTACACTGCGAACGTTGGCAAGTAGCAACTTCAACTCAGTCACATACTTACTGAATGGTGTACCCGCCGGTACTACCAAATTCTGCAACGCTTGCATCACAGCTGCAGGGGTAGACTTGCTAAGTCCACGGCACAACGTTCGAACGATATACTGCAAGACATCTGGACCAATCTGACCTTCCTTTTGAAGTCTGATTCCGTCCTTAAAAGCTTGCGTGACTAGCGACCGAACGTCCGACACCTGAGGAGCATTAGTTCGGATAGAACGCAGGATATGCCGCTGTAAGCACATTTCCCAACCCGGGGTCCACAAAACAGGGTGCGAGTCTTCACAGGCAACACGCAGGCTGATGACGGCATCATTGATCGCAGTGGTGAAATGCACTAAATCAGTACCATTGTGATCATGTGTGAATGGAATTAATGGTACCGGCATCAAAACCCTAGTATCAAACCGGGCATACAAGCGACCAATCTCGGCTCTGCGGCGAGGACTCGGAACATCATCAATCAAAGGATTGGGTACTGGTTGCACGACCGGAGCAACAGCGGTTACAGCTACTGCAGGAGCAACAGCAGGTACAGCTACTGCAGAGGCAACAGCAGACACAGCTACTGCAGGGGCAACAGCAGGAGGAGCTATAGGCACAGCAGGCGCGGCTACAGGGGCGACAAGAGGAACAACAGGTGCAGCTACAGGGGCGACAAGAGGAATAGCAGGCGCAGCTACAGCCTGATTCGACGCAGGGGCAGTAAGGAGCGATGAAGTGGCCCTACGCGGCTGCTCTACCCAAACAACCTCTTCATCATCACTGGAAAGTCTCATCCCTTCTTCCCCGTCATACCTCTTATTGGGGTGTTGTCGTCCCCCTCCCCTAGAACTAGGCTGTCCCCGGTGGCCATGGTGTCCATGCGACCGGCCAAAATTTCCCCGCTGATCGTGCAGTCCCGGACCGTGGTGTCCCTGCGGGCGACCAGAAATCCCTCCAGGGTGCATACCCTGCCCACCCATGAAGTTGCCTACTCGGTTTTCTGGAACCGCCGGCCCACCCATCCCTCCTGGAGCCGGGGCAAAGACAGGCATAGGTGCCTGAATAGGCGCGGGCACCGGATTAAAAGCAGGGGCTAGTACCTGCGTGGGACCAGTCGTCGGTGCAGCAGCCAGCTGTGCCCTCAGCGAGGACTCTGCCAATTGCAGCCTTTCCTCGCAGTCCAGCTCCGGGAACCTCGCCTTAAGTTCCCGTTGTGTACGAGTCGCAAACAACGGGAACTTAAGGCGAGGTTCCCGGAGCTGGACTGCGAGGAAAGGCTGCAATTGGCAGAGTCCTCGCTGAGGGCACAGCTGGCTGCTGCACCGACGACTGGTCCCACGCAGGTACTAGCCCCTGCTTTTAATCCGGTGCCCGCGCCTATTCAGGCACCTATGCCTGTCTTTGCCCCGGCTCCAGGAGGGATGGGTGGGCCGGCGGTTCCAGAAAACCGAGTAGGCAACTTCATGGGTGGGCAGGGTATGCACCCTGGGGGGATTTCTGGTCGCCCGCAGGGACACCACGGTCCGGGACTGCACGATCAGCGGGGAAATTTTGGCCGGTCGCATGGACACCATGGCCACCGGGGACAGCCTAGTTCTAGGGGAGGGGGACGACAACACCCCAATAAGAGGTATGACGGGGAAGAAGGGATGAGACTTTCCAGTGATGATGAAGAGGTTGTTTGGGTAGAGCAGCCGCGTAGGGCCACTTCATCGCTTCTTACTGCCCCTGCGTCGAATCAGGCTGTAGCTGCGCCTGCTATTCCTCTTGTCGCCCCTGTAGCTGCACCTGTTGTTCCTCTTGTCGCCCCTGTAGCCGCGCCTGCTGTGCCTATAGCTCCTCCTGCTGTTGCCCCTGCAGTAGCTGTGTCTGCTGTTGCCTCTGCAGTAGCTGTACCTGCTGTTGCTCCTGCAGTAGCTGTAACCGCTGTTGCTCCGGTCGTGCAACCAGTACCCAATCCTTTGATTGATGATGTTCCGAGTCCTCGCCGCAGAGCCGAGATTGGTCGCTTGTATGCCCGGTTTGATACTAGGGTTTTGATGCCGGTACCATTAATTCCATTCACACATGATCACAATGGTACTGATTTAGTGCATTTCACCACTGCGATCAATGATGCCGTCATCAGCCTGCGTGTTGCCTGTGAAGACTCGCACCCTGTTTTGTGGACCCCGGGTTGGGAAATGTGCTTACAGCGGCATATCCTGCGTTCTATCCGAACTAATGCTCCTCAGGTGTCGGACGTTCGGTCGCTAGTCACGCAAGCTTTTAAGGACGGAATCAGACTTCAAAAGGAAGGTCAGATTGGTCCAGATGTCTTGCAGTATATCGTTCGAACGTTGTGCCGTGGACTTAGCAAGTCTACCCCTGCAGCTGTGATGCAAGCGTTGCAGAATTTGGTAGTACCGGCGGGTACACCATTCAGTAAGTATGTGACTGAGTTGAAGTTGCTACTTGCCAACGTTCGCAGTGTAGGTCATGTTGCGCCTGAAGACGGCACACTTCAGATTGCAATTAAAACGGGCGTAGATGACCAGTTTGCTGTGTTGGGAGCGCAGATATTTTCTGGTCGTAATATGACTGCCGTACCGTATAGCAGTGTAGACGGTTTAATGGGTGCTTTGGAGGATTTGTCCTTGAACCAGACAATGGCAACTGCGTCGGCAAGGATGACTGGCGGAATGACCACCCGTTCGAAATCCTACAACCAAGCATTCCGTAGCAGGCAGTTTGGGGGAGTTATGAAAGTCGAGGTTGATCCTTTTGAGGATGAGGCAGAAGAGATTGGTCAGGTGCATGCGGTCATGCAAGAACGTGGCGGTTTTGGTCGTAATAACAAAGATCCACCTTTTTACGTCCAATTTGACACCAGAGAAAATCGTGATGCTGCCCGCAGATCATATGGGCCACGATGTATGAATTGCGGTCATGAAAACCACTTTGCGCGAGAATGCCCAGAGAAGTTTTTGAATAGATCGAATCTGATTCACCCTGCCGTTGGTGATGGCACGCCCCAAGAAGCCGAAGCACGCTGGCGCCGATGGCAAAAGCGATTGTGTCAATGGGCTCTTGCGCGCGCACAAAGAAATGCTAAATCATCCTGAAAATGCAACGGTAGGTTGGCCTCCTTTCCGGTAGCACTACGGCTGTCGTCTCTCCCATCGCGCACCCCTTCAGGTGGCGCAGATAAGGATAAGGTCGTTCGAGGGGGACGACCCGCGACAACTATAAGAAATACGGTCGAATCTGTTTTGCGCGGAGCAGGTCAAGACCAAGAGGCAGGATGCAATCTGCCTAAGAACGGTAAGAGGGGCGGTAATGAAATCTGTCGCCTTCCAAGTAGTGATGGAAGTAATTACTTTGAAACACCGTTGAGCGCTCAAGTGTTACCACCTCTTTGCACACGTCTCGTCGTTAGTAGTAATTCGATGAGATCTGACCGTCCGAACCGTGTTGATATTCGGACTAGGCCCCCGGTTAAAACGCGAGTTCGAAGCGGCGAAGTTAAGCCGAGTGTAGCAGTGAGTGGTTATACTAAGAACAAGTCAATATCCACAACTGTAGGGGAACGAAGCGCACCCCCTTCGGCTGATCAACCGAAGTTTTTGACCTCCCCTGTACAGAATACGAGCGCCCGGGGAAGTCTAGGAAGGGGATTAAGGAAGCGTGAGAAAGTTTGGTGTTACCCCGGCAAAGGTACGCCCAGTGCTCCTCGCATAACCCCGCCGACAACTACCCGGAGTAGATATGTTGGTATGGATGATAGTTTTGACCTAGGAATACGTGAAAAGAATGGTCGTTTTCCTAAGGTGCATGGTTCTAGTAGTATAGAAGAAAAACGACATGAGTTAAAACCGAAGTTGAAGGATACCGGTGAGGTTAATGCATCTAACCAGAACCCTGTTGTTTTAAAAGCTGGAGGGCAGCCAGCTAAGGGTAGTTTTATGGAGTGTAACAGCGGTGATTTTTCTGGTCCCGAAATAGTCAATGACAATATTCACGCACTTGAACCCTCAGCGAGGAAGAGTTCTTATGTACCTACTCCTGTTTTTTCCCCTGCCAGCGTGTTACTACAACCCGGGGAACGTGCCGATTATTTGTCGGAGTTTACGAGAGCGGTTGGTGGTGATGTTATGCTGGATAGATGGGACCATACGGCTGGAGCACAGCTGTTTGCGGGTACCAAGGCACTAAGGACTCAAGCAGTCAAAGCATTGTTGGATACGGGGAGCCCAGCATCCTTCATTCAGGAGAAGGTATGGCTGAGAATGCTTGCTTGTGGATCTGCTTCTAAAGACGCCTTGAAAAAGGTCGAAAGGAAAACTTGGGGAGGTTTTCATGGAGTACCACTAGTAACCTCGTACCAGGTGCGATTGAATATTTATTTGGGGAACAGTGAAAAAATTGATCATGGTTCGGTTAGGTCCCCTACTGTTTGTTTGGCAGTGTATGCGAATGTTGTACCGGATGAAACGATGAAAACTGCGGTTTTATTAGGCCGTGATAGTTGGTCGCACTTCCCTATCCGAAAATATCGCGACGTGGATGCTCATAAAACAGTACTAACTTTTGAAACCGAAGGCGGTTCAAAGACCACTGATCAAAAATTCACGCAGTGGGTGAATAACGCTGTTGGTATGGTAGAAGAGAAAGGAAATGGTCAAGTAGTAGTCGGTGTTGACAGCCATAGATATCGCTTGCCGAATGCTATGTCTTGGTTGAAAGTACGCCTTACGAATGCTGATGGTAGTCCTGCCATCAAAGGTCAATACTACATACGTTTTGGACCAAGTTGGTTTCCTCAGGAAGCTATCGTAGAAGCTGGAGCGTCTGAAATACCAATACAAAGATTGAATTCGGACAGCTTCCAAGTACAGAGAGGTATGCGTTTGGGTGTAGGTGGTGAGAGGTTGACACTATGCGAACTGGACAACGCGGAGATAACTCCCAATGAGATGCCGAGCATAAATGCCATAGTAGAAGGAAGTGGCAGTCCAGAAGTTTTGAATGATGAACCACCGCCGGCAGTGTTATCTAATTTGAACCCAGTACAACGGAAAGCGTTTATACAAGTATGGAATAAGGTCCCCACGCATTTGCGTGCAATTCATTTTGATTTTGAAGAGAGCCTCTGGACTGAAAACGATATTGATTCTCTTGGAACCCTACTCTGTAAATACGCACACCGTTTTTCGAAGCATAGCACTGACTTGGGACATGTTACAGTTGATCCTTTCCGCATTATTCTTAAGAAAGATGCGCAACCGGTGAAACAAAGACCGTATCGACATTCCCCTGTGTTAGCTGAGAAAGTTCAAACTGAAATTGATAAATTGGTTTTAGCGGGAATTTTACGTCGATCATATTCAAATTGGTCGAGTCCGCTAGTGGTAATTGCCAAAGCTGATGGTCGCATTAGATTGACTTGCAACTACAAGCGTTTAAATGCACAGTCAATTATTCCAGTTATGCCTCTACCCACAGTAGATGATTTGTTGTCCGACCTTGGCGGAGCGAATGTGTTTAGCACTATGGATCTAGTGAGCGGGTTTTTCCAGTGCTCTATACACGAAGACTCTATTCCACTGACCGCTGTTTGTACACAAGCTGGAAATTACGAGTGGACCGTTATGCCAATGGGTTTAGCTTCTAGTCCTGGATGGTTTCAATCCATTATGTTGCGTGTGTGTGAGGGTTTAAAACGTGTTCGCCTTTTTATAGATGATATTGTGTGTTTTTCGAAAAACGGGGCAGAACGTGTGTGTGATTTGGAGAGATTTTTCGAAAGATTAACGACGTTTGACCTTAAACTGGCACCGAAGAAAGCATTTTTAGGAGTGCGAGTCATCAAATTTTTAGGACATCGTGTGACGTCAAAAGGGCTAGAACCTGATCCGAGTAAAGTAGAGGCAATGACCAAATTGCCCATGCCCTCGAATGTCAGCCAGTTACGATCGTTGTTGGGAGCTTTATCGTATTACCGGAAATTTTTGCCCCATATGGCAACTGTTACTCGACCTCTGAATAACCTCTTGAAAAAAGATATTGTATACGTGTTTACCACAGAACATGTCGAGATAGTACAAAAGTTGATAAAACGACTGACGAGCCCAGAAGTTTTAGCCTTTCCAGATTTTAAAGCGGCAATGTCAGGAGACCGTCCTTTTCGGTTGATTACAGACGCATCGATAGATGGGTTAGGTGCTGTAATTGAACAGACACAACCGGATTCATCCGTTCGACCAATCTGTTTCCTGAGCAGAACAACATTACCGAATGAGCGCAATTGGAGCGCCACAGAACTGGAATGTGCTGCTATAGTATGGGCTATAAAGAAAAACAGGCAGTTGTTTTATGGCATTCCTTTCACGGTGGTAAGTGACCATCAACCTTTAAAGAATTTGGAGAGTCTGTCCACGAAAGTCAATAGAGTACAGAGATGGTTTGATTTTTTGAGTGCTTATACGTATACGTTGGAATACCGGCCAGGAAAGGTAAATGGCAATGCGGATTTGATGTCGCGATTACCATTGCCTGCTACAAAAGCTGATAATGACCCTGATGTCCGATTGTCTGATCCTACAGATATCGATGTTTATATGATCGGTGCAAGCGGAGTCCGGTCTTTGCTTCTAGCAGAACCTATGAGTTCAACCTTGGAAGGGTTGGAACAGCCGGAACCCGGGTTTGTTTTTACGGTGGGGGAGAGAGAACTGAGGACTGCGCCGCTAACCACCAACGAAGAGTCAGCTCGAGTTTGGCAGGTGATCCAGAATGAGCAGAAGAAAAGACAGTCGACCACAGTAGAATCGCAGCGTATAAATGCTATACCAGACGATACACCTCTGGTAGAACCAACGTCGCAAGTAGTAAGTGGTCAATGGGAGCCTGGACTTGTATTGCATGCATGTCCTATGACGGAGGAAGGTAGAACCCTTCTAGGCATGAGAGAAAAACAGTTAGTCTCTGTGATTGATCCTGAAGAGGAAGGTGGTAGTGCTGCTGGATTAGCTGGTAGCCAAGACCATGGTGAAAACAGTGATGAACTTCCAATGGAAGATTTAGAGAGTATGGAAGCAAGGGAATTTGGAGAAAGATTGTGTGAGAAATCTGCTAGTGATTGGGCCACAGAGCAGCTAAAAGATGAAACCGCACGAACCGCAGTTGATTTTATACTTGCTGGAATCCCAGTTGACGATATTACTAATGAAGTTATATCTGATACAGTGGATAAAATGGAAGTGAAGCGGTTAGTCTCACAAGGAGAATTGATGGAACTCCCTAATTCGCAAAAGCTACTAGTTAAACGTCTTACTCGTGAACCTGTGCATCGCGATAACAGGAACCCTGGACGGTTCGAACGTTTGCTGGGAGAGGAGCCAGTGAGGACTTACGTGCCATTGTTGTTGAGACCTTGGGTGATGGATTGTACTCACAAGGAAGCCGTTCATTTGGGTGAGAAGGTTACACTTACAATGTTACAGCGGTTTTATTGGTGGGTCGGAATGTCCGATAGCGTCAAGTGGTGGATTAGGAGATGCTATACATGCCAAGCCAGAAAAACAGCTCGAAGTACTGTCAGATGGCCGTTAGTTTCATTGCCACTACCAAGTCGTCCCGGACAGATGGTGTCATTTGATTTATTAGGACCTTTGCCGGAAACGAAGAATGGCAATGTTTATGTTTTTTTGATTGTAGACTTATTCAGTAGACACGCAGAAGGATATGCGTTAACAAAGGAAGAGAAAACTGCCAGAGGCTGTGCAGCAAGGATAGTGGATGATTACATACCAAGATGGGGGTGTCCTCACACCTTTTTGTCCGATCGAGGTACGGAATTTATATCCCAAGTAAGTAGAGCTGTGTATGAGACATTGGGAGCTGTTAAGAAATTTACTAGCTCCTATCATCCTCAAACGAACGGAATGGTTGAAAGGCTAAACCATACCCTTTGTCAGATGTTGTCGTATCTTATTGCTGATGATCAAAAGAACTGGGATGAAATGTTGATGCACGCAGTAGCAGCCCACAATAATAACGTAAGTAGAGGTACAGGGTTGGCTCCTAATGAGGTGCACATTGGACGATACCCAAGGTTACCTATGACGATATTAGAAGGACGGGGTGTAAAAGGTCATCAGGGTCTGAAACAGGACCAATTGGATTATCTCGAACTTATGCGGGATAGACAAATGAAGGCCTATGAGTTAGTTAAGGAGGAAGATCGTTTGATAAAAGCCAGACATGAAGCAGCAAACGAAAACTTGGAAGAGTTAATAAATCGACGTCCAAAGTTTGAAGTTGGAGGTTGGGTATGGATTTATGACGATAAGAGCACTATTACTGGAGGTGGACAACATGTGCTAAAAACCAAGGAAGCTGATTCGAAGAGTAGAAAGTTTGCATTAGCTGCAAAACTGGCTCAGTGTTGGACCGGGCCTTATAAAATATTATTTGTAGGACCTGGAACAGCAAACGATGGGAAAATAGTTGGAGCTAATTTATTGTTAGTAGAAGTTCGTAAAGATGAACCGGGTAGAGAGATCAATGCAAGGGTATCGATATATCGGTGTAAAAAGTGCTACAACCCTCACGAAGGAGCGGAAGGGCCGAAATTTCTGCCATGGGCTATGTGCAGTTATGTTCTAAATAAGTACTCGGAACGTTCGCCCCCTTTCCATTTAACCGCTGAGGACGTTAGTATGGAATTGGACAGCTATCGCATTAGACCAACCTTTATTACGAAACACCGAATTTCGAGAGGCCTAGGAGGGAAAAATGCAGTACAATACTATACTACCTGGGACGAGGTGAAAGTTAAAACCTGGGAGCACGAAACTGATATTGAACAGTATGGAAACTTAGTCTCAAGGTACTGGGCAGGAGATCCGGTACAGGTTGGAGGAGAAAACGCGAAGTACCGAAGATATCGAGTACAGCTTGCCAAACGTGCACTTGCAAGTGCGAGAGGCGAGAGACATGTCGCGAAGGGATACAAAGTTTGTTGTGATACTCGTGGTAGACCTGGAATATATGACCCTGACATCATTGGCTCTTATATTTACTTTAAAACCACGCATTCAGGATGGCAACTGGCAAGGGTAGTGATGGTGGCAGAGGACGCGCAGAGCAAGAATTTGCCGCATACGATCAAGTTACTGGACCTGGGAAAGAGGTACAATGTTCATCTTTCTGAGGAGAAGCTGACAACTGTTAGCGAGGAAATAGGAACTTGGTGTTGGCATGTTCATGTCACTATGCAAAGTAGTAAGAAGTTTCTGCATGCTATGTAGGATAACATGAGAACGGGCAGATGTGGGGGAATGGTGGAAATTAATCATCTGGGACGTATACATGCATTAGTAGCAGAAACTGGGACAGGGAGTGGGCGGTTAAGAGAATGTCTGTATGGTTAGAATTGCTGATTCGGAGTACTATGATTGAATGGTTGTGTAGAGTGTCTTACATAGTGAATGAGAGAAATCAGTTGTTTATAATCAGTATGACATAATGGGGGAAGGTGGTTAATTTTAGGGCCGATCTGCAGTCTTCGGACAGGTCAACGGGATCGCAAGTTAATTTTAGGACCGATCTGCAGTCTTCGGACAGGTCAAAGGGATTACAACAGACCAGACTTCATAACATTGCAAAATGGTTGAATACAGGTCGATTATTGGAATGGGGGTGGAAAGATTTTTGGTTAAGTTTAGGAAAGAGCTCTGAGAGATAACGTTTTAGTATGTTAGTTTTAATGCAATGTACTGTTATTTCAGTAGCAATCTCACACTAGGATGGTGTTATTTCATTGTGACTTTGTTGCGAAAAGATGACAATGAACTTGGGGGGGCAAATGTGGTGAGATTGGAATTTCAGTTGGAATTAGTATGGACAGATTGAGTTGGTAAGGATTGAGAGTGGAGATGGAAGTTTTCTTGAGAACCGAAAATGCTTGTTTAGGAAGCATTTTGGAGATTTGAATGAGAGAATGCCAGATTTGAATGTGAGAATGCCAGATTTGAATTTGAGAATGCAAAATAATTGAATTGAAAGAATAAGTGCAGAAATTAGCCAATCAGCAGCAGTGCATAAGGAGATATACGAGAAAGTGAGCTGAGAATTGAAGATGGGGTACAAGAAAGTAGATAGCTTTGAAGTATGGAGTGTGTTGATAATAGCCTTGAGAGTTGAGAGCGACGCTTTCCGTTGGGATGCACGGCACGCTTAGCTATCGGCAATTTGCAATTGGAAGAGCCTGGCCAGAGCAGTTGGAGGCAACAGGACGAGGGAGCGGCGCCCCCAGGCCCCACCTCTGTCAGTACACGTTTCTCCAAGCCACCAGCTGCAACCTTGGACGATAATACACGAGAAAATACTATCCTTGATTTGAGTCACTGCATTGATACATCGAGCCTATCAGCACAGAGCATTCTGCTGTTGATCAGAGAGAGAGAAAAGGCTTTCCTTTAAAGTCGTCCTGCCGTCGACGCCACTTTAAAGGAAAGCCTTTTCTCTCTCTCTGATCAACAGCAGAATGCTCTGTGCTGATAGGCTCGATGTATCAATGCAGTGACTCAAATCAAGGATAGTATTTTCTCGTGTATTATCGTCCAAGGTTGCAGCTGGTGGCTTGGAGAAACGTGTACTGACAGAGGTGGGGCCTGGGGGCGCCGCTCCCTCGTCCTGTTGCCTCCAACTGCTCTGGCCAGGCTCTTCCAATTGCAAATTGCCGACAGCTAAGCGTGCCGTGCATCCCAACGGAAAACGTCGCTCTCAACTCTCAAGGCTATTATCAACACACTCCATACTTCAAAGCTATCTACTTTCTTGTACCCCATCTTCAATTCTCAGCTCACTTTCTCGTATATCTCCTTATGCACTGCTGCTGATTGGCTAATTTCTGCACTTATTCTTTCAATTCAAATATTTTGCATTCTCAAATTCAAATCTGGCATTCTCACATTCAAATCTGGCATTCTCTCATTCAAATCTCCAAAATGCTTCCTAAACAAGCATTTTCGGTTCTCAAGAAAACTTCCATCTCCACTCTCAATCCTTACCAACTCAATCTGTCCATACTAATTCCAACTGAAATTCCAATCTCACCACACGGCACAACCTGCTGTTGGGTGCGCTCCTCCTGCTGCTCTTCGCGCTTCGCTCTTCTAGACACGACGCCTTGTACTCTCACACCACCACAACGCGCTCTTCATACTGCCACGCCACGCTCTCGGTGCTATGGAATCTCCGTCTGCACGTGTGCATGTGCTTGATCCTGTCCCAGGTCGCCATGGAGAAAACCGGGAGCATGCGGTGGAATGCCAGAAGCTCGAACTCCTGCTTGCCGGCCGAGCGTCATGACCCCCGAGGGCTGGGATTGGGCACGCTGTGCCTGGTCGACGTCGCCGAGTGAGTTGCAATGAGTGCTCATAGACAGATGTTGTATGTGCTTCGCTTTGCCGTCCGTTACCCCTTTTTAGAGTGTTCGATAATGAGCTCTGTACACAGAGTGCTGCAACCCTCTCGATTAACCAGTTGCACTCTCGTAAAAGTCCCGTGGCAACAGGTGCAGTACTCATACTCGTAGCGCCCCCGTTGCTGGCTGAGCACGAGGTGGAGCCTGTTTAAGGCGTAGAGCTCGGCCTACCATAAGACACGGGTAATAAGTTATGTCACCCACTAGCCGGTATGGCCAACTCGGACCGGTGGCGTTCACAGTTTACAGGCACAACCGTAGCGATAGCCATACGAGTATAGCCATGTACCTGGTACCCGGTTTGTTTATCTTACAATGCTGTGAACCTGGTCCTCAATCATCATACGTGTATACATACTGCTGTAACAGGCACGAGTATGTCTTGTTTTCTCCCATCGAATGTACCAAGGTATTTCTGTTTCAGCCTACGGCCACGGTTTATCACATGCCATGCGCGGGCCCGGCCTGGTATTCACGCGATATGGTACAGGTCCTTAGTTTTCAAGGTTAACCAGTACCTGGTACGAGTAGTGTGCACTCTGATATTACATGTACGATTTGTGTGATCTGAGTGATCTGGTGTGATCTATGGGATCTGTGTACTCGTACACGTTTCCACGTGATGGTCTACAAGGCATACGAGGTACGGGCATGCAATATACTCAAATATGTCGTGTGAAGCCCGTTCTGCCCTGCGCCGTCTATTAATAGCCCAGACATTTTTTTTGAAAAGCAAGGGGGGTATACATAACGTTAATGGCGGATTTTGCGGATTTTGAACTATCGCGTCGAGGTCTTCACATACAATACATGTAGACCCATCGCAAGGCATGTACACCCCCCCCTGTTGTCGAAAACATCGGCTTGAAGATTAGTCCGGGAAGGTGTTAGTCCTACTTTCTCTAAGTAGCATATTTAAACACGTACGATACGTACTGCTGCGGTAGATTGTGCACCACCTGCTGGTGTACACGTATGAAACCGTGCTACCTGGTACCTGTACAGAAGTTTACCATGCCATGCTTAGCTTTATCCTCATAATGCACTTTAGCTCCGCGAGATTAAGGGCAAGTTTTTCTCTGCTGGTAAAAGCGTGCACATTTATTGTGCATGTAAATTGCCCCTCGCGCCCCCCCGACTAGACCTGACCTTGCACCCACCGCAGGCTTTTACTTTTCGGCATCAAGCTCTGAGCGAGGCAGTGCGTTGCCACCTATCCAATCAGCACATTTTTGTTGTCGTTGTGACCTTATCGCAAATCCGCTCCTTGTCGCATCCAGGCTCCGGAGTCAAGAAGCGAGGGCCGACAAACTCAAGAATGCAATGGGCCCGTTAGCCACACCATCTGTGCAGGTGAGACCGCTTCCGTTTTCGCTCCGTGCATGATAAGGGGCCAGCCCTCCCGCTTGGCGGTTCGACCAAGGCCAGGCGTGAAGCGCCGAAAGTGTTATCTTGTGGCCCATTCAAAAACAATCGCGCCCTCTTGACAGGCGTTGAGATGTTAGGACCTCGAGTTCTGCTATCGATTGCCACTTACTTGCTGGAAACGAAGGGAGAGAAAGGCTATTCGAGGCCTCCCAACGTTTCAGTTCTCAGGCTTTCGCTTACCACAACCGCCTTGTCAATCCATTGTTCGTGTAGTGACCTGAACGAAGCTCTTCTCAGCTTTGGAAGTCTCCACTGACCATCATCAGCCATCGTCTTGCTACAACCACTTTGCAAAACCACTATTCGTGCGATTATTATTTATTTATTTTTTTCTCATCCCATTCATTATCTTCGCACATCTTCTTCTCTCTCCTTCCAACTCGTAACTCAGATCCGGGGTCACATAGCAGGCTCTTCTCCCCCCTTTCCCGCTACGGTACGTGCCTTCAGTTTTACCACGAGAAGATTCCAGCATTTTCTTCCCTCGTCGACTCGCATCGAAGTGTGCCTACCCACGCTGCAAGGCGCTATCAAACAATTGATTCCTTTTTATTTTTATTTTTGCAAATAAAGTCAAAGTCCGACCCACGATGGACTAAGCCGAACCTCTTCCCGCCTTTTTGCGCTCCCCACCGTCATTAACCGGCCTTCTCTCCCAGACGTATCCGCAGTCACTGCAGCAATCTTCTCCGGAGGCTGTACCAACTCTTGCCGTCATCCTCAGCGTGATGAAGGTCGTCAAGCGGCAACATGCAGAAAAGGGGGTCAAAGCAGCGACCCTCCCGCGATCTCCACTCGAGAACATGCCATGTAACGCGCCGGAGAAGGCATCGACGTCGATGGTATATACCTCTGGTAGCACCCGTCGGCGGCGCAAGCGAACAAAAGCGAAAAAGGCTCGTGCTGCAACTGCCAAGAAGACGGCCAAAACGCTTGAGGCCGGGAAGCGTCTCGAGGAACAGAGGGCAAGGGTGGTGCTGGAAGTAGCGGCGTCCATCACCCAGCCTGTCGATTCCGAGTCCAGAGAGCGCGCTGCCACGGAGGTGAAACACGCCACGTGCTTGGAGAAGGAACCCGAAGGGCATCAGCCTGAGGTGCGGTTTCTTTGTTGCTGTGCTGCGGCGGGCTATATTTTATTACGGGGCACAATAGTTAATAGGACGAAATATTGTTAGAAACATTGGGTTAATATATAGGTTTTTGTGTATACCATAGGTCCCATTAACTATGGTCCCCGGTAATAGTTTGGTTTTGAGTCGTGTGGCAACGTGGGCGAGCCCAGCAAGTACCAGGCATACAACATCTTTCAAGCAGCAGTAATCAGCTAAGATAGCTGGTGATGCGCGAATGGTTTGACCTCGTTTCCCCTGGCAGTATGATACATTACCACAGACAGGTACTCCTTCTCTACGTCCATTCTCTCTCGTGATTATGTATGATATGATACGTTGTAGTCTACATGCATGCGACATCCGGGTTGTTTTGGTCAAGGATGGAGATTTTGGCATTTGGCAAGTCGCTGGGATCACCTAAATATGAACCTCTGTCCGATTCATTCACCTTGGTTTGTTGTATTCGTGCACGAAGGCAATGAACCGTCGTCAGTAGTGGTTACTCGTACCTATATATTGTGATAATTGCGATGCTCCCACTTTATCCCGTTTCTCTAGCATCCTGCCTGTAGTCATTGAAACGAACTGAACCAATAATGCATCTTGATGGGATAACTCTAGGAAGCACCAGAAACAATGCGCACGGCAGGTACCAGGAAGTAAGGGAACGGTACTAACCAACTGCGCCACACCGTCCCGTATCTCTTGCGATCAAACGATACAAGGAACGTATCCACGAAAAAAAGGTTAACACGAAGGTTGGCCATTTACCTGCATGTCGCTTGCTGTAACTGCTGTGTTTTGGAAATACCGACGCATCTTCCTTACGTTTGTGATCAATGTTCAGTAGCACTGTTATAGATACTTTATGTAATACAAGCATGTGTGACCGGTATCGTTAGCGCCGGTTGGCATGTAACGTATGCGGAGGGGTTAGTGTTGGCGTTCGTAGAACACCCAATGTTGTCGGGTACACGAGTCTCACTCTTTGTGATATCTCTTGCTTTTCTAGGTACTATAGCTACCCTTACCAACTCCTGGGTACTGCCATCGTCCTGCCCGGGCTACCACCAGTCTTTCTGTTCTATATGTCTGTGTTACCCACAAGCACCGTGTTTACAACATCGAAGCATCGTCTTCTGCGCTGAAGTACTGCAGTACTGCCGCACTTCTGCTGCTACAAGCTCTCCGAGCTACAACATCGACTAGCGTCGGTGGGCGTCAGCCTCTGCCACCATCTGCGTGGGGACACATCACCATCCCCACAATAGGCCGTTTATCCAAACCGCTGTTCATGCGATAGACTGAACGAACCTCTTGCCGCCTTTTGCGCTCTCCACGGTCATTAACCGGCCTTCCATCCCACGCTTCTTCGCAGTCACTGCAGCAATCTTCTCCGGAGGCCATACCAACCCTTGCCGTGATCCTCAGCGTCATCAAGTTCGTCAAGCGGCAACATGCAGAAAAGGGGGTCAAAGCAGCGACCCTCCCGCGATCTCCACCCGACGACATGTCATGTAACGCGTCGGAATCGACAGGCTTGGTGATGGGCGCCGCTGTTTCCAGCACCACCCTTTCCCTCTGTTCCTCGAGGCGCTTTGCGGCCTCAAGCCTTTTCGTTGTCTTCTTGGCAGTAGCAGCACGAGCCTCTTTCGCTTTTGATCGCTTGCGCCGCCGACGGGTGCTACCAGAGGAATATACCATCGACGTCGATGCCTTCTCCGGCGCGTTACATGGCATGTTCTCGAGTGGAGATCGCGGGAGGGTCGCTGCTTTGACCCCCTTTTCTGCATGTTGCCGCTTGACGAACTTCATCACGCTGAGGACCACGGCAAGAGTTGGTACAGCCTCCGGAGAAGGTTGCTGCAGTGACCGCGGATAGGTCTGGGAGAGAAGGCCGGCTAATGACGGCGGAGAGCGCAAAAAGGCGGGAAGAGGTTCGTTCAGTCTATAGAATGAACAGCGTTTTGGCTAAACAGTTATAGTAAGCAAAAAGCTGGCAATGGCCAACGTTCGTGGTTTCGTTTTTCAAGCCTTTTTTCTGCAGTACTTTGTCTCTTCTACCGTGAATCGTTTAATGTAATTTAAGTATTGGATTGGATGAGGCCTCCTGCGCCGGGCAGGAGGTCCGTCCGGTATTTCCCCCCGCGCTGAGCGAAGTGGCGAATCACAAACTCTGCGCGGGGTTAGTACCTGCAAAGGATCTGAGTATACAAGCCCAAGAATACTAATCTTACTGGTGGGTGGGATGGTCTCAAGAAATGGCGCGGCCAACTCTACTCCCGAGGTTTCGGGAGCGAAAGGAAAAAGTGACCTCGCTTCGATACAAATCCCGAGACATTTCGATCTAATCCATGGTTCCTTAATTTGCGATAAATATGAGTCCATGGATTGGATCGCCATTTTACTGTGGTATTCTGTCTCTCTACCCATCATCATTTAATGTAAGTATTGGATTGGATGAGGCCTCCTACGCCGGCCTGTGGTCCCGCCCATACTTCGTGACGCCTCCTTTCAGATCGCCTTTGTAGTTGACCGCTGGTTCGGGGCAGAATTGTCCCACCCAAACTTCTATCACCTGAACTCAGTCCTTACCCGCACACGCCGCAGAGTCCTTTCTGAACTCCGGCGACAATGGTAGCTCGCTAGCGTCCGCGTAGCTCTGGTCACGTTTCTTCTTGCTACCCCGCACTTGTCCACTCGAGGTAGCCTCGATGTAGTACTTCGCATCGGACTCTGTCCTCGAACCACCAATTTTCATGATCTCGTCCACAGCCGTCCCGACCAGGGATCTGCTGAGCGAGCCTCCCACTCGAAAGGAGTGCATCGTGAACTGGTTCGACAGGTCTGCCATACGCAGATAGCTTTGCAGGTTCCCCGTCATACGGGCCGCGGAGCGAGAGAGACGGCCCTGGCCACCTTCTGCCGTAACAACGGGGAAGAGGTGCCCAGTGCTTAAGTCCCACCCAATCCGCTGTGCGGCCGAGATGTACGCCGTAACCGCCCGAAAGGCGCAAATCGCCGGGCAGTCCCGGTCCGTCAACGCATTGCCTCACTAGAGGCCTGCAGCGTCTTGCCAAACGGCAAGTTGAAGATTACACCCTTAGACGCTGGGAGCCTCAAGATGTGCGAACCCATGGTCAAGGAAATATCATAACCCCTACGCATCGAATATAAAGCCAAAGAATACATGGCGATATCTCGGGTCAGGGAAATACGCTCTGCCAGAGGGCTGGCCACCTTATCTCGCAACCGCATGCCGCTTAGCAGATCTGTGAGTGTGTGTTCCAGCATCGGCGCCGCCTGATTGACCTGAACCCCGTCCTCCTTCTGTTGCTCAGATACGAAGGCAAAGAACGAATCTACCAACGGGCTCGAGCACGGACTTCCTACCCGGCGGACGGGGTCCCATTCCTCTCCTTGCCCGCTTTATTTCGTCGCCATTTTCAGCTTCGACCCAAAACCTGATCGAATAGACTCGGCCGCATACCGTTTAGCACACGAAGACCCCGTCAGGCACGTATCGTTGCCCGCATGACCCTCACGGGTGCAAGACGCTTCATGCACCATCTTGGCACCTTTACCTTGCGCGTCAAGGAAGCAGAGGAAATTGAAGACATCGTCTGTTGTAGCTGTTTGCCAACCCCGGGACCCCCCCGAAACAACGAGCACAAATGCGTCAAACTCGTCGGCCACCCTGACTTTTCGGACTTACCCGGGGCGCCCCTCCATCACCGCCATTACTTGGCGTCGACGTGCTTGCGTCTTATCAACACCTACAGCCACAGGCACCCGCGCCGGATACCGCGGGGCCGGCAATGATCGAACGGGCTGAGCGCCGGACTTCCAGCAGAAATTAAACTGTGCAACGTTTTCGTCCTGACACGTAAAGCAAAACGCAAACCGAAACAAGTTCCTGGCCGTTGCCGCCCCTCTGAGAGGTGGCCCACCCCGAAGGAGGCTCCCGCCAGTGCCGTTCTGTTTGAAGGAGAACACCAAAGAAAGGGGGACCGTAAGCCTCGGTGAGCGTTCGAAGACGCCCGAAACAGCGAAATACATGCACCCTACTATGTGATGGCAGCCCGTCCCTGCGCGATAGTAGCCGAAACTTGGGCTCCCGTTACCTTTGGTACGGAAGTTTAAAGCCGAGGGCTCGTACCTCGTCGTCCACAAACCTTGTGAACCTTGACGGGAGAAGGTTGTGGAATACCGCTCCGAGAAATCGGGTTATGTCATGTGGGCAGGCGCTCGACGGACCCCGGTATTCCCTTAGGAGAGGATCGTGAAGATCCATTCCGTCGAGTAAGTACAACACCAGCGTGTCTCGAAGCGGGTGCTCTGGATATCGTGCCAGAAGCCTACATGCCGGTGCACGAACCCCGGCACGAATTGGTTCCCACCCCCCCCCCCCCCCCGCATTCCATATCGGAGCATCCCACGGCATACGCTGTAGGAGACCCTACGAGGTGTCACGAGTGACATCCGCCACGGACGGCCATAATCCCGAGGCGGGCAAAGCTCCCGTTCGCGCCCACCCGCCTTTGTCGGTTTTCAAGGGGGGCGGGCAACACGCGTGCGTGGCATCGATCGAGGCGTCGGAGCCAACCGTCGGTGACCACGTACAGCGCGCCGAGGGGCAAAAGAGTTGAGGATACCCAAATTGATACGGAGTATCATGTACCAGGTAGCGCAAAACGAACCCTCGCGAAACGTGCGTGTATCCTTAATTGAGGTATTCGGATCAACGAGGGGCAGAGCTCTGCCACCCTGGTACGGAGTAAGTAAATCTTTGCCAGCAAGCGTCGTATACGGAATGCTGTATCGCGCCCGAAGCAGCCCCGCGAAGCCACGCGTGACAACCTTGGTGAGGTAATCGATTCAACGAGGGGCAGAATTCTGCCCCCCTTGGTATAAAGTAAGTAAATATTTGTAAGCAAGCGTCGAAGCGAAGCCGTCTATCCAAGCGGGTCGTTCGGGAAAACATGACGATAGCACAGACACCGGCAACCCAACTCCGTGCGTATCTACATGGATGTTACGTATCTACGTGGATGTTCATACAGTGACATAAGGTGTGGTTAACGAGTTGCGTTGGTGTCTGAGTACAATCGAACAAAAATGAAATAAACTATTAATAGATGAATAAATAAAAACATATACCAGGTATATAGAACAATATACATAAATGCAAACAAAACCAGTCGCGTTGGAGTATCGAAAGCGCATGTGAGACCCCCGAAGGTGCGCCGTCATACGTGAGCGCAAATATCATCATATTAGCCTATAGGACCATACCCTCCACTCCACCGTCAAAACGATAGAAGAGAGCAGTATCGAGTGGAGTGAGGGGGGCACAACAGTACGAGATTCCGTAGGACCATACCCTTCGCCCCCCCGTCAAACGAGAGAATACAGCAGTATCAAGAGGTGGGGAGGGGGCATAACAGTACCAGACTCCGTAGGGCCATACCCTCCCCTCCAACATCAAAACGAGAAAATACAGCAGTATCAAGAGGTAGGGAGGGGGCACAACAGTACCAGACCCCGTAGGACCCTGCCCTCCCCACCACCGTCAGAACGAGAGAATACAGCATTACCAAGAGGGAGGGAGGGAGGGGCACAACAGTACCGGACCCCGTAGGACCATACCCTCCCCTCCCCCTTCAAACGAGAGAATACCGCCGTATCGAGGGGGGCAGGCAGTTGAGGGGGGCACAACAGCACCAGAGCTCGTAGGATTATACCCTTTACTCCACCGTCAAAACGAGAGAGTACTGCAATCTCGGGAGGGCTCGTAGGATAATACCCTTCATTCCACCGTCAAAACGAGATAGTACTGCAATCTCGAGACGGGGTAACGGGGCACAGCAGTACCCTCCCCTCCCCTCCCCCGTCAAAGCCTAATCGCGGCCCCGTGCTGTACCCACTCCGAGAGGAAAAATGCAGCAGTATCGAGGGAGAGCCGTGAATGCCGTACCGCACCGTAGCCTTATATCCGCCACTCCACCGTCAAACCGACTGAGAGAATATAGCAGTGTCGAGAGAGAGCAGTGAGTTCAAAACCACAGCCGTACCCGACCCCGTAGACACATGCACCCCACTCCCCCGTCCAAGAGAGAGAGAATACAGCAGTATCGACAGTGAGCAGTGAGCGAAGGGGCCCAATCGTACCCGACCCCATATCATGATACACTCCCCTGGAGTCCAAAGCGAGAGGGAAGAGAGCAGTGCTGCGGAGCCGTGCCGGACCGCGGCCCCGTAGCAACGAGTGAAGGGAAATGACAGTGTCGAACTCTGTAGCATAATACGCTCCACCCCCCACAACCTCCGTATCGAGAGAGAGTAGTGGGTGACAGGGCCCACCCGTACCAGAAAGGGAAGCATCATGCACGCCCCTCCACGGCCAAAAACGAAGGACCATACAGCAGTATCGAGAGAGCAAGAACGAGCAACTCGTCAGGTTGCAGTGAGCGAGAGGGCGCAGCCGTACTAGACCGTAGCTCCCCATTCAAAACGACAGGGAAATTACAGCAGTTTCGAGAGAGAGCAGTGAGTGACAAATCACCGCCGTACCCGACCCCGTAGCCTCGTAAAACCCACTTCCCCGCCAAAACGAGAGAGAATACCGCAGTATCGAGAGTGGGTAGTGAGTGAACGGGCGCAGTCGTACCCGACACGATATCATGATACACTCCCCTACAGTCAAAACGAGAGGGAAGAGAGCAGTGGGTGAGGCAGAGCCGATCCAAACCGCGGCCTCGTACCCAGCACGAGAGAGAAAACACAGCAGTATCGAGCGAGAGCCGTGATGAGAGAGCACCGCCTGACCAAGCACCTCGCCATCCGACACTCGACTCCACAGACAACAGCGAGAGCACATACCGCTGTATCGGGTAACTCGAGTACCCTTTGCGTACGCACGCCAATTAGCAGCGAGTGAGAAGGCATATCAGTATCGAACACTGCGGCGTAATACGCTCCACCCCACACAATCTCCGATACCAATCTGTGTCACAATGTACCCAATCTACGATACCAATCTGTTTTATTGTTGTCGTCTCTACGGCCAGCGGGCACAGCGGCGCTATACAACCCAGCTTCGTATACGCGAGTAAGCGCCAAGCACACTCGTACCTCTGGGGGTTGCGTGATTATAGTGAGTCCGATCAGATCCTGATAATCTTTGCTCCTTGTTTCCATGGTCGGCGGCTGGACCTGCGGGGCCCCACTGGGACAAGCTCGCTCCATCAGAGGCATTTTCACCAGCGTTCGCCCCACCGGCGATCTCGACCGTCTCGGTTTGTGCCTCCGATCCCTACGTTCCCGCAGCACCTGCCCCGTAGCCTAGCTGACGCGCAGCGCCTCCCCAAGCCCCCCCACCTCGGATGTTCCGAGGAGAAGAACACAGTGCTCCGACTCCAGGAGGATCGCATGGCACCGGAGGTCTAAGAATATACCAGACCAAAGGCCGCGTTGCTTCATGCTCGCGCTTCGGCCGGGAGGCGCCGGCCCGGGGCCGACGCGATAGCGGCAGTCGCGTCGGCTGGAGGGGCTTGTGTCGACCGGGTGGTTCTCGGCATACTTTCAAGAATTTCGCGACCAACTCGTAAAGGTCACGAGGTTTCGGGAGAGAAAGGATAAAGTGACCTCGCTTCGATACAAATCCCGAGACAATTCGATAGAATCAATGGTTCCATTATTTGTGCCAAATTTGAGTCCATGTATCAAATCGCCATTTTACGGGTGTACATGTCATATCGTGGACATGTTCCTGATATCAGCTACAAGTGAATACGATTGGTGTGCTGCAGCTCGTCAGTACTGTTCTTCTTATGAGTACTGATACTGCCGTGCGCATTGTTTCGTACTTTCATTTTATTTCCGGTCGAGATGCATTTTTTGTATCAGCCTGTTCTTTGAGCGCAAGCAGGATTTCAGGGAAATGAGCTAATATGAGAGCATCGTCGTCATCAGCATCATATACGAGTACGAGCAACGACTATTCATGAGCGTTCTATGCTTCTATGTACGAATACAGCTATATATTTTATACTTCGAAACAAGGAGCTTCGCTCCAAAGGGAGAATAAAATAAACCAAGGTCGATGAAGCGCGAAGAGGCCCACAATTAAGCGTGCGCATTACAAGTTGCCATAGCTGATTACTGCTGATTACAATTTTTGAATACTTGGGTACTTTTTGGGGTCTCCCACGCCCCCCCTATCGACTGCAGAACAAACCTGATACAGCCCGCCGCAGCACAGCAACAAAGAAACCGCACCTCAGGCTTTGCTTTTCGGGTTCCTTCTCCAAGCGCGGTGGCGTGTTTCAGCTACGTGACAGCGCGCTCTCGGGACTCGGAATCGGCGGGCTTGGTGATGGACGCCACTGTTTCCAGCACCACCCTTTCCCTCTGTTCCTCGAGGCGCTTCGCGGCCTCGAGCTTTTTCGCTGTCTTCTTGCTCGTAGCATCACGAGCCTTTTTCGCTTTTGTTCGCTTGCGCCGACGGGTTCTACGGAAGGAATATTCCATCGACGTCGCTGCCTACTCCGTTGCGTTGCATGAACCTCTCACATTAGCTCATTTCCCTGAAATCCTGCTTGCGCTCAAATAACAGGGTGACACATACAATGCATCTCGCCGAGCAAAAAAAAAAGAAAATACAAAATAATGCGCACGGCAGTATCAGTACCCATGAGAACAGTAACTTGTCCATGATATGACATGTACACAAGGAAATGGCTTGAAAAAAGAAAACCACGAACGTTGGCCATTGCCAGCTTTCGCTCGCTCTATCTGTTTAGCCAAACCGCTGTTCATGCGATGGACTAAGCTGAATCTCTTCCCGCCTTTTTGCGCTCTCCACGGTTATTACCCGGCCTTCCCTCCCACGCTTTCCCACAGTCACTGCGGCAATCTTCTCCGGAGGCTGTACCAACTCTTGCCGTGATCCTCAGCGTTATCAAGTTCGTCAAGCGGCGACATGCGGAGAAGAGGACGAACGCAACGACCTCCCACCGATCTCCGCTCGACAACATGCCATGTAACGCGCCGGAGAAGGCATCGACGTCGATGGTATACTCCTCTGTTAGCACCCGTCGGCGCAAGCGAACAAAAGCGAAAAAGGGTCGTGCTGCTACTGCCAAGAAGACAGCGAAAAAGCTCGAGGCCGGGAAGCGCCTTGAAGAACAGCGAGAAAGGGTGGTGCTGGAAACAGCGGCGTCCATCACCAAGCCTGCCGATTCCGAGTCCCGAGAGCGCGCTGTCACGGAGCTGAAACACACCACGTTCTTGGAGAAGGAACCCGAGGAGCAACAGCCTGAGGTGCGGTGTCGTTGTTACTGTGCTGCGGCGGGCTATATGTTGTTTGTGCTGCAGTCGATAGGGGGGGCGTGAGCTGGCGGCAGGATAGTTGTGTTCGTGTAAGGCTGTTGGCTTGTTTCCTTCCCCCCCCCCCCGAGGTTTGCTTCTTTTTTTTGCAGTATTTTAATAAAGTACGTACATGTGAAGTTCGTCAGTACCAGCAACATACACGTTTGTTCTCGGGCCTGCTCCGTCTGATCGCATCACAAACGGACCCCCAGCTCCTATCCATAGAGCAAGCATGTAGTTGGGCATCTACCGCAAGCACAACAAAGCGCAACCGACCCTGCACAAAGCGGCATACCACGTACGTGCCGATTAGAGCACAGCAACGCAAGGCAGCAGACAGAGTGGGCGATATCCAGCATGTCGTACGGATTGTACCTCTCGCTGTTTTTCCGATGTGTTTAGTTCGTGGGTCCTTTTTTTTGCTTTATTTGTAAGGTAGGTTTGCACCTGGTACAGGTTTGTTTTTATCTGCTTCTTCTGCCCAAATAATAAAACCAACCTCACACCCAGCCCCTGCATACCAAGTACGTACGCCCTTAGAACTACAGTAGCATGCTGTCTTCCAGCATCTACTGCAACCACAGCACAATCAACCGTGCACAAAGGAGGACCAAAGAACGTACTTACGTGCGTACCTACCAACCTACCGATAACGGCACACCAACGCAAGTAAGCAGACAGAGTTGGCGAGAGAAGCCTAATTTCACGTCATCGAGCATAAATATCTACCATTCGCCATGTTGTCAACGCGAACGGAGATGTCTTAATCTGCTGACCCACAACAAATGCAACAGACCACAAGCAGAAGCGAGCACGTATGATAGCTGGTGCAATGCGCGGCTAGTTGACGCGGCTAGTTGACCTGTGTTTCCGCTCTCAACACAACACATCCCTACCAGGAGGTACTCCTTCTCCCTGTCCGTTCTCTTCGTGAGCATGCGGTGTCTGTTACAAAAAACTATGTACACGCACTCTCCGGGTTGTGTTCCTGAAGCATGGAGCTTTTTGGCGTTTACCTGCAGTTAAACTTCTTGAAGTGACGAGATAGGTGGAAGAAGATGCTCCGGCAATGGCACCGGCGTATGCACTGGAGATTCCCACCCCCTAGGAAGAGCAAACGCGTCAAGAAAAACGCGTCCGGTGTAGACATCGGCACGAGGCACACCAAATTTGGTGTGCCCTGTGCCGCTGTCTACGGCATGCGCGGTTTCCTCGGAGAGTTTGTTCGCCTTAGGGTAGGGAAGCTCCAGTGCATCCGCCAGTGCCATCGGAGGAGGAGGAGCTTCTTTCACTCCTTCCGTCACTTCAGTGGAGTTTAGAGCCCGTCGTAGCCCCCCCCCCTGAAAAGGATAGATTTGTTTGTAGGAAAAATCACGCAAAATCACGGCATGCGCACACCGACTACCCGCTGCTCCCTTGGCCTTCTTCGCCCTACCCCCCTCGAAAATACCACCACGGGAGGGGGCGTGGGGCGGGAGCGGTTTGCGAAAAAAAAAAACAAGCGTCTGACCTGGTCTACCAACCCAGCGACCAGATCATGTCTGCTCACGTTGTTAGCGAAATAAGGCCCGGCTCGCTCGGGATCGGCGCTCATTTTCTCGCCTACACCCGACGCTTTTCCCACGATTGCTTGGTGTCCTCGTTTCATTGCTTGTGCTTGAAGCTGACCCAGGCGCCGAACACAGGCATGCCTAATTAACTCTAGCGACAATTCTCGTGCTTTCCGTTGCTGCGTTTGCGAAAGCCGTAACCGCCTCTAACGACTGGCCTATACGTTGTTGTGCAACGTCCGAACGGTGCTGTCCTCTTCATTGTTTTTCAGGGGTGGGAGTGGTGGGAGGCGACTTGTTTTACGCTCGACCAGATACGCCTATCGCGCCATCTTGCAACCTCCTGTGTACCTGGCCCACACGTAACCGTCTACTATTTAAGATACGACACCAGCCAGGTTCCTGATAATTTCTGCCTACCTTTGTTTCGGATGACCAAAGCTCCGAGTAGTACATATCACAGTACCACAGTTGTGTCGTTCGACTTCTCCAGTACACATTGCCGTACACTTGTTGTTGTACCCTATCCCAGACTGTCACTTCTTCTGACTGCCCCCTTCGCAATGCCTCCCTTGGATATTGCTAGCTCTTCCGCGACTCCCTTGTGTTAGTATTCCTTTGCTACGATTTAGCCTGACCTCGACTAGAAAATGTCACAGGGCAGGCTTAACACGTGTTTTCGCTGCTCTCCTACACCGTTGCTAGAAGGGGGGGAGGGCCGCGAAGGGCCCTGACCTGGTTGCGGCGACGGAGGAACTGGACGAGGGTTCTCCAACAATCGCCGCAGCTTTTTCATTGGGGCTACCCTCCCCCAAGGAGAGCACGCGCACTGAGGAAAGGGCGTCTGTTGCCGAGGACGGGGTCAGGTATCTAGCGCAGCTCATGCAGAAGCTGTGGGCGTGGATCGCCTACCGAGTGGGAGGAGCCGTGGTCATGGAGAGGGCTGGGTTCCGCGGTGGCGTTGGAGTGTCAGCGTGGGGGCGGGGACAAACGACTGCATCACAGGTATTCCCGCTCTCTCTTGCGTACTCTCTTGTTTTTTTTCTCCTTCTGTTTTTGTGCATTTGTTTTTTCCCTCGCTGTATGCGGTCGCATGGATTTTTGGTGCTGGCCGTACAGCCTACATACGTATCGGATACCATGTACGTACCTACGGACGCCCGATTTCACGTGTATTCATTGTCCTGAGGCGCATGATTTGATCAAGTTGTGCGTGCGATTGCTTTGTGGTTTTTACACGTCATGAGATATTGCAGCCTGCCTTGCGACGACGGACTAGACTGAGGCGATAGTTTAGCGTGATAACAACTGCAACAACAACTACGACAACGAGAACAGCTGCTGCAACAACGACACCAACAACAACAATAACAGCAACAGCAACTTGCTGCCACATCAGACTCGGCTTTCGTGGTATTTCATCTCTCCCTCGAATCTCGCCAGGCGTGTTGCAGTTGGAGAGAGCGATAGTCTGTTAACACGGCAGTCACTCCAGAGTGGCTTCCCGTAAGTACGAATAGGATGGACTGTATGCACTTGAAAGCTGTTTCATCTTTAGGCGGCGTCGGCCAACACCGTGTTACCGTACGTACGCCCGCGGGTTGTGCCTGGTGATACGTCGGCGTGCCTTGGGCACATTGCTTTGCCTTCCCCCCCAGCGTTTCTTCCTCGCCCCAGCTAGAAGGATGACGCATTACAGTAATACCACTCTTCTGGGTTTTCTCGTCTCTCGTTCTTTGCAGGGGGGTTGGTGTGCACAGGAGCTCAACCTCGTTGAAGTGGACCAAGAAGTAGCTGGAGATTCTCTGGCGAATATCCCAGCCTCCGTGTTGGCATTGCCCTCTCCCAGGGAGAGCACGCGAACGGCGGAGCACGCAGACACTGTAGAGAGCGGCTCAGTACTGGATGAAGAAGCTGGATGGGTCGGTATCGAGACCGATGTCGAAAGCGACGGAGGCTCCGGCACGCGCTTCCTGTCGAGCGGGGTCGAGATGCCGTTACCCGCAGAGAGCAACAGCATATGCAGTTTCCCAATGGAGCTGGAGCAGGAGTTGCGGGCGAGGATCGCTGGTAGGGGACGGGGAGAGGTGGTGGTGGAGGCGGTTGGGGATGCAGCCGTCGCGGTCGTGTCAGGGCAGGGGCGCCGACAGCCAGACACAGGAGCGAATGTGTTAATTCCGAGCATGTGTGAGAGGACGAAACCCGGCGATTTAAAGACTCTGTTCGTGCGCAACCTTCGCAAGGGTAACGAGAGAGGCGCGTTCAAAGGTGCCTGCGCGGTGCGTGCGGCCCAGATCGGTCTCCTCGAGGGCCGTCAGCTCGCCGTTGCCGACGTGCTAGGCGACGGAGGGTTTGGTACAGTGTGGGGAGTGCGCCACGCGGTCCTTCCTGGTGAATTTGCCCTCAAGAAGCTCCGAGAGGTGAGACCGACCTTGGCGCATTCGAAGGAGCATGGAGAGAGATAAGAGATGGATTAATTAGTACCCCAGTGAAACGTGTTGCGAGTCACCCTCCGTAGGGCAAGGACTTGCGCGGTGGCTCGGGTAGAAAGCAACCGAGTGAAATGTGTGGCAGGATTTTTTCCGTGGGACAAGTGGTGTTACGATGGTGCGCGAAGAGAGCACCGTTGGTACGAGAGAAATGATGATGTTTGGGCAAGACGATGTTTAAGACAACTCGAGACTTTGCGGCAGCGTCGCTCGCTAGTTTTGGTTTCAATGCTGTGTGATGTTTTCAGCACGAATCCCAAGGTTTTAGCGCGGACGGTTTTTCCATGCACCCGGCTTCCCCTTCTTCCTCCAGGGGGCTAGTGAGCGAGGGAGAATCAGCGCGATGGTGGAGATGGCGGTGCTTGCGCGGTAAGGACGGCACTGCGTATACTATTGTCGCGATTGTGAATTGAGGGGCTGACGCGAGGGGCCGGGGGCGGGAGGGGGGGTGGGGGGGGGTCAACGTGCCAGTTTTCGCGGTGAAGTTACTTGCGAACGTGTTCCGGGGTACTGTAAATTCTTCGCAGGGGTCTACTTGCTGCTGATCCATATACTGGGGAAGGGGCCCTAAAGACGGGTAGAAAAGGAGAACTGATGCCAGGGGCGCAGTACTACTGTAGTTTCTATCCTGGGGATTTGGGCACGCAAGACTTGGTCAAAATAATGAGGCACGTTCCAATCGCCCAGTTTTATAACGCCATCACTCTGCGTGTTTAGCATCAAATTCTAACGCTCGTGCACTGCCACTTGTGCGTTCTTTTGACAGACTAAGCCCGGCGCCCCATCCCAACGTAGTCACCGCGGTAGCCATTGACGACACCCAGACGAGTACAATGCCCATTCTCCTTCCCAAGGCGGAAGGCGACTTTCACACGGTGTTGACGAGCTGCCGCCACTCCATCTCTGAGCTTCTCAGGCAAGTCTGCGCTGTGACTGTCATCATGTACGAACGTCTTATTGTTGTAAGATATGCTGGTATCTACACTACTGGTACGCTTGTTTCTCGCAGATGTAGATTGGGATTTTGTGCTCCAACTGAAGAACTCGAAGCATTGGCAGGTGCAGTGAGCCCAGGCTTTTTTTCCCTCCGTGTCACTATCCCGTCGTTTGGGATCAACGCGATATAACTACGGCTGTCCCCGCGCGAATCGTTGCTGGCGTATGCCGTATGCTTGAGAGGCGCGTGAATTGCCGTTGCTTCGAAGGGCACAAATAGTTGGGCCGTGCAAGATGTGCGCAAGTTGTGTGCATAGAGCTTCCGTAACGTGGTCCGGTCTCTCTTTTTCTCTCTCTGTGTGTCTCTCCCTCTCTCCGCAAACGCCTGCAGTTTTGTGGTGCAGGTCGCTTCTGGCTCAGAGCACATGCACCACCATGGCATTAGTCATGGAGACATCAAGCCGCAGAACATTCTGATGTTTACCGGCAAAGATGGGAGTCTTGTACCGCAGCTGGCCGATTTCGGAACCGCACGGGGTGAGGGCCTACTTGCGGCCGTAGTATATATATATACCTACCGCTATTGGCATGGGAATATTACAAATTCAACGCTCTGCAAGGCCAGTCAGTAGCGGCTTGTGTACATTTATAACGCCTGCTTAGCGGCCTCCTCTCGCACGTTGCTGGTTTTGGTCACCATTTTGTCACGAAACGTTGCCGTGTAATGTGGCCAAGGCATAACCAAGCACGGCTCAATCAGTGTTGCTTTGTGGCCAGAGTTATGTTACAAGTGCGCTGATGCTCTCGTGTTTGCTGTTAACTGCTCTGCCGCCAACTGGACGTTGCGGTTGCTGTCCGTCTGCGTATATGCTGTACTCCAGCGCTGGCGATGCAGTCTCAGCAGGCACGGCGTTCCTTCTTGATGTGGTTGGTTTCTGCGCTGCTGCAGGTGTAACCAGCTCTGGACTGACGCCCGCGTTAACTTGTTTGCCCCCACGCCACCTTCCCTTCGTATTATTATGCCCCCCCCCCTCCCACCCCTCTCTTCGGGCAGAGCTGGGAGAGATTCGCCCCAAGATGATGGGCACAGTGGGGTACATGCCTCTGGAGTGCATGCTTGAGTCAGTGCCCACTCACTCTACCCAGGACGTATGGGCACTGGGTGTGATGACCTTGATCATATGTGCAGCGCCCGACAAAGTGCAGACGAACCTGTTCAATCACGAGGTGAGGGCGTATGCCACGGTAGGAGACCGCTCCTGTTTTTGCTGACGCGTCAGAGCCTCACTTTTGCTCTCACATGTCGTGTTTGGTGTAGAGGAGCAGTTCAGTCAAGAGGTTAAACCGAGGTCTCCTAGCATCTCTGACGCCGACAATATACCTCCGCCGTGTATAAGGCAGTACCCAGCGCCGTCCTTGTACGGTGCGGTACATATCGAGCGTGCCGTGTTACTGAGAAAAAAAAAAACATTTTTAGCATCTAGGAGAGTGCTGCCGCACTGCGGAAGAGCGCTTTCGTATAGTGTATTTCATGTTCCATACAGATACTGTTTATCAGTGCTGTTCCAAGCTGTTTGCATCGAAGTGTCGCGATCTCTGTCTCTGGCGGGGCGCCGCCAGGAACGAATACTTAAACGCCTAGTTCTCCGTTATCTGTGGCAGATGCTTCTGTTATGGTCGTAGCCCTGATAAGCGGCATGTCTTGATCTGACAGCTCTTATCGACCAAGCGTTGACCCCTTTTCGCGCCTCTGTTCGTTATACGCTGAGCAGGACCTCTACACGGATAAGGAGCGGGCTTGTCGGAGCTTCTTGCAGACCAGGGGTTCTCCTTCGGAGATAGCAGACAAACTGCGCAGTTTCGAGGTGAGCAATCTCAGACTATTTCAGTGTGTTGACTTCCCTCTCTCCGTTCTTTCTTGGTGGCCTGAATTGACGAACGATGATTAAGATGTATATTATTGACTCACCGATGATGCTTCCATTGCTTTTTGTTTCTCCAACTGTTTGCCATCAGTGCTCTGTGACGATCAGGACGTTGGAAGATGAGTCGTACCTCAAGATGCTCGAGAAGGAGAGGCTGCACGTGGACTTGGGCTGCAGAGACACGGTGAGACCTGTTGGCGTGCTCTACAGCAGTAGTATTCGATTGGTTTGCCTACCTCTCTTGTGGTTTCGACAACGAATTTGAGTAGAACTCAGCAATAGGGTCAATGATATCCAGCTTCGATGTGTGTGTTTTTCCCGGAAATAGTAGGGGGACTGCTTGTACCGGGCGGCCCGTCGTTGCCACCCACCTGCCGAGGGTGCTGTATTCGTTAAGGCTTATCGTGCGTTCAACGAGGTCTTTGGCTTGGACGGACGGACGCAGCACACCCCCGATGTTGGTTGTTTTCCCCATCCCACGCAGCACCTTAGCCCTACTTGTATACGCACCTCGCTCCGTTTCGTATCTCAGACCCGGGGTCCATAGCGGGCACTCCTCCCCTCTTCCCACTACGGTGCTTTCCTTCAATTGTTTCTGTACCGCATGCCTTTCTAAAGAAGAACCACTGGCATTGTTTTTGGCTAGCTGGTTGAAACCTCGGTGCTGCCCGAATCCAAACACCGGTGGCGCGGAACGTGAGGAGTGACTGCTGTCGCTATCGCATACGGCTTTGAGCGCCTATCCGGTGTTTCACAACACACGCAGTCCTCTTAGTTGTAGCCCTTGCTTCGTCCGGTTCGGCGCCGGCTGCGCGGGCTGTATACTGTATAGGCAGCGCCGCTATCCCTCGGTCCACCTTGCTACACACGCTTCCCACAGTAGAGGTACACCCGAAAATGGGCGATGAATGATCTCATGGTCCAAGTATACTAAAAGTCATTTTTCTAAAGACATTTTGGCGTTCCGACGTATTTTGGTCAAGGAGCCCCGCCCCGTCGTTCAGAAAACAGCTGAGCGGAATTTTGCTACGTCTATCGTAGCCGCGTCTCGGTGGTCAAACGTGTATCCGCTCTGCCTAACCCCCCCACCCTCCCTTTTACCTGTTGTGTGCTCCAGGTATCGGACTGTCTCCCATACTTATTGGCGAAGGCTCCCGAGAACCGCTGTGACCTAAAGGTCTTCCAGACGGTTGTGGGCAACATCGCCAGGGAAGTCGCCGACTATGAGTCGGGGTTGGAGGCGTACTGGAGGCAATCGAGCCAGTTTTCAGAGAACGAACACGAATCCGAAGATGGCCATGTTAGTCGGGCATACCTGTGAGGTTTCCCTGCCCGGTTTACAGCCCCCCTGACAGTTCGACGAAGGTACCAAAAGCATGTCGTGGCCTCTGTAGCGCGCTGTTGTGGTGGCTTCGTTCATCCTGGTCTGTGTTGGGCCATTTCGGCCTTGACTTGAGACAACCTTCCATGGACGAAACGCAAGAAATCGTCTGTTGTATACCTGGTATGTACCTGGTAGTCGGGTTGCGCGTGTATGTTTGAGCATTCAAGCAGTAGTCTCAATGATGATCTAGGCAAGAGGGTTGAGGGGGAACAACGGCCTGAAAAATACCTTCTGTAGGCGAAGATTGACAAAAACCATCTTGTTTGACGTTGTTGGTTAGAGCTTCGTTGTTGGTAGGACCACCGTCCTCCCCGCCTTTGGCAAAGGCACCTGACCCTTCTTAAGAGTACAGAGCAATTTGTTGCCATGTACAAGTATGATTATGTGCCTTGAGCGTTACGTACCGGTGTGGACCAGACCTTGTGCAGTTGTTCCCCCGAGATTTGGCGGAGCGTTCGTCTCTGTGTGTTCGGTGGTCCGGACGGGGGTTATCGCACGGGAAAAGTTGAGCCAGGCCCCCCTGATGTAAGGAAACCTTCTGTTCAAAGTATTGTGTGAAAAATCGTGTTGTTGACGGTATCCAAGGTTAGTGTTATAGTTAATGTAGGGTATCTATGCCAGCCAAACCTGGCCGCACGACGTCCTGTTGTTCGATGTACAGTATTACTCGTGTATGTAGTGGGCAGCGCTGTCGTCGGGAAATTGGGCGCATGCAACCAATCACGTAAGTAATCCAACCATCTTCCTGCCAATGGAGCGACCGTACGCCCAATAATGCATCTCGTCGCCACGCGCTCTAGAAGGCTGAACCGAATCTCATCGCCTGCGTTGAGGCTTCCTCCGGTGATTACCAGTGAAATCAAATTATGAGTTCTCACTATGCAAAATGAGTCTATACCTTTTGGCAATTCCCGATCTATCAGAGTGTCTGTCTGTCTGTCTGTCTGTCTGTCTGTCTGTCTGTCTGTCTTTCTATCTGTCCGCATCCCTTACGTTTACGAAGGTATATTAGGTCGTGCGAATGATCGATATTTGTTTTTGCTACAGATGATATTCATACGACATATATATTTTATTCGATTCGGACAGACCTTATATACTGAAACGTACCATACCACCAGGCAATATTTTGCCGTATAATGTGTCCACCATATCGCACCACCATACCATACCACCTACATACGATATAACATACCGTGTTTTTTTCTGATGGTATACTTACCAAACCGTACCATCATACCATACCAACATACGATATTTCATACCGTGCCACACCACATACCATGCCACACCGTACCGCACCACGTAGCGTGTCGTACCCATGCTGTACCAACACCGCCCGAAAGGCTCAACCATACGATGACACAAGAAGAGCATGCCCCGCGCAGGGAGCACTCGAGCACGAACGAATGTGCTGCACCAACACCACAAGTATGCACCTGAGGAGGCGCGGAGGAGATAGTTACGAACAAGCGAAATGCTGTTGAAACGGAATAGGTCACCGCTGTCGGTTGAACTCTTGTCTGTGCGCACCCCACGAACAAAGGTTTATGCGGTTGAACCGAGGGGCTCAACCCTACGAGACCACGAGAAGAGCATGCTCGATACACTTTAGTGTAGATAATAATCACGATGCACGCAGAGAGCGGGAAGCATCGAGAAGAGCACGCCCCGCGCCGAGTGCCCTCGAGCACGCGTATAGCACTAGGGATTCTTAACTTGGGTACCCCAGTGATACTCGACCACATACCGTAATCTATGCGAAATAGTATTTTGACTCTGGCCTGCCAGAAATTGGGCTACTTCTGTCATATCGAAAAATGCTGATGGACTCTGACCGTCCAGAAAATACAAATCGTTGGGGTACTCCAGTAATATTTTGATCGAAACGGTCCGTGCACTTTTGTTCAGAGTGGTCGGCAGTGCCGGGGACCCCCGGTAACTTCAGTTGAGAGGGGTCGGTGGGCGTCATAGTTTGTGGCTAATAGGCTGTAACGAATCGCGCCTAGTCCACAGCAGCACGTCGGGGCAGAGGTGCCCATTCTCACATCATTGAAGAGGGGCTTGATTTCAACAAGCTGGGCAATTGGAAAAAAAAACAGAGTTTAGCAAACTGGTCTCCACAGCAGTAGTAGTTAAAAGAAGACGGCGCGACAAAACTGGGATCGACGCAAGACAGATACGGAGCAACTGTTACTATAGCAACTATTTAAGAAGATGTTACGTTGACGTTATTATTCCGTCAGCCTGGTGACTTTTCCTTGTTTCAGACGGTAAGTTGGCAAAACTCGATGAAATTTGGCGATGAGTCGGGACTGTTGGACCGTCTGGGCGTTAAAAATGAAGCGGAGAAGGGACGACACATGCGTCCACGGCTTGTCTAGGAGCTGGAAAGTATGTTCGAGACAAAATCTCAAAAACGAACCACACGCGATGGGCCTCATTTTAAATCAGGTACTAAACTCAAGACTCGTCACTAACACGATCTTCTCTCGTCGACTCGTATCGAATTGTTGCATGTGATATTGCTTGTCTTCATTCACGCGGTCAGCACAAATAGGGCTACCGGGCACCAGACACCGTCTAGTATACGGTGTGGGTCTGTATCTTCACACCAAACTGCTCACCCGTGAACATCCGGGAGATCCAGTGTCCGTGCCTTATCCTAGATAGAGACAAGCTCGCGCGACAGCGAGTTGTATTGGTTGTACAAGGTTTCCGCACTGTCACGCGCATCTCTCATGTAATTTATTTGACACTTCAAAACCTCAACTATTTTGATCCCAGGTGCTCATGCCGATGTGGTGCGCTGCGGCTGACATAATTACCTATAAAACCAAAGTGTTGTTCCTGTGTCCCCGGGGCCGTGACTAGCTTGTTGTGTGCACGGAGTCTCTCCAGGCTGGCATCACCTGTCGCCCGTTCCGGACCAGCTGGCGGGACATCTGCCGTTAGTACCTATTTAACGAGGCTGACAACGACAACGAGATATCGATGCCAATACAGCAAACGCGGACGAACGTAGTAGCTTCATGTAGCCGTGAGCTTGATCACTGCCTGCCGTAGATCTGTCACGTTCGTCAGTTCCACGCTTCGAGTAATAGTAGTCTGTAGAATAGTCTTGTGCTTAACAACAAAAAACATGAAGCAGGAATGCGTGTTATGTGTTGATAGCTCTTTACGAACCACGACGAATATCCCGATATATCCCCGCACAGTACGGCCAAGAGTAGTACCGATAGCCAGCACGCAGACGATCAGTCAGAGCCAAACCCCGCCTGCTATGGTGCCGTCTGTGCCGGTGGCGACTGGTTTCTCTCGTCACTCTCACCAACTCCAACTGCGACTTCACAAAAAAAAGACAAGCAAATTGAGAACAGCGCTCGAAGGCAGTTCATCCAGGGCAATACCATACTCTAACCGCATACAAAAATACCGGCAACCACAGTAATGAGCACGATGCAACAAGCACCTGGGGAGATCGTATCGCCATACAATGCTACAGTACTGCTGTGGTAGCTTTTCGGTGTTTTTGAATTGCCCTTTCAACAACACAGTGTGACCTTTGCTGGGATCTTGCTTGGCCGTTCGTTTGACTCTAGGTTTCGCTACGTTCTCCATCGATGCGCCGGCTCCGCTCTCATAGCGGTTGCTACACCCCAAAGCGTCTTTCCGCCGAGCCCCACCAAGGCTCTCAAGGCTCTCCTCCTGCTCGACGAGAGCCATACGATCTTATCACACAGCCCCTGTTTCGAAACCAACAAGGCATCGCCGCTAGCGGGAAACGTAACCCTTTGGAACTGAGCTTCTATCGTGGGGACACAACACTCGGAAGTAGAGTATGGACTAGGTTTCGATTCTGTAGTATTACGGGGGACCACAGTGAACAGGACCGAATATGGTTCGTAAAATGTGATAAATATACAACTTTTTGTGTCGACCGTAGGTCCTATTTACTATGGTCCCCCGTAATAGAATACTCTAGCGTTAACCCTGGTCGGACCGACTGCAGCCCAGTGCTGCGGACAAAACACCTAAGATGTGAGTGGCATGCCATCAAAGAGTCCCCTCACGGTAGGGGCTGCACTTTTTCGGCCAAAGGTTTCTGGCCGATTGAGTTCCCTAAGTAAGTGAGGAACCAGCAGCTAGGATAAAACTATCAATCGTTTACTCGTTTGAGGACTAGCACAGAAGTGCCGGTCGGGTGGCGCGAACAAACTTCTTCCAAGTCTTGTATCGGGTGAGATATTGAGCTCCTAATATCAGGGGCTCAGGAACTTCTGGGGCACCCCTGCCGCGGGATGGCTCCAAAATGGGGCTGCACACGTCTAAAAGGGCCGAGACGAAAGGGGGGTGCACCTGTATTTCTTCCGAGACTCCTTGTCTCACATGAGGTGCTCGCTGTACCTAATCCCAAAAGGCGTTAACGAAAACGGTGTTCGCTTGACCCTCTGAGGACATACGGGGGAGAACCTTCAGGGGTAAAAAAAATGACGACTACAGCAACGAACGGCCGCTGCTGTGTCACTGGGGGGTGACGAAAAATGGGTGTCGGACTTACATCGCAAAGGGGCCGCACGGAACGGGCGCGACTGGTCCCACCAGTACTGCTGGGCGCTCACGCGGTCGTGGGCGGTTGATGACCACAAACTTGTCACTTGTTTTAGTCGATATAACCTTCAACACCCGAACGGGATAGCCCGGTGAACCACCCCCTGGATGAAAAAATACGAATGTGACTCCGACGATGTTGGGGTAGTTCCTTGGGCGAGTAGTGGCATCAGTCGTCATCCAGAAACTCTTTGGCCAGGCATCGATACCTCTATCATTGTAGCGCGGGTCTTGAGCATTTTGGAGTCGAAAAAGTGCGCCGCCAGGTGTGATGCGAGGACTCTTGCCAGACACACACATGACAACGCCGATCGACATAGGATAGAGGAGACCATCGAGACAACTAACTGCTGTAGTCTGCTCTCGAGTCGTGGAATGTGCAGAAGCATAGAAGACTGAGAGGAAAACAAAATGTCAAAGATACGGCCCTTTCAGACCCACTCTGTGACCCCACGACCTTGGGAAGAAATATTTATACGTCATGCGCAATATTATAGAGACCACAACAAGTGTCGGAACTTACCGAAACGCGAAATAAGGCTATCGATCAAGCAAAAATACTGACCAGAAATGCCAGAAATCAAGCAACTAGACCCGAATGAGCGGTGTCGCAGTATGGTAGGAGCGATGCAACCTACGTCTAATCGAGCAAGGTGTCGTCCGTCTGCTGGAAACCCCGATAGAGGAGCACAAAAGGTACCGTGATACGGACACTGTCCTTCTTGGGTTTCGAGATCAAACATGTCCATTTCTTCTGTGTCCGCGGCTGTTCTCTTTTTGACCCTGTAGATCTAACGTTTGACGCCACGCACCCAAAGATAGAAACTATGGACGGGTACACTAAATAAATCTGTGGTGCGATATCCCACACAACCGTGCATGTGAGTTGGATAGGGACCTTTCTTATGCATCCATTCGCGCATGGTCTTCCCGACCGGGCTGGTGTGGTTGGTCCGATATAATCCACCCACCCCGTACCTTGGGCATCAGAAGCCACACGGGCGGATCAGTCTGGATCCGGGTCTCAAACCCCACCGAGGAACGCGGCCAGATTGCTACATCGGTGCGTGCCCGCTCTTGAAACCCACCCACGGGCAATATTTGCTCGGCAACCCCACATCATGCATCGCATACTTCACGACGCAGCGCGGCCGCCCAAAATCCCAAGCAGGAGGCTTTGCACAACTTCGCTTGTTATGCACTAATGTGACGTCTATGCGGAATTGTCTGCAGGGTGGTGGTGGTGCTCCGATGCACCGTAATCCAATGACGAAACCGGCGCCTTTGACGGGTCCCGCCCACCGGTTTGTTCTTGACGAATTGGTCGATGCAAAAACAACTACTGCTTGCCTGCAGATAGGGGAATATGCCCCTCGGCTGTACACGGGTCACGCTAATTGGCTTCGAGTGGCTCTTGCAAGCCATCCCCTGTTGGCACATTACTATACGCAGAGTGCACCGAAGTCAGCGCACGGCGGCAAGTCGTTGGGTCTGCCGAAGCAAGGGCACATGCTCCGCCCGAAAGAGGTTTTCGCAATACGCGAGCATACCAGTGACACTTGCACGGATTCATGCCTGGTTCAGATATGGCGGTTGCTGTGTAGTTACACCGCGTGGGTGCTCGTGCCCCTAGAAATGAATTGTTTCGTCGAAATCGGCCACGAAGCAGATTGACAACCGGCGACTAGACCGCAACATCAAACACCCAGTAAATGTATGTGATGCCTATAGGTGGTGGGTAAAACGCGTCGAGTTGGCGGGATGAGCGCATCCATTTCTGACGTGGGGGAAATACCAAAGGACAACTGTAAATTAGTACAAGGACACAGGTCTACGAGTGAGTATGAGGTGTGTTCAGTGCCCAGCTCCCAATACCTCCCCAACTGGCTAGCCTCGTTGTGAATTGCACGGAACAGTTAAGTAGGCTTTCTTGTGCGACATTGCCGACACATAATCCTTGTCAAACGAACCCTAGGGATAATTGCTGCAGTCAAGCCTGAGCCGCTTACCGTGAGTCGGCGGCCGCTTGAGTATGCGGCCTCAATGATCATCAGAAAACATGAATTTTCCCGGGCAGGGTACTTACCGCAACTGCTTGAGATCTCTTCGCGGCCATTCTGTACAACTTCTGCAGTACCAGCCCTTGCCTTCACCCTATGAACGGTAGGCTGTTTTCACTACCCAGCTTTGAGAAATACATGGCTGCTGTTGGGGAAGCCGGGAACGCCACCACCAAATAAAATCTCCTGAAGCCACGCAAAGACACAGATGATTTCGGCCTATTTCCACCCTAGTCGCACCTGCAAGGAACGACTGCACGAGTGCAACAACATCGTTGACGTACAAACCGCAGCAAGGAAGGTCCCCGACCGTCGGCGTCGTTCCCGACCCAACCGGAACGGACAATCGTGACAGGGGTTGTACCACTCCTGTCATGAGCGTTTGGCTTGCTACCATCTCTCTCCTGCATGCATTCCCGTGCACATTCTAGCGACTCTGGCGTGTCAATAGGAACATATTCAGACCCAAATAAACACGTCAGCCTTAACCTCGACCCCCACTAATGTTCGTTGCAAAGGAACCGAGACAGACGAAACCAGCCACGTCCAGTGGCCACTGCCAATGCTGATCCGTGTAGAGAAATATAGCGCCCATATCAGATCGACAACCCCGCCGATCTCAAGCCCATTTAGCTGGCGGGTACGAGCACTACCGCGCTTATAAAGAATGCAATGGATATCCCGCACACGTCCGGACCGTGTATGTTCGGCGTTTTTCACGTTGCCTCAACTACTGCGACACCCTCCGTGGCGCGCTGATGCCTTACGTCGTTCTCAGGAGGTGAAAAGACCATGGCCGCCATGAAACGTCACACGCCCTCGACTTAGCCCATAAAGGACTGCGGTCCTGTTTCGGGGACAGACAAAACAAATTCTAGGTAGTTGTTCCCAACACGGGACTGCGGTTCTAAACGACAAAAACCTGTGCAGCGATACGGGTAGCCGTTTTAGGCAGTCGGTTTGAGTGACTTGACGGACCTATTCAACTGGCACGTGCTTCTTTTTTTTTCGTTGGGTAAATACGTTTGTATTTTTCCGCATCGCTCGTTGCATACCTGGCCAATGGGGTTGTTCACACGACTCGGTACGATCACGTTGGTCTCTGAGACGGATCCAGGTAAGACATGTAGCTCCTGCAGTGAGGAACCTAATAAAACGATAGGTGCACCCTGTCCGTGGTATGAGCCCTCTAAAACATGTCACCGTACTCTCCCCCCAGCTCCCCATCAAGGGGGGACGAGCCCATCAGTGCCTCCGCTGCGCCCATCAAGTAGTCTTCCGTCAAACCCAGATCAGCACCTGCGTTAGTCGTCTCCTCCTCAGCCAAACAAATCCCAGCACCTTCCGGCTCAACTTCAAACAGTCGGAGGTCGCCACACAACATTGGACTGTCCATAGTGGCAATATCATTCACAACATTCGTCTCCTCCACATTTCCAAGACCTCCATTTCGCCAGATGCTGTCACCGATAGGAATGACAGCAGGGTCAGTGCATGCCTCCTCAGGGTCATTCGTGGTATGTGAATGGCTTCCGGATTGATCTTCGGAGGCGTATCCACTCCGTAAACTGATGCTCATCGGCTCCATCACTTGCGTCCTTGATCCACAGTCGGCCCCAATCTCCTCACTGGTACCGAGGGGTTTCCCACCGTCCCAAAGGCGTTGCGTCTCCACGGAAACGGGGGATACAATTGCTGCCGTCACTTCAGTTGGATGGACTCCCCCTGTTGCGATGTTGACCGTATTCTGCGAGGGGCCGCCTTCATGAGGAGGGGAAGGGAGTCCCACCTCGCGTGCAACAAGCGGTGGCCCTGCTAGCATCCCCCCTGCCGACGCCGTCCAAAGCGGGGCATGCGCTCCGCACGCTAGACAGTGGGAAGATCCATGAGATCCTTCCTTAGCGGGATGGTCTCGATGGCCAAGCAAGGGATCAGGGGTTGCAGGTGTTTTGCTGGCTTTTCCGTGGGGGACGCTCTGGGGTCTGGGTCCGAAGCCGACGTAGTTCGTTGTGACCTCGAACGACCTTAACCGCGGAGGGGTGGCGCAGCATATATAGAGAGGGATCGGACGATAGTCATACTTAATACAACGAAGTATCGCACACTCTACCCGATGCTGCACGACCCACCCATACTTAGGGTGCACGAATGCTGAACAACCATCTGACGGAAAAAATATTCACGTCGCAGAAATGAAAGGCGGGGGGACTGAAGTCTCGTGCAGATGAACTATTGGCTTCACGGAAGAGCTAAGTATACTGTTGTGATGATGTCCTTGTGAACAGCTCAAAGTGGTAGCAAGTCCCCCGACCAAGTGACGGACTGGTGGCTTGGGCTTTGCTGGTCTTGCACATTAAGCTCAATACAACCCGCAACACTACACGTTCTATAAACCTGCTTGTCTCTGTTTCAGTTCACTTGTCACTTGGGCACACGATATCAAGGCCCCCTCTCTGCGGCTGGTCCATTCCGTGATTGACGCCGATGGTTCCAGCCAGCAGTTACCGATAACATAGACCCCGGATGCGTCGCCGTACCTGCAGAACGCATGGTTACAGATGCAGCTTGTCCCGCTCCATTCCCCCAGAGGCGGAGAAGGCGGGCCACCTCCAGGTAGTACCGAGTTGTAGATCTCTCTCAATGGCTCGTACATGACCGGGCACATTGTCATCGCTGCTATCGACAGCAGCGAGTGCACCAGGTGCGGCCTGTGCGTCGAGGGTTAGTAGTACAAAATTACGTTATCGAAGGACGCGGGCGTCTTGTTCGCGAGATGCTGTTCTGCATGGCGAGCGCTATAACGCCGAACGGGCTGTGGGGCTGAGCAGACAAGACATAACTGTGGCATTGCCTTGGAGGGGTTACTGTACTACAGCAGATACAAAGCAATGGCGGTGAGGCGCAAGCCCGTACCGATCTATGGAGGGTAGAGCAAAAGGGGCATGGTTGACAACGCGTTTTCCGCAAAAATAAATCGACAACGATTGCAAAACGCATGGAACGGTTCAGAGGCTTCCAACGATAAAGGCGTCGATAGTGTTGTGCCACCCCCCACCCCCATTTTCACCGCCCTCCGAGAAAATCTCACCTGAACCGACAGATACCGGGGTAGTCTTCGATCACCCTCGCGCACACCCGGACTGACTCGAAGGCGTTCTTCCGCTCGCCCTTAATAAAGTTCATGTAGCCCATCGCGCTGCAATATGTTTGCAGGGCGAAAGCGATCAAAGACGGTCACTTATACACCTGAAACCTAGACAGCAGTGTACTTCAAGGTCGCTTAGTTGAGCGTCTGGCAAATGGTCCGCGCCTCCACAGCATCCTCTTTCACACGTGAAACAATCTCCGAGGTCGAAAGGTGGCGAGCAGGCTGTTTGGTCCGAGGCTTACCAGAACGAAAGCCAACTGGAAGACATTATGGCCGCTCTCTGGTCTACACCCGGATGTCTGCGGCGCTTCGCTCACCTGTGGTAGAAAATCCCGCCCACTCCTGAGCACATTCCCGACCTACGTGTATCACAGTATCACAGCAAGCACCCCGAAAACAGAATTAGAGGTGGCATGGGCTGATATTGTATTTGAAATGTTTTTTTTTGTTTTCTCATCCCATTCATCATCTTCGCACATCTTCTTCTCTCTCTCCTTCCCACTCGTATCTCAGATCCGGGGTCACATAGAAGGCTCTTCTCCACCCTTCCCGCTACGGTATTACACACACGTCAATATTTATCCACTGCAGGCCAAAATCTCTGGGCCAATCACACGAGTAGGTTTCTGTTTGCGTTTCAACGTTTTCAACCATTGAACGTAACCTTGCAATTCCAAACTAATCTCGTCCTATATTGGCTCAGTGACGCGGCGGTAGCTACGATCAGACAACCTCAGTGGTTTTCGCGACGTCGTATAAAACCCACAGAAGAAAAATAGGAGAACAAACAAGAGAGGGTAAATGTACAGGTTTATAACTGCGCCTGTATTTTTAGCGAGAAAATGTTTGAATCCATGGACTAGGGTTCATTTTGGAAGTACTGCAGAAACATCGATAATACCCACCCAACTCGCTCTTGTCATCGCCGCGGTGTCATATACACTATACCGACTGCGCGGTTCTAATATGAGTGGTGCACGCTTTATTCTGGTCTTGCTCTCGTTAATGTAAAGCTGAGAGACGGTGTTACGATCAAAGACGAGACGAGTGGCACACCGGATAGATGAATACAAACGGCCAAACAGAGATGCCCCTTCAGTCTACCCGTCTGCATCGCTCAAAGCTACGACAGTAGTGACGAAGATATCACAGCCACAACTACGTCACAGACAGCAAGTTTGTAGAAGCGTAGGAACCACTTCACCTCTAGAAGCGCAGCGGGCACGAGGTGCGCTTGGCCCGCTGCCACCATTTCAGGCTATCTCCCCCGCCGACACTACCCACAACGAGAACGTATGGATCAGCTCAACAACCTCAACAACATCAGGAACTGAAAACAGTTTGTTCTTCGGTTCCATCACACCCACCTCTCGATCACGCTCGAAACACTTTCCAGCTCCGGCAATAATTCCCCGACAAGCGCCAGTGTTTCCGCTCGGATTGGTGGCGTCACCCCACCACCCCCGCTCCTGCCCCAGTCAGAGGCATCGAAGCTCGACCGCAACTCGGTCTCGATCCCGCGCCCAGTGCACTCCCAAGCCCCGCCCCTCGTCGCCCATTCGACTTGCTCTTGAAACCTCTCTGACTCTCCGTCCACAGCCCCGTCCGGAGTCTCCTCCCCCTCTCCCGCGAGGGTGGTCAAGAAGTCGTTGCTTCCGATGTCCTCAACAATTTCTCGGTGAACGCGCCGGTCAGCTGCGAACAGCATGTTGCAGAGATCCCTCTCAAGAACGATGCCTTGCACCTGTCGTGGTGTGTCCGCGGCGCAGGCAGTGCAGAGTTTTGTCGGACGAGCGTTCAGCGGGCTGTACGATCGGGCCGCGAGAGGGGTTTGGAAGCATGAGGCTACAGTCATGGTCCCACGAAGTATCCAGTGTTTCTGGAAGAGTAGAGTTTAGACTCAATGGTATTCCCAATTCCACTCTAACGTTCAAGAAATCGCCCCGCGCAAAAACCGGGTGTCGGTGTTGGCCGAAGTCGTGGAATCAACCAACGATTCGCCTGCTCGTTCTTGCGATGCGGGTAGAGGTGTTTTCATAATCGGCGCATCTCTTGAAACTCCTTCGTCAGAAACCGTAGGTGGTGCGGGTGCCAAATAAAATACATATTTCCGCTGATCGGGCATCTTATGCGCGACAACGGCGGCAAAACCCCGCCGACAGCGTTTACATGTCGACAGAGCAGAATCACGGCTTCTTTGCTCCATAAATCGTGAGGCAGCTACTGCGCCCGACAGGCACCTTCTATGCCCGTCACACCCACCACCCAACTCCCGTCACCCACCAATTCCAACGTTTGGGAGTCACAGCCGCGGAGACCAAACCCACCACTCAATTCAGGCAGGGGGCAATACTTCGGCATCATTACCCGAGCAAGCAAACGCATTTGCTCACCACGGGGCGTTTGTCGGCGTCCTCTGTCTTCGCCTTGCGCTTGACTGGAGCATCCGAGCCGCGACAACCGTAATTAATCAATTCGGACTCTTGCCGAAAAACGAGCAACAGGTGTTCCAAGTCCTATACCAGGAACAAAACATACAGTTCACCAATACACAGAAACGAACGCATGTCGTTAGTTTTACTGATCCCCCCCAAAAGGGTTAGACCCCCCCTCAGTTCAAACCGTTTCCCGTAGACGCGGGGTGAATGTAAAGCGCACACCGCCTCCCCTGTACTGGATATGCCGTGCTATTACGGGGGGCCATAGTTAAAAGGACCAAATAATTTTGATACTAAAAAGTGGTATATATAGGTTTTTGTGTATACCATAGGTGCTATTAACTATGGTCCCCCATAATAGACATTTAGACAGACGTTGCTCCGCAGTTCCGCATTAGTCTTCTACCCTAGTCGCGCCGTGAGCGTTCCGACTCGGCAATGTCTTCTACCGATTAGACACGAACTTCTACCATTGGAACCGGGCGGTTTTCTCGTGCCGAGCGTCCAGGGGCGTGCCTCTAAACGGCGATTTCTTCCCTCGTGGGCAGACTGACATATATACGGCATGCGCTGGGCACATAACATCGATGGATCATTTCGGGATCCCGCCAGAGGGGTGCAAGATTTATCGGTATAGTTGATGTCCCTCGATGATGGTTTTCTCTCGCGCGGTGCGTGCTACTGATGCAGCAGCACGTCATTCAATGCTCTACCGTTTCACGAAAACGTCATGCGCTATTACATGCCCCAAAAACACGCCATGTAATGGTCCGCCGAGGACAACATAATTCTGCATGCATTGCCCCCTCTCTACTATCGGGTGTTGACTCGCCGAGGGGACCAGGTCTGCAGGTAGTCCCTCCACGATGCTGCTGGCGAAGGCGACGTATTCCTCGTGTTTAGTCTACCCTTGCCAGGAAACACGATCGACGATATAGGGCACGACACCGTGTGGGGACGTCATTGTTAGTTGGAGATGAGAAACTCGATGCAGTAGGGAAGCATGCAGGGGAGGAACACACGCAGAAGACGAGGGAGGGCGGGAGGATGGTAGGGAGGATCACATTTAACAGTATACGAAGTATTAAACACACCACGCTGCGCCTTTCTCAAAATGAATCGCCACGTCGAGAAGGCTGTCGATTTGCCTGAGAACCGATCGCTATTCGGCCTATATGGTTGAATCGGGAGATATTCTCTCCCGTGGTATGGCCTCGACGGCCTGGATGAGTTTTATTTCTGAAGTGCTATACCATAACATTACTAAACAGCACAAAAACGCCACCCAAGCCGTTGTTATCGCCCAGAGAAAGGTTGGACTGGATGCCCCAACGCTGTACTTGTGCGCTTGAACCGTCTCGATGGAGAAAGGTACCCTGTTCGCTATTCTGTTGACCATTGGCATTGTATACTGACTGTCGAGGAAGTGACTAAAACCTCTGCGGGGATCGGAAATCTGCTACTCCCCCCTCCCACATGAACTGTGCCACCAATCACCAAGTTACGATTGTGCTCCTCTGTACTTGATCTGCCCCTACTAATAGGGTGGACCATAGTTAATAGGACCTATGGCGTACATAATAAAACTCTATATTCGAACATTGTTACGAACAATATTTGGTCCTATTAACTATGGTCCCCCGTACTAGACTCCAGGACCAAGAAGCAAAGCCGTGATGCAGAACCGGTGGACATACCAGTGCCTTTGATAGGTCTCCGTTCGTATGTGTGCTGTATACTCAGTCGCGTGTTTCGGAACTCGCCTGATCCTCCAGAAATCTGCACAAGAAGGACATGGCGAGGTAGGCCCTGCGAGGTGATGGGCGTTCACGCAGAGATGGCGCCATGTTATCAGCGGGGGGGTTGGGGGCATCGCTACTGATGGGGTCATCGCTACATCAGCGCGGGTACGCTTGCGTTCGTGCGCAGAGAGGAATTAGCGTATGGAACATCACGACATGTATCAAAAGAACGATTGGCCTCTGCCTATGTGCGATAACCTCACGCGTCCTTGCCGTATCTTAGTTGTAACCAGCAACGGACACTGCGATTTCAGCCACGACACGAGTGCATGTGGCGAAGGAAGCGCCGCCCTTCGTCTGAAGGAAAAACCGCCCGTAGAAGACAACGTGATACAATCAGCACACAAGCAGCAGGAGCAACGCAAGACACGCGAGCAACAAATGCGAGACTCTTAAACACGGAAATAGATAAACTATTACAAGCAGTGCAACAAACATGTCCGGCACGAGCAAGACACAAGGTATGAATGATATTAAACCCACACGATGGGCTCCTCACTTCGGGTTTGCTCGCGCTTAAGATCCGAGTACCTATCGTACGCTCTCGTTCCGACCTCCTCCCGCTGCCAGGAGGGTGAGTCGGGCAAACCGCTGCGATGGTCCACATTTTTACGCATACCTCGGCCAGTCGAGTGGTCTCACCTAGCCGTTTCGACTGATATATCGTCAAAACACTCCGCCAGAGAGGCTTGCGCTAGTTCAGCGTACCCCGCCACCTACATGGAAAAAAACGGAAGTTCGCGCGGGTCCTTCATAGTTAGACTCCGAATATTCATGCTCGACCCACATTGCGTCGTGGGGCACACGGGTGGTCGGTGAAGGCGTGGGTAGGGGGGCACAGACAGGGGGGATCAAGGGTTTTCCACTCCTCCACGCCTCTCACAATCGTTGACACCGTCTGGGACAAGGTCTCCAAAGATAATAGGCGTGTTTGAAGCGGACCTTCATGACAAGGGATATTCGTATATATCTCAGAACGGCCCGGGAACATGATGAACATGCTCTACTTTTGATTTTTGAAGTATAACGTGATCCATTTTTTCTTGACCATGCTATTCATCGGGACATTCCGGGTGTACAATACTTGTGAGACATAATCTAGACAGGAGGCGTTCCACGATAGAGATCCACCCTACTTTTTCTGAGGCTCCTCACTTTAGGAGCTCCATACCTCACCCGAAAACTGACTCTAGCAAAACTCAGGTTGCATCCCGATGAATAGTCCCATGGCCCAAGCAAAGAAGAATGCCATTTTTTCGAAACAAGATTAATTGGCAGTCCGACGATTCTGGGTTAAGGAACCCCGCCATCCAGAAACCTTTTTAGCGGGAATGTGCTACCTCTATCGTAGAACGCGTCACAGGCCCGTTCCCGAGACGCGCCCCCTACTCCACCATCACACTATGATATACCTGGCGCACGGCAAGTCCAGTATCGGTCCGAATGCGACAGCTACACCGTCTCTAGAAACACAATGGCTAGTCTTCGACTTTCGATGCTTCGGCAGAAACGAGTAGATACACCCGTCACGCCCTCTCCCCTGTCTCTCCTCTGTCTCGACCTTGTTTGGACGGCCGCCCCGTTTTGAGAACATACCACTCAAGTTCAAAGCACGGCACCGAAGCAAAAACGTCATGTTACGGTCAGCGTTTAGACATGTATCCGGGCACGATCGAAGGGAACGTCGCTTGCGGCACGTGCCGAATGGGGACACCCCCGCCGTCTTTACGGTCGTGGTTCAATCCAGCCACTACGCCGAGTACCACCGACTTTTTTTACTGCCACATGCATGCCAGGCAGGCTACCCATTGAACGAACGCCGAGCAACAAGGAAGGGTGCCCACGGCCGTTATTTCGGTGAATCGGCTACGCGGAGGGTGTGGTGAGGGGAGACCTAAACCGGACCATTTTCTCCCGTACCCAGTATCCGGAGGACTTACAAACATCAGCGAGCGACCCTGCAGGAGCGCTCCGAGAGCGATTGAAGACCAAAAGATGCATGTGGACGAGTTTTCCGCCCGATCGTGATCCGCCAATCCCTGCCCCCACCCCCCGTCCTGTCCTCGCAGTGGAGCCCTCTTCTGCTCTTGCCCGGCGAAAAGGCCTGTGCCGACACCATACACATCGCAACGCTGCGGTACCTTTGCGTCCCCAAGCATGATATTTACCATCGCCTGCCGAGCGGCGCTGACGAACAAACCCGACAAGAGAACGGTGTTTGGTGCCCGCCCGCAGCGTTCTTGCTGCTGTATGTTTTTCAAAACAAATAGCTGGTTGTTGGAAACGTTGAGATGGGAAGGGTTTATCAAGTAGTCTCGGGAGTTTCTCGTACCCAGCAAATCGGGAGGAGAAGATACATTCTCTTATGGCGACCAGTATCGTACTTTTTGACAAAATGTCGCCGAAGATAGGGCCACGCCCTCATCCGCTTCTAGATTCGTGGATCAGCGTGAGCGACTCACCGTTGCTGAGCACAACGCGATCTCATTTCCTTTCGTTGGTGGGCATACTGCGCTTTGGCATCATGGTACACTACTCTACCAGTGGCAGGTAGGTATAGATACGATGTAAAGTATAATCATCCAGGTTTCGGGACATTTGAGGCGTTCTGCCAGGATACACCCACATTTCGCAGGTGGACACACAGTTTACTTAGCAGCATGGTGTTTGCTTAGCATGGTACGCCTCCTTTACCATGCTTCTGCAAAGTTGGCATGGCTCTGTTCACTTAGCATCACATCACTTACCTGAAATGGCACTGGTTACTCAACATGGAAAGGTTTACCTGGTCATTCGCATGGTACTGTTTGCTTACCAGGGTAGAGGTTTAAACCACGGGCTGTGAAACAACGTTACAATGCCGCAGTATCGATGTGTATGTGTTGTATGGGTGTCAATGTTAGCGCACCATACTTTAACGGCTGAGTGGTGAACCGTCAGATCTATGATGCCGTGAATGCCGACAATTACCCAACTGCAGTTGACGTACCGTGCTGTCTTGCTACTCATGGTATATTCAGTATGCACCAGTGTGTACTACAATGCGTTATTACGCCGCTGGGGAACGATTTGACGAGCGGCGGTGAGCTGTGTGTTTATTGAGTCCTGTGCGTCGTCACCGTCCAATTGATCCAACCACTTATCCTTTCGTATTATGATATATAAACGCTTCCTGCGCTACAGCAACCGCCACCGCAACACCATGCAGCCCGTGTTGTGTAAAATCTCCGCCGTTGCTGCTTGTTCTCTACAACGATAAATTTAGTTAGCTGAGTTTTTTGTCTCCGTTCTTGTAATCGCTTTGTCTTTCCGTGCCTTGTTTGCATGATTGAGCAACCTGGGGATTTGAAAACCACCGTACTTCGTTTGTACCAGTCCACAGTACATCGGGGTCCGAACAACACACCATATGCCAGTTGCCTCAAAGGATCAGCGCACCACTACAACTGACCCCCCCCCCTCCATATCATAACGGTCTCCCATGCGCACAAACAACAAATTCAGGAGAGAGTGTCATCGAAACTTAGCATGAGACCGAAGACGGGAGACTTGCTCTCGCAATTTACTGCGGCGGTGCGGGGGCCCACGACATGGCCGACGCTTTCTACGATAGAGGTAGCACATTTCCGCCTTTTTGATTCTGAATGACGGGCCTCCTAGACCCAAACTCGTCGGAACGGCAATCTTGTTTCGAAAAATGACGTTTTGTATACTTGGGCCATGGGATGTTTCATCGGGAAGCAAGATGATTTTCGCTGAGGTTGTTTTCCGGATGAGGTAAGGAGCTCCTCAAGTGAGGAGCCTCGGAAAATTCAGGGTGAACCTCTACCGTAGAACGCCTCGGCCCAATAAGGTGGCACTCACCTTGCGCTCGCGAGGGGGAGGAACCCCAAGCACTCGAAATAGTCGCTCAGGAAGGCGTTCTCCTGCATCCCCACCAGACCTGTCGCTGGAGATGGGCTCAGCTTACACCTGCGATGGCAACGGAAAGAGCACGGCAGCTCCGGCTATGTATCGTGTATTCGTGGAAACGCTGGTTAACCTTGAGGGTGGGCGCCACCGCCGTATGGTCTCCCCCCACGGTCACGCGAATGTAATGAGGAGGGTAGGTCGGGGGGTCCCGAACTAGTGGCCGTGGCGCAGACATAAAAATACACGCGAAACACTGAACTGAGGGCGTATTCCGGCCAGCCAAAAGTGCAGCACGGTAAGTTCGTGTTGAGCAGTACTGATAGATTGTGAGGGGGCTCAAAGCACAGTGAAACAACGCACGAGACTACAGTACGCCTACTACTGGCTGTGGTAGTCGCTTGTTCTCTTCTGAAGAGGCGTCTACTAGTACCGCTGGGGTGCAGCTATTCCCACCTAAACAAGCTCTGACCCCCCAGCAAGCGGTGGTACGCTGTACAATGTCTCTGAACTTCCGACTTCTTCTATTCAGTAAAAGCTCCTTCAGCCCAAACCTCTTGAGGGAGGCCGTGCCCAGCACGCCCGACGCGCCCACTCCACGCGATGATGCCACCATGTCCCTATCGATGGCTGTGTGAGCTGGGTGGACCAGTCGGCTCGGTTTGATGAAGACCCTTAGTCGGGGACCCAATACTGAGCTGGAATCTGCCTTTTTCGGGTGTCGCTGGCGGTTGTGACAGTGCGGCTTGTTTCTATCGATGGATGGACATTCCGGTCGCGCAGCCATCCCGCAGCTGCAGCAGAACAACGTGCAGTTTTGAGCAATAGCAAGTATGAGGGGGGGGGGGGTGATGAGGAGGGGAACGAGGTTCAGTTAGAGGGGCGTGATAAGAGGGGAGGGCAACGGTGCCACATATAGAAAGGATTTTTTCATTGTCATGGGTGCACTGAGTCGACGTTTTCCAGCGGTCGGCGTGAACCCCCATTCTCTTCTGAGACAAACGTTCGGAGACCATCGTCCAGTGGCAAGGCGGAGCCTTTTGTTCTTGAACTTGTGTAGCGCAAGATGTCCGCGCTGGCCTTCCACTATTCAAACGGAGAGTAAAAGAGAGGACGCGCGACGTGTGCTGCACCTGATACGATGTACGGGAAGAAATCGGGTCCATCACGCCGCAAGTGTAGCCCAGACCGAGGTCACCGATAGCGTCGACCGACGTGACCGTACGACCTCGGTTCACACTACAGTATCTCCCAAAACCAACAAGGAACAACAATCGATGAATTTAGAAACCCCCCAGGGATCCTTCTTGGCACGGCACGCCACGTTCGACTGGCCCTGGCCGAGAGGACTGACTTTGCGCGTAACGGCTTCTACGGGAATCCCTTGTTTTATTCCTACAGACGGTGTATGAAACCCGCACAAGATCTAACGGTCGTCCCGGAGGCTATGGCGGTGGCATCGTACGGATACGCCCGATATGTCCTGCGTTTGATTTTAGAAGCTATCACGACTACATTGTAGTTGTACCCGGAAACAGGATATTCCGGAAAACATGCAGCAGCTTTGCCATAGTTGTATGAGTAAGTCAGCTCGAGTCTTCCCATTCACACGGGAGCGGAGCGCTAATTGTCACCCAACCAAGCAAAAAAACATAACCATATCGGCATCAAGCGAGGCCACAGAGTATAGTACTGCACCGCGAGAGTTTTTTGTTATCAAATGCCCACGAAGAGCAACGAGTAACACACACAGGAAACAGTAGGACGACCAAGCGTCGACCGCCGCAGATTGAAGTTATCGTTCGTTACTACGCTTAACGCACGCCAGGAGGATCCCGCAATAGGCAAACGCTCGATTGAAACTTCGATCCACCCCTAGATGTTAGGCCGAGCAAGCACACGGCAGCAGTAGTTCCTCCATCGTACAAGTTGACCGCCCTCACACGAGTTGCTTGTATGCTCGTTGCGATCAGAGGATCGCCACACGACTGGCAGGAGCCGAGTTTTTCACGGATGGAGTTTTGCTACTGTGTCTGGTATACTACAAACCGCGATGGCTCTACACTCGTAGCCAGATGTGCATGCAGGCATGGACATGAATATAACTAGGGTAGTGTACGTATGCCTATAGCACTGTGTAAACGCTGTACGGAGAATCAATGTCTCGGCGACCACGTAGAAACTCACGCGAAAAGTCAGAAGTCACTCATTGTGATCGAACAATATTCGTCATATCGGTTCGGGTCCTAGGTGGGTGATGTAAATTATCAGGATGACCCCGGGTATTTCCCATGAAATGCCCTATCGACTGTCCTACGAGATCTCCCATGGGATTTCCCATGATATATCCCATGGGATGTCACATGGGATGTCCCGTAGCGTGTACTATGGGTTGTAGCATGGGATATATATGGCGTCGGGTATCTCATGGAAGCATACCTATATGGGAAACCCCACTGGCTTTCTCATGGTGTGTCCCATGGGTAATCGGAGCAATGTACAGTAGAACACCGTGCCTGGCGGGTTGTCGGCGAGAGCACGCCGCGGACACGACAACGGTCGCCGCACCGTGCAGCGCGTTCATTTGCTTGGCAGTTCGCCGATACCTTGTCTGTGATCTTGGTTGTATTGAAAGGCGCGGAATGACCATCCACGTTGTCTATAGCTCGGCGTCATTTGCCGTTCTTCGTTTTGGAACAATTCGTCATCCAACACTGAATACCAGGTACCACACAGTTTACACTTTTTGTATACTGTATCGCACTGCATACACAACCAACATATCACGGTGGTGTCGTGTGTACGAGTAGCTCTTGTGGGGATCGTTCGAGCGGGTCATGTCTCGAATGCGCTCACGAGCACTACTTTAGGGCATGCCCTGCAGTAATTTTCTTGGAACCGTCCACGGGACTGACGAGGCTCCCCAAATGAGGGGTCAAGCACCCGGATGAGCCATGCGCCTTACAAAGGCATTCCTTATCGCTAGAATACCATTCGTTTTACTTTCTTCGACTCCTTCAGCAGCAGCAGGCTCCATCTATTGGTCCCTCATCGGTTTGTACTTTCACTTGTCGTCGACGTCGGGTTTGGTTGCGGTACGTATACACTGCGGCTCCTCAATCGCCGAGCCTCAAGGAAATAGGGTCTACCGCTATCGTAGATATATGCATCTACCAGAGAGCAATGCCACGGCATGTAGGGGGTGGTGACGCGTTCTACGATAGAGGCAGAAAATTTCCGCCTAATGGGTTCTGAACGGCGGGGGTCCTTGACCCAAAATCGTCGGAATGCTAATCTTGCCTCGAAAAAAGGCGTTTTCGCATGCTTGGACTTATTCATCGGGATGCAATTTGATTCTAGCTGAAATCAGTTTGCGGATAAGGTATGGAGCTCCTTAAGTGAAGGAGCCTCAGAAAATTCAGGGTGAACCTCTATTGCAGAACGCTTCTGGTGGCCTTTAATTTATGAGATCCCCACGTACGTGAGGAGCTCAAGAGCTCACTGAAAATACGACTCCGAAGAAGTTTATTCGCGCAACCCCACGCCATTTCCATGTATGTATGTTCCACGAGCCGAAAAAAACAAATATTCGAGTAAACATATCCCAGTGATATTGGGTAATTGCTCACCGGGGGAGCTCGACCGGCAATATTTTTTTTGAGCCTAAAAAGGCAACCATGTATGTGGAGTCTAGGGCATGCTGTGCAGTACAAAAACATCCTAATACAGTCGATGGCCTCAGAGGTCTACTACGGGCGATCATACCTGGTATTAAATACCAGGTAAGCCCTACGGTGCAGACAACAACCTGTACACTTCACTATTTTCTCTAACACCATTGGGGCCTATTTACGATGGTCCTCCGTAATATATTAATTATAGTAGTACCCGCGGGTGCTGCTATTACGGGGGGGCACTTCAAATAGGACCCGACGTTACACACAAAAACCTATATATATATATATATATATATATATCACAATTTTACCAACAATATTTGGTCATACTTACTGCGATGGTCCCCCGCAAATGGAAATAGTGTTGATTCAGCCGAATTAATATCCAAGCGTGGTGAAAAAGTGCATATTTGCAACAATAAAAAAGGGATCGACTGCCGAGAACGCGTCGCGTGGGTGGTCCGAGTTCGACGCGACTCGACCGGGGGAAGAAAGGGCTGAAGTTTTCTCGCGGTAAAAATGCGAGGTACGACCTGTGGTGGGGAGGGGGAAATAGACCCTATTGTGTGACCCCCATCTAACACGCGCACATTTTTTTATTAAGGAGGGGAGGGGACGAAAAAGGAAGAGCGGAAATAATGAATGGGGTGAAGAGAAATACACAAACCCCAAGGATACTTGGGTTTAAGCCCTCGCCCACCTGTAGCGAGGGAGAAGGCCATCACACCAGTTCCTTTTCCTTGTGGCACAGACTTGACAGCTTTTAGGCGTGGTTTCAAGCGGCTGCTGCTTCTCCTGCTGTGGCTGCTGGTGCTGCTGGTTCGTCTGGTGCGTCTGGTGCTGCTGGTGAAGCTGGTGCTCCTGCTGTTCCTGCTGTTTCTGCCGCTCCTGCTTGCCCTGCGCCAGCTCCTGTTCCTCCTCTGTTTCTGGCTCTCGCTGCCGCTCCTTCACCTTCTCCGGATTCTGCGCTCGGTCCAGGTCCTGCTGCTGCTGCTGACGCGGATTCTGCTGTAGTTGCTGCACCGGGGATATGGCGTACCTCCTGTATATACCCAGATTTGAATTAACACCAATATTAGGGTTCCGGGATGTGGCTTCAGCCATTCCGGTACTACTACTGTGGAAGGTCCGACGACAACGCTGCATGCCCCCCTGGCCGAGGCGAACTGCTTTTGTCTACGGTGTGTTCCCAGGTTTTACGATAATGGGTTTCGGTCGCGATTTTTGTTGTACTACTTGAAACGTGCTGTACAGGCTGCTGTTACCCCGGCCCAGGTCCTCTCTGAACCAAACCCGCACTCACTCTTCAAACAAGAACACAGGGCTTGGAAGGCAGCGAAACGTTCGGACATAATGATTGAACATGTTCATACTTACTTACGATAAATTTACTCTACCAGTTGTTTGTTTTGTGTAAGTACCGTGCTGCCTTGTTACTCTACTCTAGAGTTATCGCACTATCTGCATAATAATACCTGAAATGTGTTATGGATATCATACTTTTCGTAACACGGCTGTACAGTAGTAGTAGTATATCCAGAGGCATGGTGCTGCTAGACATATTTTCCGAAACTATTCCTACATTCATTCGGAATGGTGCGGGATTTTTTTCGAGATAAAGGCCCCCTCCACGTTGCATGCTAAAAAACGTGAAAGATTGACCACAGATAGATCTTGACGATTCCTATCGCTGGGCGCCAGTGATCGTTGATGTCTACGAGGTAAAAGCACTCCCGTTTACAGAAGTAAGTGGCTTTGTAAAACGAGGTAATATCCTGCATTATTTCTCTACATAAATACGATTAGTCTTGCCTTTAATATACATCTATATATATATGACCAGGTACCAGGTACCAGGTATATATTTAATATATTATACCAGGTATAAAATAAAATATAATATATACCTGGTATATATATTGTATATAAATATAGAATATATATATATATTGTGTCTGGTAGGAGAAGGAGATTTGCAAGGCGTTTTCACTGTACAGGACGATAGAGCCGTGCCCGATTGTATACGAATGTCTGTGGCTAATGCTACTCTTCATGAGTAATACCGTATATTATGGATATATAGTATGTAGAGCAGAGTCGCAACAACAATGCTGACAAGATGGACAGGCCGGTGGCAACAACTAGAGTTGGTATACCCCGGTTTAAGGACACCCCGTGTCACAAGCAACAACAAGCGCTCACGTCCCGACTTCAAGTCTCAAACTATACGTTGCGCCTCCAACCACATCTATCTGCCGCGCATGGCGGCAGACCGTCGTGTCAGGGCGCCCCCGCTCCTTAACGGGGGTACCTACACATGATTGAGGTGATGCGGAGGAATCCTCCCAAGTAAGTCCCGAATGCCCTTATCTACGAGTAAGATACGCGTTAAGCGGGGAATCTAATGAATATCGGTGTTACTACTGTTGGTATCTACTGGTGTTTGGACCATACAACCACGCATCAGCGGACATTGTGTATCCGTTGGTTGGCATGGTTGGGCCCTTGGAGCTAGATACGTGTTCGCCACTATACTGCTGTCAGTAGGGGAAAGAAGAAATGATTGCAACGCCGTAGTCTGTACGTGCCAGGTGGTATAGGTTTTGACCACCAGAGCAGGCGGGCGGGTGGGGGGCGGCTGCTTAATAATATGTTGGGTAGACCAATCACCACCACTAAAACCAATCAAATTGTGATAAAATTCGTACGGTGATTGGATGATGACATAGCTTCGTAATTCTGCGGGCGAAGGCGGCGCAGCAGCAGCAGCAGACGCACCTCATGGCAGTTATATAGCTCGACGGAAGAAGAACCTGACGCCCGTACAGCAAGCAGACGCCGCGCAGTCGTATGATGCCGCCGGCCAAACCCGAGAAGACTGGAGACACAAATCGCGCAATGTGGATTCAGTAAAAAAAACTGCGATGGCAAGCTCTGACAAGCTCTTGCGGGCGAGGACGAAATCGTCCAAAACATACAAACCAGCGGCAGAGCTACCTCTACTCGCCGACAGCAAGCATACTTGTAGGAGCTTCTTGAAACTCGTACGATCACAGTGGTGGGCTAACTATCTATTAGGATCGTTACAGATGTTGCAACGTGTTGCTGTTATTGCCACAACTCAACCAGAGAGCGCCCCCTACGAATCCGAACGTCAATTGACGAGAAGAGACGGGCCTGTTTTTTTTGTATGGCGGAGCGGAATTGTTAGGACCGGTGGGGCAAATAGATGTATGCCAAAGGGGCGTTGCATATTTGCCCAGAATTCCAGGTACGTATTCGGCGTCGTGGATGATTGGTACTGGGTCCTTTGATAAATATCGCACATACATGATCCACCCAAATGGGCTGAATCAAATACCTTCGATATACCTATACACGAGATCGTCCGTATGTGGCTATTTCGCGGCGAGTTTCAGGCTATTATAGCGCTCTCGTTGTGGCATCGCAGCCGAGTGCACGTGCGATCGGGCAGAAACGAAACTATACTCGAAAAACTGAGCGACCCGTATCGAAAATGCCTGCGCAAGCCTTGGGAATCCCTACTTTTTTTAGGTAGGTTTTGCTCCTTCGCCCCCCTACTATTTATAGCCGTTTGCCGATATGTATCAGTTCAGAGTTTACCACGTAGTACGCCGTAGACTGTGCTCACACCTGGAGAGAGGGACTACAACCGAGTATCATCTATATATACCGCGCTTTGGTTGGTAAAAAACTGTTTGTACTTGATTGCGTTTGCTTGGCGTAGAGCATGCGTTGCCTGGTCTCCTATTAACACGACCACCGTATACTGTATACGACTGCATGCGATAGATGCATAGCTGTAACCATACTCGGCACATAGGATGATAGAGCCAGACAGACCGAAGGGACTGGGATTAACGTAATGTTGCATGTTCAGCGAATTGATGTTTCGAAGAGTCTCCGTCTAATAATGTAAAAATATTTATACTGCCCGCCCGACTCGCAAGCCACTATCGCATCAGCACCCCATTTCGGCCGGTGGGCGGAGCTTTTAGTCGGGGTTGAAGTTGTACCGCCTCGATTCTCTCCTTGTTGTGCCTGCGGGACGAACACCAAGCCAACTTGTGGGACATCTCTTTGTTGGTAGAAGTACTACGGCATCGTGAGTCTCGGAGATGGAAGCTAATCGCGCCACTTGCGTATCTCAAGTACGCAATAAAATTAATTCACCCACCCCTATATGATTAAAATTTGTTTTTACCTGTTATCTATATTATGTAATCACCTGGGCCATCTCTACCCACGATCTGCCCCTCCCCCCCCCACCCACCCCTACCCTCGATCCCCCCCCCCCCCCCCTCACCCCCTCCATATTTCTATCATATATGTGGCCACAAGCCTACGGCCATGCATGATGATGTGTACACCCCCAACTCCCCCTCCTCATTTATCTCCGCCAACGGACTAAGACCTTAACATCATGGGCAGTGACGGGATCCGTGCGGCGGTCGTGTTAAGGTCTCGTGTGCTCGATACATGGCCGAAATTGATCAACATAATGCTGTTCAGTATACTTCATAATAGAGTATTGCTGAATATCGTGTGCCTCGGCGATGAAAAATAACGAAATCACTGTCACAGTAGTAACTCATGAAGCCAATCAATATGCTGTATGATTTTCTCCGACATGAACGAGCGTATCGTGTCCCTCATTTATTTGGCAATCTTAACAAACTAACGCTATGCTCATTGTAACGAGCTCGCTCCAGACCTTTGCGGCTTCGCAAGGTTGGCACTTTGGTTTTCTGAGAGTTGGCTAACCAAATTCATCAGGCGTATGCCTTATTATGATGAAAATACAAAAGAAAGGTCACGGCTCGATTTTGTTTCCGCCAGGTATATGTCAATGTTTTTTATATCTTAAGGTACATTTTTCCATGTATTTCTAAGTTGTTCGGCTACTTCGACTCTCTGTATGTTGCATGTCTGTGTTGTTTCCAACAAAAGTATTTTGTCTCGTGTTGGACAACCCTTCCAAAGTTTGCTATCCAACTCTAACGAATTAATAGCAGAAACTATCCACGACAAGCATAGATGCCGTCCTAGGGTTTCCAAACACATCATCCATTGTTCTAGTACTTTAGCAGGCGTCAGGGACGTCTGGCTTTTGTTGACGTCATCGAGCCAAGCCGTTTGAACGATGGTGTCGAAATATTCTTCGTATGACCCTAATCATGGCCTGAATACAAGTAATAAATGTAGGACTACCCAGACATGTGTTGGCACCTTGAGCAATGTAGGCGATCCGGCAACATATACATACGACTGGATATTATTAGAGTAAATAGTTCGCAACCAAAGATCCGAAAGGTCAGAATAACGGAGGCAGACGAACATGGATCTAGAGCCTTTTAGCGTTTCTTTTAGCGTTTTGGGCTTTCAAAACGCCTTGCCGCGCGGGAATACATGTTTTGACCCGCGGACGTTTCGGGCACGTCCCGCGAAGACTTTAGATGATCCCCGTGGCGAACAACAAGCGGTTGGTGAAACCCATGTTTTTGTCTGCCACGTACCCATCATATTACACTCGGGCGCGCGAATCGAACATTCTCAGCCATTTTGAGATGCTTGCGTGCTGCTTGTGGCTCGCAACTTCGAGTTCACGAAAACATCTCGTGACTTGCTTCCAGCTGTCGACTACAGCAATCTGGCGATCTCGACGCCATCGCGCGCACCGTCAGGAGCGTCCCATATTTTTGCGGTCCGTAGGTTCCTTTGAGTTTGCTGCAGCTTTCTGGAATTGAACCGCAAACGTTTAGTTCAGGCTTACTTTTTGTCTCGTTTTGTGTTTACCATTTCGAGCTATTTCGACCACTGAGTCGAGGTTGGTACCTCTGTTGCGATAGCAGGGAAGGCCAATCTGAAGAGAACCACACAAGCTTCTGTGATGGAGCGCTCTTTGGTCACACCGTACAACCCGGTGTCTGGTGTACACGGAGTAGAAGGACGAGCAAAACACAGAATGTATGTCCGAATAACGCTCCCAGTTTATGTTCCGATGAAACATACATACATACACACACATTTAAGTCACCCGGAAACCGGGGTTCGAAGTAGAGCTACTGTAATATCCTCCGCGGCCTTATCGAAGCAAGAGTTCCTGTGAAATAACGCCCCCACCAGGTAATACGAGAAATAATTATATATCGCGAACCACAACCCGCACGTCATTTTTGCTTTTCGTCAATAATATGTTGCTATTTTTCGTGCGGTCGTTTGAATAAAAATGTAGTGTTGGGAAAATGAGCGTGTTTCGCTTAATACTTCCCGCATATGTATTTTTTTCAATTTATGCATTTTCGTGGAACCAGGTCGTACATGCGTATTTACCACTCACTCAGTGGCTCAGGTAATTAACTAAGGAAATCCACCCACCATTGCATATACATTACAAGGTTCCCCTTTGGGATGACATGTGGGTGGCATGAAATCCGGGGGGTGTCGCAAGTGGGAGACGCATGTAAAACTCTTGCACATATTTTTTAAGTATATACCAGGTAGGAACTCGGAGTGCACTGAGTAATGGGCTACTGATTTAGTGCTAAAAGTGAAGAGTAGTAGTCTAGTCTTCGATGCTTTCGCATGTCTTGGCGTCTACCTGGTAGGAGACATGGGCTACCGTATAGCTCAATGGAAAGCGTAGCACTCAGAAGGAAATTGACGGGGTTTGTATCATCCAGGTATCTATCGCCTGGGTGGGATCTGTATCATCGATAGATGTGATCCTTGATGATGATCTGAACACCTTTACTGGGTGGGGTCTGCACGATGTGCATGAACTACGCACATGTTAATCGAACATACATGTGCCTTGATTAGCTGATGAATAGCTTTGCGTGGGTGGGTCCGCATGATCTGAAGGATCTGTACAATCTGCAGGGTCTGCATAATGTAGATGTGTCACTCTTTTTTTGGCGGTGATATCTGCTTGGTCTTGAGTTTTGCACTTACAGTAGTTGCGTGTGGGGTGGAGTGATCTGAACGCCATTTATTTGTGCATTATGTGGAGGATCGACATGAATGATCTTAAGGACCGATTATCTACACACTCCAACTAGTTTGCCTGGAAAGACAGCTATGTTCCGTATCATTTCCAGTTGTGTGCCAGGTTGGATCTGGCTGATCTCAATGACATTTCAAATGTTGAGCCGGAAAGGGATATGTCTGGTTACGATTTTACTACTGTAGATGTATACCTGTGTAGAATCTGTGTTATCTGTACAATCAGTACAGTTTGACCGGGGTGGGATCTGATAGATCTGCAGATCTGTACATCTTTAGCGAGGTAGGGTCTGAAATATCTGCATGATCTGCACATGATCTGTATAATCTGCAGCATTTGTACGATGTACCTGAGTCGAATATGTGTGATCTGTATGATCTGTTCACCGGAATGGGGTATGTACGGTCTGCATGATATGCACATTTTTATCGGTGGGTCTGCAGGATCTGCAGGATCTGTATGATCTGCGGGGTTTTGGTATGGTCTGGAGGTGCTGTAAAATCTGGATAATTGGCACTTGTTTGCATCATGCTTTGCCGGGATGGGTCCGTATGAGGCGGATATTTCACAAATGTGTACTTGAGTGGGTATATCGATACTGTGTGATCTGTACATCTTTACCGGGTTGGATGTGTATGATCTGCAGGATTTGCATGATCTACCTTAGTGGAATCTGTGTTTCTGGATGATCTGTACACCTTAACCGAGATGCGGTCTGTACGATTTGCAGGAGCTGTATGATCTGCAGGATTTTTGTATGATCTGGAGGGTCTGTTAATGCTGGATACTTCACCCTTGTTTCAGCGTGTTTAGCAACAACAGAAGCAGCAATATAAGCAACCGCGTGGCACGGGCAAAAAAAAGATACGGGTAGCCACAAGAAAAGCATCCTGTGCCAGCAACAGCAGTAGTAGCAGCTATACCGCGATTGTGTGTAGTAGCAGTGGCGGCAGCAACAACAGGAGCAGTAGAATGACAAGCCAACTGCGTGACATGGGCACATTGTACAAAGGGCAGTGAACACTTGGCTCCTACTTTTACACGCAACGCTATACGTGGTACGAAGATCAGACAAATATATCATGAATCGCACCAAGATACTAAAACAAAACTGCCAGGTATGTACGTGGTGGATACAGTGTGTTCTCATGTCTTGTGGCCATGCGGTCACGAGCACACGAACACTCAGCAGCTGCAGCAACACTCAGCAGCACTCGAGCAACAACACCCGATTCGAGCAGCACTCGTACGGCTGTTGTTGCTTTTGTTCTACTGCTGCGTATTGCTCGAGCAGCACTCCAGCACACGAGCATGATGAGTAGTTTGCCAAGCATGGCCTATCGCATCGCAAAAAACAGTCAGCAGACCACGATCACTCGATTGCTCAAGCTCAACTAGAACGAGAGACAAACACGAGCACGTCGTGGCCAAGCAGTCACGGGCACACGAGCACCCAGCAGCAGCAAAGCAGCAGCAGCAGCAAGCATCCAGTGGCGCTCGAGCAACACTCGCCTCGGGCAGCACTCGTACGCCTGTTGTGCCGTTGCGTACTGCTCGAGCATGAGCTCGACTATCGCAGGCAAAGCAATACCCCGTGATACGAAGATCAGACAAATACATGATCAATCGCACCGAGATCCATACTAGACAAAAACTACCAGGTATGCACGTCGTAGATACAGCGTGTTCTCATGTCTTGTGGCTAAACCGTCACAAGCCAAAAGCACTCAGCAGCAGCAGCAGCAGCAGCAATACTCAGCTCGAGCAACACTCTATTCGAACAGCCCTTGTACGCCTTGCTGCAGTTGTTCTACTGCTGCGTACTGCCCGAGCAGCACTCGAGCGCACGAGCATGAGTAGGTTTCTGGCATGGCCTATTGCACCGCGAACGAAAAAGGACACGGGACCACGATCACTCGATTGCTCAAGCGCTACCAGCACGAGACAAACACAAGCACGGCGTGGTCAAGCAATCACGAGCACTCAGCACCAGCAGCAACAGCAGCAGCAGTAGCACCCTCGGCACTCGAGCTACACTCGACTCGAGCAGCACTCGTACGCCTGTTGTTGCTGTTGCTTTGCTGCTGCGAGCAGTGCGAGCAGCTCAAATTCGAGCACACTGCCGTGTGTTGCTGTAGTCCTGTTTGGCCATCGATCTTTGCCTCTCAAGCTTCGTCGCCGTCGACCTCTTCTCTGCTCCTGCGGCTTCGTCCGCCGTTAACATCGTCGACGGGGGCATAGACCCAGCCAGGTCGCTCACCGACATGTGCATGAACTGCACATGTTTCGTCGGGAAGACAGTAGGGGGGGGGGTGGTAGGCCCCCCGCCTTCCTGGACCACAGCCACCCCCTGCACCACCCCCTGCACCACTACCCTTCTCTGCTCCGCGCCCTCCCCTTGCACCGCGACGGTGACCACGAACGAACGCGACCCGGCGTTTGATCGAGCGGCGCCACCCCCACAATCCTCGTTCATCGACGGTGGTCCACTTCTTGCGATGGCGGCCTCCCTCGCCCCCATATAGGGCATGGGCCACAGAGCTCGGGCGGCGCCAACGCTTGCACCGTACTGTCCACGTCGCCCCCCTGCGGGCCGCGCAGCAGGGAGCACGAGGAAATACCCGCGGCCAAACGAGGAAAGTGAACTATTCCGGAAAAAACGTCCATTAGGTACAAAATAGAAGGTTCCTCTTCGGGATGTGGGTGGCATGAAATCCGGGAAGTCGCAAGTTGAAAAGGGAGATGCAGGTAACACCCTTGCACCTCTTGTTTGAGTAAAAATGATCTCGGAGAAAACTGAGTCATGGGCTACTGATCTATTGCTGAAAGCGAAGAGTAGTCGTCTAGTCTTCGATGCTCTCGATTGGCGCATACCTGGTAGGGGACATGGGCCACTGTATTACTTAAAGGAAAGCGTAGCCCCGAAATTTAAGGGGTGAGCATCATCCAGGTATTTATCGCCTGGGTGGGATCTGTATCATCGATATAGGATAGGTGATCCTTATTGATGATCTGGACACCTTTACTGGGTGGGGTCTGCACGATCTGCATGAACCTAACCCTAACCCTAATCGAACATACACGTGCCGTGATTAACTAACTGATGAATAGCTTTGCGTGGGTGGGTCCGCATGATCCGAAGGATCTGTACGATCTGCAGGGTCTGCATAATGTAGACGTATGACTCTTTTCTTGATCGGTGATATCTGCTTGGTCTTTATGATTGCACTTGCGTGCAGGGTGGGATAATCTGAACGCCATGTGTGCATGATGCGGAGGATCTGCATGATCGATTCTCTACACCTTCCAATTTGTAGTTTGCCTGGAGAGACAGGTAAATATTCCGTATCATTTCCACTTGTATGCCAGGTGGGATCTGGTTGATCTCAATGCATGCGAATGTTTATCCGGGAGGGGGTCTGTCTGATTACAATTTTCCTGTATGTGTGTATCTGAGTAGAATATGTGTGAGCTGTACAATCAGTACAGTTTGACCGGGATGGGATCGGTCCGATCTGCCGATCTGTACATCTTTAGCGAGACAGGGTATGCACGATCTGCATGGTCTGCAGATAACATGTTTATCGGTGGGTGTCATTGATCTGCAGGATCTGTCCAACCTGCAGGATCTGTATGATCTACCTGGGTGGAATCTGTGTGATCTGAATGATCTGTACATATTAACCGGGACACGGTCTGTACGATTTGGAGGATCTGTAAAAGCTGGATACTTCACACTTGTTTCAGCATGATTATTACTAGCAACAACAGGAGCAGCAAGATAAGCAACCGCGTGGCACGGGCAGAAAAGTAAGAAGGTTTAGCAGCAGGAATAGCAACCTGTTCCAGCAACAGCAGTAGTAATAGCAGCTACACCGCGATTTTGTGTAGTAGTAGTGGTAGTAGTAGCGGCAGCAACAACAGGAGTGTAAGCAGAATATGATTCAAACCGTGCGCCAAGCGCACATTGTACAAAGGGCAGTAAACACTCCGCTAATATATAACACACAAGGCTATACGTGGTTAGAAGATCCGACAAAAGATCATTCGCACCGAGATACCTGGAAAAACACTACCATGCGTCGTCCATTCATTGTGTACTGCGGCACTGATGGTATGTATAGTTAGTGAGGGACGGGCCAACGGCCGACGCGTTGGCGCCGGCCTCGAGGCTTGCGCCGGCACATAGTTTCTCACCGTCGACCGCCATTTTAGTGCACGGCCACAGCGTCGTTAGGGCATACAGCAGTACATGGTGTCTCGCAACGTGTATGGTATGTGTCGGTGATGAGGGACGAGCCACCGGCCGACGCGTTGGCGACGTGGTGGATACAGCGTGTTCTCGCGTCTTGTGGCCAAGCAGAGCAGGCAGCAGGAGCAGCAGCAACAACAACAACATTCAGCAGCACTCGAGCAACACTCGATTTGAGCAGCACTCCTACGCCTGTTGTTGCAGTTCTTGTACTGCTGCGTACTGCTCGAGCAGGACCCGAGCGCACGAACATGAGTAGGTGTCAAGCATATTGCACCGCAAAAAATAAAACACGCCACCACGACCACTCGATTGCTCAAGTCCAACCAGCACGAGACACACACGAGCACGGCGTGGCCAAGCAGTCTCGGGCACACGAGCACTCAGCAGCAGCAGCAGCAGCACCCAGCGGCCCTGGAGCAACACTCGACTAGAGCAGCACTCGTACGCCTGTTGCTGCTGTTGTTTTGCTGCTGCGTACTGCTCGAGCATGATGAACTCGACATTATTACACGCAACGCAATACGTGGTATTAATGCGAAGATCCGATAAATATATGATGAATCGCACCGAGATACTCAAAAAACAATCCCATGTACGTTGTGGATACAACGTGTTGTCATGTCATTGGGGCCAAGCTGTCACGAGCACACGCGCACTCAGCAACAGCAGCAGCGGAAGCTGCAGCAACAGCACTCAGCGGCACTCAGCAGTACTCGAGCAACACTCGATTCGAGCAGCACTCGTACGCCTGTTGTTGCTGTTCTTGTACTGAGGCGTACTGCTCGAGCAGGACCCGAGCGCACGAGACAAATACGAGCACGGCGTGGCCAAGTAGTCACGGGCACACGAGCACTCAGCAGCAGCAGCAGCAGCAGCAGCAGCACCCAGCGGCCCTGATGCAACACTCGACTAGAGCAGTACTCGTACGCCTGTTGTTGCTGTTTGTTTGCTGCTGCGTTCTGCTCGAGCATTATTGAGCTCGATATTGTTACCCGCAACGCAATACCTGGTACGTGGTATTAATAACAATATCCGATACATGATTAATCGCACCGAGATACTGAAACAACAATCACATGTACGTCGTGGATACAGCGTGTCATGTCTTGTGGCCAAGCAGTCACGGGCACACGAGCACTCAGCAGCAGCAGCAGCAGCAGAAGCAGCAGCAGCAGCACCCAGCGGCCCTGGAGCAACACTCGGCTAGAGCAGCACTCGTACGCCTGTTGTTGCTGTTGTTTTGCTGCTGCGTACTGCTCGAGCATGATTGAGCTCGACATTATTACACGCAACGCAATATCTGGTACCTGGTAAGTGGTACTAATACAAAGATCCGATAAAAGATGAATCGCACCGAGATACAAAAAAAACAATCCCATGTACGTGGTGGATACATAGTGTGGTCATGTCTTGTGGCCAGGCAGTCACGGGCACACGAGCACTCAGCAGCAGCAGCAGCAGCGGCACCCAGCGGCACTGGAGCAACACTCGACTCGAGCAGCACTCGTACGCCTGTTGTTGCTGTTGCGAACTCGAGCAGCACTGCTGTGTGCTGTAGTTGCAGTTGCAGCAAAAAGCAAACAAAACAAAGTCTTTGCAGCTGAAAATACGAAGATCCGGGTAGGAGTGTAAGCCTCTGGATGGCTTTTCGGATGTGGGACCCCATCCCCTGAGTTGCTTGCTGGGTCCCGTGACTTTGACCACGTGGAGCATGGTCCACGGAGCCCGGCCGGAACCAACGCTTGTACCGTAGTGCTCACGCCGCCCCGCTGCGGGCCCCGCAGCAGGAAGCTCGAGAAACGACCCGCGGCCAAACGAGAAAAGTGAACTATTCCGGGGAAAAAAACATTGGGTCTTTTAAGGAATAACATACATCAGGAACATTCACCAGCAGAGGAAGGAAACAAACTATCATCCCGATTACCACCAGCATCGTCACCACCGACATCACCCATCACCATAACTACCACCACCATCACTACCACCCGCTAAAGTGCATGATAATCCAGTTCGCTACACCCGTTACTTCGTGTTTGTGAGAGGAAGATGCATTTGTCGAGGCTCTGTCTCTGTGAAGAGAAATAATATGGCGGAGGTGGCACCGAAGTGGCTGTGAAGACCACTTAATTACTTGAAACTAAAAAAACAGATCACTCGAAAAGGGCGCTTGTGTGGCACTTATGGAGAGAGTGTTGATTTCAATCATCAGCAGGAGAAGAAGGGAAGTCGAGGGTAGACAAGAGAAGGGGAAATAGGAGTGATAGACGTAGGGCCGACCTTCACCTTGTCACCCGAGACATTGCTTACGCTACGGGCAGGTGTACTCTCCCGCAAACCGCAAAGTCCCGTATAATTATATGTACAACGATCTATCAATACTAGCTTTCTGGCGGCGCTCTCAGCATTGTTCCTGGTGGCGATGCAACAAACGCACGGCATACCGTATACTACGAGTGAGACAGACTCGTTGTTTATCCGCATAATAATTATATTGCATTCACCCGAATACCCAAAACGAAGGTGCGTGTGCGTGATCGTGCTAGTGAATGCGCATGAAACATACGTGTAATGATCTCAACGTCCATATGTTAACACGCGAGGCCCAGTAAATAGGAAAGGTCAGGGCCGTCCTAAATCAACTTCAGTACAAACCAAGTGCTGTTTGTTGCGGTTCGGGGACTTCGTATCTTCTTGTCTCCTCCGCTCTTGGGGATGGTTTGGTTTTGTTTATATACAACAGTAATGGTCGCAATTAATTCTCTCCGGGGATGTGCCGTTTTTTGTCCCCTGTTAGAAATAGTCTGGCCATATAGCTCAGCTCCCATTATACCAAGTAAACGGTGTGCTGAAATCGACCACAAATATGCGTGGCCGAACCACCAAGAATGTTTTATCACCTCGTAAAGACTACCGGACCTGGTACTCTAGAGTCAATATTTGTCGTAGACTATACCAGCAATATTTGTATGACGCGTGCAAATAGAGAGGCATTACGTATACCGCAAACAATTTTCCGACTAAGGTAAGGGAGATTCAAGAGCACTGGCAACACTACCCAACAAAGTATGCCTTACGTGACCAATAATATTCCTTTAGGTTGATCAGGGTTTGGTTGGGTAAAGAATTAGGAGCCTCACACAAATGTGGTGCGACACCTACAAGGCAAACACGCTTCGTTCATGGCTGAAAAAAGTCGCATATATATCGTAGTCTAGTTGACATCGCTCATATTTCACATATATCAGGGAGTTGCGAAGTGGATCCAGAATATCCCACATTGGATGGACTAAATATAAGCACCCACATGGATTTATGGTCAAGGTCGGGACACTTTGTATCCCTGGACAGGTTCGCCTATCAAATCGGTACTCGTTGGTTCTAACGCGTCTTGTTTGCGTAGATATATTATCAGCTTTATTCCTTTCGTGCGCGCGGAGATTGAGAGCCAAGCTCGTGCCTCGCTGGGAAAACCCCTGGTCTTCCATCTAAGATACGCCTGCCATGTACTACAAGTACGATCCCAATACCTGAAGCCAGGTATTTCGCTGGCTTTGGGCCTAGTACCATAACACTAACCCACTCGGATGAGCCGTACATGAAGAATTAGGGGAAAATCGTGGAAACCCCGTTTCCACGAGCTAGGATATGAGTCGAAGACGCGCCAGCTCTTTGACCCACCCCGACACCTTTCAACGGCAAGGTTACAAACCCGAAAAGGTACGCGGAAAAGAGTAAGAAAAGAAGGCCTAGCCTTCAGGGGCAGGAAGATAACGTCACCGAAAGCTACGCTTTGCCCCTCGCAAGGTGGCCAGGGTGAGAATGTGTCTACAGAAAAGCGAAATGTTAAGGCAAAACAGAGACTGTCCAGTTGCCCAGTAGGTGTTGTTGACGGTATGCAGATCGCCCCTAGCTCCCGAGCGGCAGGGGGCATCGGTAGGATGAGAAGAACAAAACCACTAAATACGCCAAGAACCACCTAAAGCCAGCCCATAACTCCGGAAACGTGTCCTGCGGCACAAAGGAGTGGCTCAATTACCCAGACCAGCCCAGACGCTCAGCGCGGGGGGTAGGCAGTACAGAATACGCTAAAACCGCCCCCAATGAATCCCAAACCAACCAAACCTGGAACATACCGAGCTGAAACACCCCGACCCGAAAGAAAACGTCAAAAAGTAGAAGACCACCCGCCAAAGTCCAGGAAAATATCAAACAAGAATATATCGAGTGCAGCCGAGAAGCGAAAATCAGCTGTCGACAGCAGCGCCTCGAGATAAATATACGATACGCTGAACCCCCTGTGCAAACGCGTATTCAAGTGTATTTGCAGACACCAAGAACCTCGTACAGCTCTCGTTCAAGTTTATTACGGGGGACCATAGTAAAGAGGACCTACGGTACGCACAAAAATATATATACTTCACTTATTTTACTAGACGTATTTGGTCCTATTTACTATGCCCCCCCCTAATAGTAGCGCACGGGAGAATTAGGAAGCCTGATCGGTCTCGGGTTGTCCAAACATGAAGCCAAATATACCCCACACGTTGGCGTAGTCGCACCGATTTTCCGGAGCCGCCACAGACCGTCGTCGACCTTGTACTAAACGTGGGCCCCGTTGGAAAGTGCGGTGTTGCAGTACCGGCTATGCCAGTCGTCGTGCGATACGCTGCCATAACCGGGAGCCACCAACCGCTCGCCGCTACTCCGACGGCGTAATCACATATATTCAAATGTATATATACATAGAGGTGTTCTACGATAGAACTTCACCTCATTTTTTCTGAGGCTCCTCACTTAAGGAGTTCCATACATCACCCCAAACCTGCTTAGCAAAATTCAAATAGAATTAACCGATGAATAATCCCATGCACCAGCGTTGCACTGCCCACTAAACACAAAAAAGCCCCGACAACAAAGCCAATGGAAGCCCGTCTGCCGCCGTTTATTTTCTGAGGACAATTCGTTTTTCTGCTCTAGTTCAACCGTTCCTTGCGAGCAAAACATTGGCAGACCGGATATGAGCTCTATGAGCTCCTTGGTGCACTCCCGTGAGTGTGCCAAAGCGACAGCACTTTTCGTGTCCTCCTTCATACCGGACCTTGTCGCTGAAGTGTGATAGAGTACCTTGGTTTATAGTACACCAGGTAGAGACCAACCATCAGTAGGTATATAGACCAACCGTCGGCAAATAAGATAGTTGTAATAGTAGAATGGATGCGTACGTCTAGTATCGAAATAGCCGAGGAGATAGAAATATACGTACGTACTATGTTCATACAGAGCTTACGGGGAGTCGCGCTAAATAGTATCTTCATACAGGGTACTATGATCATACGGAAGGCATGGGGTATCTCGCTACATAGTAGCTTCTGAAAAGGATACTATGTTCATACAGAATTCCCGGGGTATGACTACATAGCATCCATAGTGAGCCCATACAGGATTCTCCGGGTGCTGCCCTATATATCATCCTCATACAGGACTCACCGGGTGTTGCACTACATAGTAGTACCTCAATACTTGAGGTTTTACGGGATGGCACGCTTGAAGTTAAGGGTGGCGCGTGCCTCCAGTTAGGGTGACGCGTGCCACCTTGCCTGTAGAATATAGCCGGTTGCAGACAGATCATATTTATGTCTTCAAAAACCCGCAGCGTCCCACCCCCCTTCCTTGCTCACTCGTCTCTTGCCCCCTTCGAGCAAGCCGCACACTCCTAATAAAAGAGAAGTCTCACCAACTGCGTCTGAGTTCAGCCAAGCACAGACACCTGTGTCACACTTCTTCTGTGGATCATCATCACTGGTACCCTTGCCCTTCTCTCCCAGATCACGATTGGCGGCGCCTAACGGATTACATCGGGGGAAGCGTGTTGTTCACAGGCGTCCGACGCGGCGTTGCTGCGCTTCATACAGGCCCAAGCTTCAGCGGAGATGACGGTCTGGGGAGAGCCGGTATCCAGGAGAGCTACTAAGCCGTAGCGGTAGGATGCGGAGGGTCCACTGTGTACCTTGATCCTGGTCGTAAAGGAGGCGTCGTCGACGGTAACTATACCGCTCGAGAGGCCCGGTCCGTGTTCGGCAATGAGGGAGGGGAGCGCAGAAGGGAGAGTAGCTCCGGACGAAATGGAAGATACCAATGCGTGCGGAGGAGTGGCTTCAGGAAGGAAAGGCGGCAGTAGGTGGTCCAGTGTGGAGTGCGGTGTAGGAGCTGGGACGGTTGCGCTGATCTCGTGAATCTCATTTTCGGAGAGTAAGACGCGAGAGGCGCGAAGGGGGGGCGGGAGTGGAGGGGGAGGCAAGCTAGTGGCGGATGTTTATCAGGATATCGCCCAACAGGTTGAGTCCCGGCCAGAGTAGAGGTTGTAAGGCGCGCCTATCGTCACACGTGAAGCCAATGCCCCAGACGAGGTCGTATGGACTTGCTTCGGCGAGGAACGTGTCGCCGGTGTCTACGAGTTGTTGTAGTAAAGGGGGAGCCGAAACCTTGGCGTGGTTGCCCTTGAAAAAGATGCCGTACCGATGCTGTAAACAACGTTCTTGGGTAAAATTGGAAATGGAGCGGCCGAGGCGTTTTTGTAGTGCGGGATTCGGAGAGGACATGATCTTCCGGCGAGTTGCTGTGTCGCCGAAAAGCTTGGCTTTTTTCGACATCATGTACTGTTCCGCACAGTTGTAGTGCTCATTGTCTACGGTGAAGGTCGAAGGATACCACTGGGAAAAGACCGAGGAATGATCCCAGAAAAATAGAATTTGGGAGGGGCTCAAAGTCGAGGGGAGTGGAGATGGGGACGTGTTGTGGGACGTTATCGGGGAAGACGTGGGTGAGACGGCTTCTATATTTCTTATTATCTTTCGTTTCCTATGTTTTCCTTCTCTAGCTAGACCGCTATCCCTACCAGAGGCATCTTAGCCTCATTTACGAGGTATGGGTTGGTCTATGGTCTCATTTGGCTGTTGGTTTTGAATAGCAGTATCTTCGACCCCCTCTTTCAATTTTCTGATATCTAAGTAGCCATCTCTGTATCGTCGTGGGATCTGCATCTACGGCTATTCAGGGTGGGCTAATGTGATAGAGTATCTTGGTGTATTGTACACCAGGTAGAGACCAACCATCAGTAGGTATAAAGACTAACCATCGGCAAATAAGATAGTTGTAATCGCAGAATGGATACGTACGTCTAGTATCGAAATAGCCGAGGAGATAGAAATATGCGTACGTACTATGTTCATACAGAGCTTACGGGGCGTTGCGCTGAATAGTATATACATACAGGGTACTATGCTTATACGGAAGTCATGGGGTATCTCGCTACATAGTAGCTTCTGAAAGGGATACGATGTTCATACAGAATTCCCGGGGTATGACTACTAGCATCCATAGTGAGCCCATACAGGATTCTCCGGGTGATGCCCTATATAGCATCCTCATACAGGACTCACCAGGTGTTGCACTACATAGTAGTACCTCAATACTTGAGGTTTTACGGGATGGCACGCTTGAAGTTAAGGGTGGCGCGTGCCCCCAGTTGAGGGTGACGCGTGCCACCTTGCCAGTAGAATATAGCCGGTTGAAGACAGATCATATTTATGTCTTCAAAAACCCGCAGCGTCCCACCCCCCCTCCTTGCTCACTCGTATCTTGCCCCCTTCGAGTAAGCCGCACACTCCTAATAAAAGAGAAGTCTCACCAACTGCGTCTGAGTTCAGCCAAGCACAGACACCTGTGTCACACTTCTTCTGTGGATCATCATCACTGGTACCCTTGCCTTCTCTCCCACATCACAGAAGATTGAAAATGTGGTTCCAGGTGCTTTAATTTTTTGTTTCTTGTACTGCAGCCAATATTTTGTTTCTGCTGGAGAACGAGAGCTGGAGGAACCCAGAAGTCGTACGTTCCTCCTTCTCGTTCTAGAGCAGAAATCAATACTTGGCTACAGTACAAGAAACCGAAATTTCCAGCACCTGGAACCACATTTTCAACCTTCAGCGACAAGGTCCGGTATGAAGGAGGACACGAAAAGTGCTGTCGTTTTGGCACACTCACGGACGTGCGCCAAGGAGCTCATATCCGGTCTGCCAATTGTTTCTCGCAGGGAACGGTCGAGCTAGAGGAGAAAAACGAAATGTCCCCATAAAAAAAACGGCGGCAGACGTGCTTCCATTGGCTTTGTTGTCGGGACTTTTGGCAATGTCAGCTTTTTTCGTGGGCAGTGCAACACAGGTGCATGGCCCAAGTATAGAAAAACCTCATATTTTGAAACAATATTGACATTGCGACTAGGTTGGGTTGGGGAACCCGGTCACTCAGATAGCAGTTTAGCGTGAATGTGCTACCTCTTTCGTAAAACGCGTCCATAATGTATACAAGTTCTCCCTTCGGAGTGGCATGAGCGTAGCGTGTATGGAGACTCTTGCCGAAATACGTATTCGGTGGGTAGGTTTGAACTATTCCACCAATTAATTGCAGTTATGTGCTGCAATTGGGGCAATAGCTCAATTGTACTTGTTAACAACCAAAATGTACTAGTATAAGGAAAATAGAAGTGGAACATGCAGATGAGGGTGACGCAAGAGGGCAGTTCTAATGGCCAAAAAAGCAAGTAGAAATTATGTATTACAGCTGTTCTAAGGCATGAAGGCGACATGAGCGTGATATGCAACTACGACAGTACGCACTTCTTCAACGAACCGGAGCGCCAGTAGACACATGTCCTGCGACACCTAACGGTTCGACAACGAACGGAACCTTTGGCGGACGCCCAAACCAACTACGACAGTAATTCCTCAAGTAAAAACGTCTTCAACGAAGCGTAGCAGTAGGCCCGGGGCCGGCGTGAAACGCAAAACCCTCGAAGCAACGGGAGTAGTAGCTGAAATTCCCTCGCCAACGCGAATGAATGCCACTACTAACAACGGAATCAGCACCCTGACAAACACCCAAGGTAGATCGAAAAAAACAGGATCCTTCGCTGTCCACCGCACCCAAAGAAGGTGCAGAAAAGTCAGTTAGACCTTGGCACTCGCCAAGGCACTAGCTTGATGAAAGCGATGCAAAACCTGATGCTCTTCTTCGGCGAAGAAACCCCCACCGAAAAAAATGAACCAGTCCGCTCCCCACGCTTGAATTCAAAGCACCCGCTGGCAGACGTGAAAGTTATCGCACAACGGATGTTTGCTGAACGTATTAAAATATTATAGACGCAGGTGCACGCTGCAACGAAACGCCCGCGAATACCTGTAGATTCAGACCCGAGGCACATACCAAAGGCAGATCAACTATGTATGGTGCTCTACTGGAAGATCATGATAGACACGCTGGAACAGACACTTAAAGTACGAAGAACTATTCCGAGTCCGACACAGCCATCCCGCTTGGCGGCGCTCTTCTCCAGTTCCACCCGAGCCTTTTCGCCGAACTTCGCGTGGCGTTCGCCCTGAACTTGCTCGACGTGGGCGATGAAGAGCTTCATGGAGAGCTTGGAGCCCGAGAAAGGCAAGGGGGCCTTGCACAGACCGATCAAGATGTTGTTGTCCTTGATAGTTCCTTTGCAGTAGACAAACCCCTTTCTGACCTGCAAAAATAGAGGATAGACAGCAAACCGACAGCACAAAAGAGACATGTAAGGCGTGTTGAATACCAATATTTCAGTTGGTATCAGTTTAGTTGACGAAGACTACAAAAACAGTTCAGAAAAAACGCGTTGGCGTGCGCTGTAGAGGCAGGAAGCACGAAAGGTAAATAGGAATGGGATGTGATGAATGATGTTGGCAAACCCGTACGTCTTTTTTCGCGGCAGAGACGGGGACGGCAGAGTCGGTGGGGCTGCCCAAGACGACGTGCTTAAGACAGTTCCAAAAATGGGCGTTGGCGTTCGCTGTACAGGAAGAAAGCATGCAAGGTAAATATGAATGGGAGGGAAGGGAAAACAACAACAACAACAACAACAACAACAACAACAACAACAACAACGGCAATAGCGGCGGCACACGTAGGTGGTAGTATTAATAGTTGTAGAGGCAGTACTGGTATCATTTTTAAACAAATAGTTGCGGTGGACGTTTATGAGCAAAATAAGAAAGACCTACTCGAAGAGCAGCAGCATAAATCATGGGAACGTGTAAGTGTATATAACGCCTGTCTGTTATCATGTCTGAACAACAACAGCAGCAGCGGCGGTAGACAACTGTCTCGGTGTGGAAAGAAACGTAGGCTGTATACAAAAACGTCAACTGCTCGGAAAAAAACTTGGTTATAGTGTGCAAAAAAACAACAACGGCAGCAGCAGAGCACATACAAATGGCGGTACGCGTACTATAGCCCTGTCTCGGTGTGAGCTCCTATCAAGAAAAAAGAAATGGTTAATGTTTTTGGTTATATTGTGCAAACAAAACTCGAAATTAGTACCTGGTACTCCTATGTATATGTGTCTTGTCTTTGGTACTGAAGGTCGACAACATGCGGGAACAGTAAACAACGCCAACAACATCAACATAAACAACATCAACATAAACAACAGCTCCAGCAGCAGCAGCGGCAGACACTGACTCAAAGCTACCTACAACAGCAACAACGCGAACGACCACTGGGGACGATAGGCGCGCGGGGTTACAGCAGCCGGAAAAGGAGCAGCAGCAGCAATGGGCTGCGCCGCCAAGTCGTGTTTTCGTGTGCGGGAACAGCAACAACGCCAACAACAACAACAACAGCAGCAGCGGCGGTAGACACCCACTACAGCAACACGACGACGACTACATAAACAACAAATGCAGCATCAGGGGCGGTAGACGCGCGAGGTTACAGTAGCAGGGAAAAGAGCCGCAGCAGCATCAGCAGCAGCAGCAGCAGCAGTGAGCTGCGCCACCAAGTCGTGTCTCGTATCACAAATGAAAATGGTAAGTGTGGAAAAAACTCAACAAGAGCAGCCGCGGGAACAGCAACAACGCCAAAAACAGCAGCAGAAACAATAACAGCAGCAGCGGCGGTAGACACTGTTGGGGAAACGAACGCAGGCTGTAAACGACAACGGCAGTAGCAGCGGCAGCAGCAGCACATTAGCAAATGGCAGTAGGCGCAGCAGCGCATAAACAAAAGGCATTCTGGAAATTACAGTAGTACGTTTTTTGTCTTGGATTTAGTGCTAAAGGCCGACTACGTGCGGGAACAGCAACAACACCGCCACCAACATCATGCCAGGTAAACAATAGCAACAACAGCGAAGGTAGATACTAGTCTCGGTATGAAAAGGAACGCAGGCTGTACAGAACAAAGCAGCAGAAGCGGCAGCAGCAGCTCATACCCGTACTATACCCAAATCTCGGTGTGAGCTCGTATATAAAAAACAATGGCAAAATCATCTTGGTTGCAGAGTCAGTGCTGGAAGTCGACAACGTTCGAAAACAGCAACAACGGCAACAACAACAGCTGCAGCAGCGGCGGTAGACACTGACTCAAAGGTGCCTACAACAGCAACAACGCGAACGACGACTGCATAAACCAACCTGAAACGAGAAAAGCAGCATCAGGGACGGTAGACGGCAGGCGCGCGGGGTTACAACAGCAGGAAAAGGAGGAGCAGCAGCAGCAGCAGCAGCAGCAGCAGCAGCAGCAGCAGCAGCAGCAGCAGCAGCAGCAGCAGTACCAGCAGCAAAGGGCTGCGCCACCAAGTCGTGTTCTCCTCACAGTATAAATAAGAATGGCAAGTAGTGTGGAAAAAAAAGAGCAGCCGCGGCGGTAGACATAGGGGACAAACAACAACAGCAGCCGTGGCGGTAGACATAGATAGGGAGGAAACAACAACAACAGCAACAGAGAAGTACACAGAACACAACTTACCGCCACCTCCTGTTTCGGGCGTGAAGGACACGGTGCAGACGTCGATAGGTCTATTGGAAACGGGCTTCCACGATCCGCCAGGAGAGGGAGAGGCAGAGAAGCCTTGGGGAGTTTTCGTAGGTGTATTGACGTAATTACCATTATTAATAGCGGCAGCAGGAAAAAGTGCTGTCCACTCTGTAGAAGCAGCACCACCAGGGACAGGCGATGCCGTCTACCAGGTATGAGCAGCACTAGCGAGAGGAGCACCCGGTACCAGCAGAATCAGCGAAAGGAAAAACAGCACCAGCAGGAGCGGCATCAAAAGGAGCGGCACGGGCAGGAGGGGCACGAGCAGGAGCGGCACGAGCAGGAGCACCGCCAGCAGGAGGCCAAGCGGTATGAGAAGAGGCAGCACCAGCGTGACGCGCGTCGTATGCTGTCTACATGTGTCCACGTACTCAAATAGTCCAAATACCAGCGTCGTATACCGTCTCATAGCCGGCCCTTTCACGCCAAAGCAACTGAGATCAACGTTCAATTGGCCAGAAAACTGACAGGCCTGTTGAACCTATTATTCCCGAAAAAAAAAAAAAAAAACGTCTACTCGCGAAAAATTCAAAGCTCCCGCGAATCAAGGTTGACAATCTTGCGAAAGTCTACCGAAACACCCTCACAGCGACCGACCAGAGCAAACGAGTTTATACTCGTATATATATCATATAAATATAACATTATTCACCATGTATGTAAATAGTATGAATGTTATATTATACCGGTATGTGTAAATATTATAAATAATATATTATACGTGTATATATTGTAAATAATACAAGGTTCCCCTTCGGGATGTGGGTGGCATGAAATCCGGGGGGTGTCGCAAGTTGAAAAGGGAGATGCAGGTAACACCCTTGCACCTCTGTTTTGAGTAAAAATGATCTCGGAAAAAACTGAGTCATGGGCTACTGATCTATTGCTAAAAGCGAAGAGTAGTCGTCTAGTCTTCGATGCTCTCGCATGTCTTGGCGCATACCTGGTAGGAGACATGGACTACTGTATTGCTTAAAGGAAATCGTAGCCCCGAAAGTTAAGGGGTGTGCATCATCCAGGTATTTATCGCCTGGGTGGGATCTGTATCATCGATATAGAATAGGTGATCCTTGTTGATGATCTGAACACCTCTACTGGGTGGGGTCTGCACGATCTGCATGAACCTAACCCTAACCCTAATCGAACATACATGTGCCGTGATTAACTAACTGATGAATAGCTTTGCGTGGGTGGGTCCGCATGATCCGAAGGATCAGTCCGATGCGCAGGGTCTGCATAATGTAGATGTATGACTATTTTCTTTATCGGTGAGATCTGCTTGGTCTTTATGATTGCCCTTGCGTGCAGGGTGGGATAATCTGAACGCCATGTGTGCATGATGCGGAGGATCTGCATGATCGATTATCTACACGCTCCAATTTGTAGTTTGCCTGGAGAGACAGGTATGTTCCGTATCATTTCCACTTGTTTGTTTGTATGCCAGGTGGGATCTGGTAGATCTCAATGCATGCGAATGTTCAACCGGGAGGGGATCTTTCTGATTACAATTTTCCTGTATGTGTGTATCTGAGTAGAATATGTGTGAGCTGTACAATCAGTGCAGTTTGACCGGGATGGGATCTGTCCGATCGGCAGACCGATCTGTACATCTTTAGCGAGACAGGGTTAGCAGGATCTGCATGATCTGCACATAACATGTTTATCGGTGGGTGTCATTGATCTTCAGGACCTATCTGTATAATCTACAGGATCTGTATGATCTACCTGTGTGGATCTGTGTGATCTTAATGATCTGTACATATTAACCGGGATATGGTCTGCACGATTTGGAAGATCTGTTTGATCTGCAGAATGTCTGTATGATCGGGAGGATCTGTAAAAGCTGGATACTTCGCACTTGTTTCAGCATGATTATTACTAGCAACAACAGGAGCAGCAAGATAAGCAACCGCGTGGCACGGGCAAAAAAAAAAAAAGTTTAGCAACAGAAACAGGAACCTGTGCCAGCAACAGCAGTAGTAATAGCAGCTACACCGCGAGTTTGGGTAGTAGTAGTAGTAGCGGCAGCAACAACAGGAGTGTTACCAGAATATTAAGCAAACCGCGTGGCACGCGCACATTGTACAAAGGGCAGTAAACACTCGGCTACAATGTAACACACAACGCTATACGTGGTTAGAAGATCCGACAAAAGATTATTCGCAGCGAAATACCTAGAAAAATACTACCATACGTCGCTTATTGTGTACCAGGGTACTGCGGCATTGATGGTATGTATCGTTAGTGAGGGACGGGCCAACGGCCGACGCGTTGGCGCCGGCCTCGAGGCCTGCGCCGGCACAGAGTTTCTCACCGTCCACCGCCATTTTAGTGCACTGCTACAGCGTCGTTGGGGCATACAGCAGTACATGGTGTCTCGCAACGTGTATGGCATGTGTCGGTAGTGAGGGACGGACCACCGGCCGACGCGTTGGCGACGTGGAGGATACAGCGTGTTCTCGCGTCTTGTGGCCAAGCAGAGCAGTCAGCAGCAGCAGCAGCAGAACAAGCAGCACTCAGCGGCACTCGAGCAACACTCGATTCGAGCAGCACTCCTACGCCTCTTGTAGCTGTTCATGTACTGCGGCGTACTGCTCAGCAGGACTCGAGCGTACGAGCATTAGTAGTAGGTGTCAAGCCAATTGCACCGCAAAAAAAAAAGCCCGGGACCACGACCATTGGATTGCTCAAGCGCAACGAGCACGAGGCAAACACGAGCACGGCGTGGCCAAGCAGTCACGGGCACACGAGCACTCAGCAGCAGCAGCAGCAGCAGCAGCAGCAGCACCACTCAGCGACCCTGGAGCAACACTCGACTAGAGCAGTACTCATACGCCTGTTGCTGCTGTTGTTTTGCTGCTGCGTACTGCTCGAGCATGATTGAGCTCGACATTACTACACGCAACGCAATACGTGGTATTAATGCGAAGATCCGATCAATATATGATGAATCGCACCGAGATACACAAAAAACAATCCCATGTACGTGGTGGATACAGCGTGTTCTCATGTCCTTGTGGCCAAGCAATCACGAGCACACGAGCACTCTGCAGCAGCAGCAGCAGCAGCAGCACTCAGCAGCACTCAGCAGCAATAGAGCAACACTCGATTCGAGCAGCACTCCTACGCCTGTTGTTGCTGTTCTTGTACTGCGGCGTACTGCTCGAGCAGGACTCGAGCGTACGAGCATTAGTAGTAGGTGTCATGCCAATTACACCGCAGAAAGAAAAGCCCGGGACCACCATCATTTGATAGCTCAAGCGCAGCGAGCACGAGAAAAACACGAGCACGGCGTGGCCAAGAAGTCACGGGCACACGAGCACTCGGCAGCAGCAGCAGCTGCAGCACCCAGCGGCCCTGGAGCAACACTCGACTAGAGCAGCATTCGTACGTCTGTCGTTGCCGTTGTTTTGCTGCTGCGTACTGCTCGAGCATGATTGAGCTCGACATTATTACACGCAACGCAATACGTGGTATTAATGCAAAGATCCGATAAATATATGATGAATCGCACCTAGATACTAAAAAAATAATCCCATGTACGTGGTGGATACAATGTGTTCTCATGTCTTGTGGCCAAGCAGTCACGGGCACACGAGCACTCAGCAGCAGCAGCAGCACCAGCAGCAGCAGCCCCCATTGGCACTGGAGCGACACTCGACTCGAGCAGCACTCGTACTCCTGGTGTTGTTGTTGCGAACTCGAGCATCACTGCTGTGTGCTGTAGTTGCCTTTGCAGCAAAAAGCGAGAAAAACAAAATATTTGCAGCTGAAAATACGAAGATCCGGGTTGGAGTTCAAGCCTCTGGATGGCTTTTCGGAAGTGGGACCCCATCCCCTGAGTTGCTTGCTGGGTCACGTGACTTTGACCATGTGGAGCATGGGCCACGGAGCCCGGCCGGAACCAACGCTTGTACCGTACTGTCTACGCCGCCCCCCTGCGGGCCCCGCAGCAGGAAGCACGAGAAAAGACCCGCGGCCAAACGAGAAAAGTGATCTATCCCGGAAAAAAAGTCCATTTGGTACTAAGTAATATACCAGATATTATGTATGTATGCAATATAATTATATTAAATTATATATGTATATCTGGTATGTTATTAACATTATACTGGTAGTATTTTGTATAGATCAAGCACCAGTTTTTTTTGCGGTATTTGTGATTCAGTGGTGTGTATGAATGGTGTGTCGTTGTCCGCCCGTCCGTGCAAATCCAACATACTCACAGACTATCGTGACAGGATGCACGAATTGACGTTTGTGGGCACTCGTCTTATCGTCCTATGAGTGACGTCTTGATTGATTTGTGGCAGGGACTACAAGAGTCGACTCTTGCCTCAGCTAGTTCGAGAAGGACTTCGTTAGTGCTCAAACCGTGCTCTAGAGAGCGACCGGAAACTCGATCAAGACACGCAGGCGTTCTACTATTGCTTCGTATAATATAATACTATATTGGATGAAATATAGTAGAAGGCAAGACACCAGGAAATAATATTTTTACGAATTGTAAAAACAAAGGAAGAAAAGTACAGAAACGAAAAAACATGTGCGAAATCAAGCTTTCACAAAATTTTAAATGTAAAAATTCTCGACGAAACACTCCCCGATAACATCGTTCGGGGGAGACGGAAGGTTGTATCGATGGGCGGCCATTAACCTTTCACTCTGACCCCGTTTGCGTTTGGGCATGAACTGCGCTATCTCGTGATGCACGAAAGCCACGTGCGGGAAACAACACAAAGTGTGGGATTAAGCGGCCAGCACACGCGTGTAGGGCTCTGCCCAGCCGGCCAGTCGAACGATCTGCTGACAGAACTATGTCTGTCGCATCTTCGGTCTTCTATCCTCGCACCTAGAGATACTGCGCCTGATTCGCGTCCTCCACGCTGGTATAGCGCTCAAAAATGGCCAAGCCTGTATAATAACTACTGTGTGCACCTCGGCAATATACACCTAACACTTGGAAGGAGCTTAGATACCAAACGTATGTGGAGCAAGAAAATGTAAGCCTCTGTATATAGCGTCAGCGCTCGTGGCCTTCAGATTCCCGACACCGGGTGATATTTCCCTTATCCAGTCAGTGAACGTAGTGCTTACAACACTCTCAACGATAAGAACCTTGGGCCAACATTCCCATACGGGACTGCTCGGTGCACTATACCCCTAAGTACCAATCGAGAACTCAACCGCTGTGGCTAGTATTTAAGCACAACCGTAGACTGTGACTAGGCTGTCAGCCCCCATTACTGTGGGCGTATGAGTGCAATTTTCCTTCACAAGGTACGCCACCGATCTACCAAGAGCCACCGACGGCCATTCTCGACTCTCCTTGGAGGAAAGTCTACTTCATCAGTGCCTCTGCCACGTCCCTGAAATCCTGATCCGTCACGTGAATAACACCCATTTGCCGTTCTTCTCCGGGACAACCGCCCCCCCCCTCAGCTAGACTTCCGCCCGCACCTACATCGCCAGCCCTGCCTAGAGCACCGCAATCACCTTGAACGCCACCGTCAAATATGATGCTTGCATTAGCGAGGCCGTCAACGAGATCCTCGCTACCCGCCGTGTGTGCGCTACCGGTGGCCAAGAAGCCCGCCTCCAACGCTACTCCCTGGCGAGGTGAGGTTCTTGTCAAGCCGGCGTCTACCCGTGCACTCCCCGGGTTCATCGCTGGCACCACGAACCCATCTCCGAAGGAAGCCGTCGTATGATCCGAATTCACCCCTGAGGTGCTGCTGCATACCTGTTGGCACACAGGCGCCGCCCTTAAAAGTATGCCGTGCGTTTTTTCCGAGCCACATCCTACTCCTCTGCCGGCATCAACAACACTCGTATGCCGTGGGGATATTTGCGCGCGAATAGGACCGGCGAGGGACCCGGCTATGACGCCCAACGTCGCTGTCGGCGTCAAAGCTAGAGTCAGCGCCCCGTTGTCTATGTGCCCCGATGTCTGGTGAGTTCCTTCGTTACTCGCTGATTTGCAAAAGCGGGGTGGAGACGCGTGTTTGGCGCAAGCAGTGGCTCCGTCGTGTCCAGTGGAATATAAGCAGCTGGGTGCGAAGCCTACACGCTTTAGTTCGAAGTTCAAGGACCTAAGCGACGGGGAGAATAGATTGCGCAGACGAAGGGTATAGCCATTAGGTACAGAGGCGACACGTGCGAGTGTAGAATTAATCTCGTGACGTGCGGGTGTGAAAATCATCTTGTGAAACAGATGGCGTCGTCGCGGCGCGCGATGAGGCTCGGTGATCGTGAGTGGCAAATCCTTCATACCCATGAGACAGGCAGATCGTGTTAAAAGGTGAAACAGATTGCGTCGTCGCGGCGCGCGATGAGGCTCGGTGATCGTGAGTGGCAAATCCTTCATACCCCTGAGACAGGCAGATCGTGTTAAAAGGCTGTACAGTGGGGTCAGGAAGAACGACGTTCTTCAGGAACAAGATTGCCGTTGCCCAGAAACGATCGGATCGACCCGATTATAGCAAGTCAACCATTGCATCCATATTCCGAGTGTCTCCCGGATAACTATTTGCAGAAGAACATTCCGGCGACGGCGTGGTCCGTCTAAGACTATGAGCGACCGACGATACGAGCGAGGCGATTGACGTTGTGGATGTTAGGGACCCGCACGTAAGGTGGTGTACAAGACCGCTTGTATCACTATTAAGAACCTCCGTGAGGCGTGGAGGGGTTGTTCGCAGAGTCAAGGATCTCCGGTTGGTGTATCGAACGAGAATATGCCCAACGCTATTTCAGCGAGAACCCATGTCGCTGGTGTAGTGGGTCTCATAACCGCACAACGTTGCAACCGGCTCGTCAGGCGATGATAAGCGTCCTGTTGTCTCCTACCATCTTTTTCCCACCGTATCCGCGTATCGTTTCACGGCAGTCCTGTGTATTATATATATTCTATGTTTGGGGTCATACCAAGGTCAACATGCGTCGTGCTTGTCAACGTACCTGCAAAATAAGCCCGTGCAGAGGGAATTAACCCCGTCCCATTCTTGTAGCGGCGGAGCCGGCCTGAAATGACTAGGCAAGGCCGAATTGTAACTGTGTCTTAGCGACTCGTACACGTCCCACCACAAGTGTGAGGCCGCGGTCATGAGCATGGCATGTATCGCGTGCGGCCTGTGCGTCGAGCAGACAAACCAGTGAGACAGGGTTAGGTGTGGTTCCATCTTAAATACGTAAGGTACCAGGCCCCGTTGCGAGCCCTTCTACAGTTGTCCTCGTAATACACGGTCGAAGGTTCGAGATCAAAATAGCATACGGTAAGGGCACAGTGCAAGGTATCTACTGGGTTGACAGGCTGGTCTTACGATAGAGGGGATACTGTATGGTCATCTTGTTTTCGCCGTCAAGAGCCTCTCGGGCGAGCGACTACCCTGTTTCCTTCCTTTCTTACGATTTATTTGTTTCGTTTTTTCCCTTCAATGGTTTAATAAAATACACCACTATGGGGATGCCTGTTTATGCCTGTTACGCGGCGACAAAAAAACAAAGCCATTTTCGAACTTGAGTGAAGTACGGAGCCACCCACCATAGACGTAAACGTGGTACATTGCGAAAATGGAGATGGTGTATATATCGGTAGGACACGACACGGCACGGCAGGACAACCCCGACAGGATGCCGTTGGAGCACCCAATAGAAAACACTGCACGCCAGCAGCTGGTCGTGATACATTTTCAGAGCCTTACAAAGCAAGTGGGCATATGGCAAACGACACACTAAAGTACTCTACCGTAGAAGGTTTATGACTCACGCTATTCTAGACGGAGGAACTACTCGATGAACCTGGCTTGTACGATCTGTATGGTAGAGACTTGTGTTTATTATTTAGCTCGTGCGAGTGTGCATTGGAGTTGTTTTCACGGGCATTGTCGATGTCAGATGTCTGCCACACGTTTGGTTTGCTTCGTGTTTTGAACCCGGATACGTTGTGACGTACCACCACTGGAACGGTTCGATTGCTACACCTACGGGTCGAGCCTGGTGTTTTTCCGCATGCGTCGTCGATACCGCGCTCCACGCGAACAGGAATGCCGGCGAACAAGGAACTATGAACCGTCGACTCTGCAATCACTACACGCCCGGGTAGAAACTCCCAACCAGGTGCTGACACGGGGGCACCTTACGCACGCGGTCCGTTCGACGTATGCAAGGGTAGAGGTGACCCATCTTGGTTCTGAGGTTTTGTGCTTGAGTAGATCGTATACCTCACCCAAAACACTGACCTTGAGAAAAACGAAAGTGTAACGGTTGATGGATAATCCCATGGCCTAAGTACACAATAGTAAAAGCATGCTAAACAAGAAAGAAATTCGGGCGAATTTGGGTTTGGGAACTCCTAAGGGTAGATCTTAACGAGGACTGGTTTTCTGTTTTTTTCTGTATTTTCCCGAAGGCTCTGTTTTTCCTATATATATATCGGAAGGTGCCGAAACTTAGGGAAATACTGAAAAGAAAACTGAAACAAACAGAAGAACACTCCTCGTTAATATCGATACTAACATACTTTAGCCGCAATGTGGTACCATTATCGTAGCACGCGTCATAGAGTAGCACAAACTACCCTATATACGTAGTGCACTTATTAAGGGGATACACGTGCAATTCACAGAATACAAGCTACGGCAGGGATACCTACATTGGGTCACACTGTTATGCCCCTGGGGGTCCTCACATGGGGAACGTCCCACGGAAAAGCCATAACCCAGAGCCGCACGTTGAAAGACTAATTGTTCGGCTAACCCGAGCACCCACACCATGGTCATGCTGTTGGTATACAACGTAGACTATTAGGTTCATTCTTATCCGAGAGAGTTTTTTCCATAACTTCCAAAGTTTGGAAATAATTGGAGATATGTGCCAATATACGGAGGCGTTCTGTCAGTATTCGTGAAATTCTCCAGAACCAAAAATATCAAGTTAATTAACATTCAAATATTTGGAAAAAAAACACAGGAAACAATGGAAGATTGAAAAATTGCGCGAACAAAATGTCGAATATTTGGAAAAAAAGCTCTCCGATAAGAATGACCCTTAGACCATCTATAAACGGGATTCCGACGATCGTGTGTAGTTCTTCAGCTAAGCAGCTGGGTCGGTAGTAGTATTCAAATATCACGAAAGAAATGCCACGGGACAGTACCTCTACCCTAGGCAGTACAGTAACACAATGAACACATCGCGAACCTGTAACGACATATCCCTGGAAATCGCATGACCACCCTCGCGCAGGATTTGATCGACCGGAAGACACCGTCCACTTCACCGCTGATCATATTCATGTAGGCCATGGTGCTAGACGACAGAGACGCAGAAAACATCGGCAGGGTGGACGGGACGAACGGGCACGTTTGCACAGCGGCTACATCACCAAGGCAAACTAATGTCACTGCTGCGGCAGTACTGCTGCTACGCTGAGGTTTCGTCGCTAACGTCACTAATGTCACATTTTGACCAGACCATGGCCGCGGGCTTCCGCTGATCGCGAGGCCAGGGACACATTTTCGACGCGAACGACATTCGAACTAAAACCGCGACGTCCCGCTCACCTATGGAAGAGCAAGCCGCCCACCCCTGAACACGCGACTGACCTGTGTGCGATCGAGTGGAAAGGAGGGCTGCAATCAGAGGGGTACTACGATCGTTAGACAATACACCGTGCTGAGGCGTTGATGCCGTCAGTCTGAACGTTTGGGTTCAGATGTACGCCCCTTACAGCGCAGTGTGGCTCAAGAATGTTGCGATGCCACAAGGGCGCATGCTTTCTTCGGTGACACATAAGTTGAGCAGTATTTATCTTCGTTTGTAATTTAACGAGCACGTTCTACCTGGTATTGGTCAAGGAATTTATTGGATACTGTGAGCACATATTACGCTTGTTCAAAGGGGAAGAATTTCGTATGCAAACGTGGTTTGTATCTGTTTATATACCCTCACGTCTGAGCAGTTCGCGGCGGGGCGCGTATCGGGTTTCAAAATTCCTAGATGGCATGCGAGTTGGCAGGGTATAAAACCGGAGATGTGATACATGTTTTCGACCTGACTACAAGGTAGGAAACAGCTACCTCTACCCACACATCGTTCGATTGAGGTCAACGAGATATCTAGCCTTAGTTCGCAGAAGGATGTACGGATCAATTGTGCACTGGAAGCTACTCACCAAACATTCCATTACTGTTTAGTTGTTATCACGTGTTCAGAAGGCCGTGGTAGAAGCCGTGATTCGAATAACTTCAGAACGCGTGGCGGATTGTTGTTGCATGCTGCTTGGGGGCACCACGCCGCCCACTTGAGGGCCGTTCAAATAGTTACCATGGCCACAGTACACTTTGGGGATTCATGCCAGACAACGATTATTCATCGATGGCTACGGAGAGGTAACGAACAACACCCCTCTACAACGGCAGTGCAGGCATCAAACGTAAATCGGGATTATCCCGCCTGGTTCCTTCTAGGCCGTCGCCCACCGGTTTAGTGATTGAATTGTGCCGGACTTGGCAACCTCAACAAGGTCAGCCCGAACCAATAGCACTCAACGTTCGTCTAAACGTACCTGTCGACCACCGGAGAGAGACGCATCAGTTCCGGCAAAACGTTTGCGACGAACGTCCTTGTCTTGGTTCTTGCAGCGGGGGGGTCGCCGTGATTGCGGCCCTTGTCTCCCTTGTTGATAGACAAATTCAACCTCAGTGGCTCGCTCAGGTGCCGTCCCTGCCATTCCCGAACATCCTGGGCCTCGCTCGTGCATGCCATTTTGCTCTCGGTACGCATGTCCTCTAGGATCGCCTTGGTCAAGCGTCGGTCTGTGACGAAACATAGTTCGCTGAGGTCTTTTTCAAGGACGGCGTGGTCCGCCTGTTCGACCAATCGCAAGCGAAGTGGCTGGGGTGACTCGCGAACGACTGGCAGGGTAACCGGACAAATGAGCCCTGCTTTTCTCCCTCTGGTGTTGAACACAACACACAGCGCATAACGATACTACAGCCTGAACCATGTAGTACCCAAGTTGCAGTACATACGTTAAGGCATGCAACTATGACACGCACAGGCCGAAATGGGCAGGACATGGGGGGCATGCGTCCAGAGGTACTCAGACAGTCTTTGATCGGCAGCAGCAATACCGGCGCAGGGGGCACCCCCTTCTTCGCCAAATATAGGAAACCGAAGGTATCACGTACCTACTGCAGTATGCAATACGATGCTAGACGGATTCGGCTATTCAACGTGTATCAATGACGACTTAACGACAAAACAAAGGCAGCTTAAGGCCGGAATTTTCGAGTACGAGTGCTATGGAATTTTCGAGTACGAGTGTGGTTGGATATAGCAGGCAGCTGTACTTTGTACCAGGAAGGGAAATGCTTCCGTTTGTGCTGCCCTCTCTGGTGCTGGTCGTAGCTTTCTAATCTGTTCAATATAGAGACATTTAATCTAGCCTCGCCGTAGTCATTGCCATGGGGTTTTCAACCGGCTGAAGTACCTGTACACAACAGACAGACCCTCCGACTATGCATGATCCGGCCAACTAGCTATACCTGGTTAGCCTTTGGGTAGCAAGTCGCCTAATGGAAGATCGGTACTGTTTGCCCAAATATGACCGACAGTCCGTGCAACAGACCAATGGCAGTGTCTGTTGTTGCCATTAACAGGTCAACAGTAGTGTAGACGAATGTTGCATGAGATGTGTGGATTGGGGTCACCTGCACCGTATTGACCATTGCGCAACTTCTTCGCGAACCTCTGTGAGGCTGTTCAACCCTGCTGCTACCTCCGGAACGGTACGTGGCCTCAACACAGAGTATGATATGTTCGATGTGGGCCGAGGATTCGACTTCTTTTCCATGGCCTACGTGCCGATGCACATATTTCCCGCCGAAATCAAAGAGCCTTCACAATGAACAATGAGCAACCTAGACGAATACCTCGAGTGCGACGACACACATCGCGCAAGTATTACTGCACCGGCGGAGCATTGCCTTCTCCTGGAGAAGACTCCCAGACTCACCGCCTACGTGCGCCTCAAGCATCATCCACGAAGCAAGCAAGTGCCCCTCCCACAAGAAAATACTATTCATCCGCCACCAACAAGTATGTGCAGCGTGCCACCTGTCACCCGTTTCGAGGCGTCGTCTTACCGCCGGAATATGGTCGATATCCTCAGCATACAATTTGAGCTTTGCATCGACGACCGTTCCACCGCCACCTTTGATGAACAGTTTCGCATTGTACCCTTCCGTGTGCAGCGTGTCTAGCATATCCTGTGTCGGAGCAATTGGAGCGAAGGCGAACATCCTCAGTTTGGCGCCTCTCGGGCAAAGGAACAAACAGCGAGTGATTATCGCGACCCGAGAGGGGAACTTTCATGGAGTGAATTCCCCGCTCTCAGACTCGATTGGGTACGCTCAACACTTAAGGCAATAGGTAGATCAGTAGGTTTCTTCGCCGATCCGAGCACCACCAAATAATCCAATACGACACGTTCGGCCCTGCCCCACCTAAGAGGTCAGTTGCTTTCCTTGCGCAAAATGCCTTAGCAGGTATATGTTGTTGTTGTTGTTGTTGTTGTTGTTGTGTGCTCAGCACCGTTCGTCGTCCACCGGCACTCTGAACATTTTTACTGCATCAGACAACCCGCTTGGCAAACGTAGGGATCCAACACATCACATAGACGGCTCGACCGCTGGTGACCAACAATAAATTATGCCAAGCACCTGCAATAACCTTCGCTCTCCCCTTCAGTAGGCCCCTTACCTTCGGGGCCACGCCCGGAGGGAGCCCTTCGAGGATGTTGCTCACCAGGCCGAGGTATCTTCTCCTCTCGGGCTATTGCTGACACGAGGGACAAAGCACGACGTAAGATAGGGTGCGGAGAGTTGACGGTACAGACTTCGAGAACAGGCGGGGAGTTCATAACGAAAGCAAACCTACGGGCTCGAGAAATCGACAACGGGGAACTGGGGAGCGCTGTTGACGTCGTCACAAGACCGACAGAAACACACACTAGACGTTTGATATATATATACTACTCCTTTGAACATTGCAGGCCAGTGCCAAATATGGACGCCAACGCGCTGAGGGTAAGCTATTGGCGCAGGGAAATAATTCGACTCTACAGCCACGGTGCTACTACCGTTAGTAGATGGCCACACCACCATCAAGCACTTGCACACAAATATTGCCAATGTACACAGGCGCCGAGTGAGTAGGGAGCCAACATCGATCCCTGGCAACGATTTGCTGGTAGTGGGTGACAGGAGAACGTAGGAGCCGCACGGAACTGCCCATGACATTTACGGGGACCAGCCGGAGGCAAACGGCAAGCCCAAACCGTTTCCTGCGCTGCTAGGCTGGGGACCATCGTATGGGAGGCACATGTATAGTGCAAGTGCTCAGCCGGTTAAACAGTTAGCGCATCCATAACAGTAACACCGCAGGAAACTAAAGAGTATGTCTACGTCACTCCGCTGGGCTATATCTGAGCGGTATCCTCCGCGATAGGGAAATCAGTAGAAAAGGGCGATGACTTGCATTATGTGCTTATTTCGAAACGTGACTCGCCAATTGCGCTAGATGAGCACCCACCGGATCTCCCAGGAAGTCGTGCAAGACGGCCAGGACGAGGTAGGCCCTACGAGGTGAGGGATACCCACGCGGAAACGGAAACGAAATGCTGCAAGCGTGAGGCAAATAATCGGGCCCGTACCCAACGTTCGAGCCTGCCCGTGGGTCCAGAAGCCAACAGCTAACCAAAGTTTGAAAAAGCATGGGCAAGCGGGCATTAATCCGGTTCCACCAGCAGATGCCGGCTAGGCCCACGCGCTATTACCCAATAGTCGAGCATGAACGTATATAGTACGTATTGATCGGGCGATGTATCCATTCCTCTCCAAACACTCTGGGCAGCCTATGATCAGTCCGTGAAAAAACACGATTTTCGGATCCCTCTTCAGCTCCGCCAGCGAGTTGGCTTTTGCTCCCTCGGTTGGTCTACGGAGTCAACCGACCCACCGGTGGTTCGTGGGAAATATATTGGGTTGCAGTCTTCTCGGAAGCCTAACATCGGATGCGCTACCCTGAGCGATTGAAGTGATAAAGGTAGTGTGCGCGACTATCGGTCTGACAAGGCCACCGAACTCAACAAGTGAAGGACATCTAGTGCAGACCGGAAAATCCACCCGAATCATTTTCCGCCAAACGTGTCACAAATCAAGAGATTACGGGCAAAATCGCTTCCCGTACTTGTTGTGACTGGTTCAATCTGCATCGATGTACTGCGGCACTCATACGGTAAAACGCCATATTGAAGGTTGTAGTGCACAGCATCTATCACAGCCCGGTTTGTTACGGCTCTACGAGACCAACCACAGCAAACACCTCTCGGTGTTTGTCCTATTCGTGCTATTTTCCGACCCACAATGCAGATGCCAAGAATGTGAGGGGTGCGCGGTTTTGCGAGACATGGGTATTCTTCCGGTGGCTGAAACATTTAATGTGCAGCCTTTTTCGTGACATGATTTCAGCTGAAGAATAGTTGAGTCTGTCGCCTTGGCTGAATAAAGGTATGATACATAAATATATATATGGCACCGACTAAGTCGGCCCATGCGTGCATCACTTGCGTTGTATGCGCAAACATTTTCCACTCGTATAGGCACCGGAACAGCCGCCAACATCTCTCACTCGCGGCAACGTTTCTAGCGCCGTACGTCAACCGCAGCGCCCCTTACGCTACGGTCAGTCAACCATACCTGTGTTTCTCAACACCGAACTATATAGTGCAGCTGTTTGCCTGAACTCTGTTGCCGTACGTAGCCACTCCTCTGCGGCGAGATACGAAGCTGGAAAGCACACGAAAAGTGAACAACCCGATCAACCCAAGCCTCTTACCGCTGTAAACTGCTATAGTTTGCACTTTTGCCACAATGTTATGTTAATTTGGCCGGCCAGCAATCGCCTTCGCACGTGTACACAAATCCACGATGGTCCGCACCTGGCCGTTTCGACGGCGCTTTCTGCTGAGCGCTCCGCCAGGGAATCCTTCGCCAGCTTTACGTACTCCGTGACCTTTAAGAAACATATTTCGAGGTGGGTGACTTCACGACTCGGCAGATGGATTGAGTTGGTAAACCAAGACATTGAGGTGGTGCTTTGCTTCAAGGGACGGTCAGTTTTGTTTTGTTTTTCGGTGTAACGATGTGAACGGCTAGGGCTGAGGGTTAGCATTTCGGGGCGCATGCATTATTCAGCTCATCATAGCGCCTCGAAATCCTATAGATTGAGGAGTATAGCGTTTTTTGTTTAGAACGGTATTTGCGCGATATGTCCCGTGACCCTAATAATGCTTTCTTCGCTGCGCCAACCATATTATTTCCTCTGTTCGTCGCTACATTAAGCACAAGGGCCGCTCGCTCGAGACGCCCACACTCGAAAACAAAAATTGGGATAGTGCCCCCTCCTGCCTGGACGGTGAAACGCCGACATGCTCCGGCCCGGCATTGTAGGGATGCGAGGGTCTATGGTCATGCGACTATCGACATGCATGAGGTCGAGCGCATCTCTCCTCCTATCGAATGCACCCTACACCCCCTCTTTGCCGTCGGCCTGGTCGATGGAAACCCCACATACATGCTACGTCACGGTATTGAGGGGATGCGAGTGTCTATGGCAATACGGTTACGGCCAAGCATGAGATTAAGCATGAGGTTAATCAGTCCACATGTCCGTTTCCCTTCTTAGGCGTACGGACGAATGAACGGTACGAGTTTATGCTCAGCTTGGTGCACACAGCAGCGGAAGGAAGGTTTTCCGATGAATGCCAAAAACCGATACGAGCACAAACCGAGGCAGACCCGGCCACTGTAGAAGAGACATAGAAAAATAAATCCACCGCCAGCAGTTGGTTGGTGTGATGACGTCAGCAGCAGTGGTAGTCCTGTAAGCGTCAGTCGTGGACGGCCTTGGTTCAAAACGATATTTCACGGAGCCGCTGAAACAAGGATGCCCGTTTCGACATTGATTTGGATTTGATTAAAACGAAACCCTTGCAATTACTTCGTTTCTAGCTCCACCGTAAGGGGGCCTGGTAGGAAGAACTTTGCAGTCAAGGCCCCCTGCTGAGTCTGACTGGCCCAGGCATCTCAAAATACCACAATGTTTAAGTGACGCGAGTGGGCGACAGCGCGGAGAACCCACAAAAACTTCGTCGCCTTTTTAACGAAACTCACAAACTCGATCGAGCAACCCTGCACGAGCGCTCCGAGGGCAATCGCGCACCAAAAGGTGCATCTCGAAGGATCTCCCGCCCCGTAGTGACTACTAGCCAACGCCTGGTTCCATCCCCATTGCCGGACTTCCCGCGGAACACCCCCTTCCTCTTCCCCCGCATAGCTGCAAGCTCGACCGCAAAGCACTTTGCTTCCCTGCCGCGGGCCTGTGCCAAGCATGACCTCAACCATCGCTTGGCGAACCACACTGGAGGAAGACGCGCGACATGTCGTTTTGAGATTGGGAGTAGTGTTGATCGAGGCCGTACGCTTGCAACGGCTCTTAAAATGTTCTTGCACCACTCAAGATGTTTCGTTGCATTTTCGAACGGTGTTCATGGCATCGATGACGTGGTGTATCGATTTTCCTTTGTCCTCGGCTGAGCGGTCTACCGTAGAAGGTAGTGCTATACAATCGAAGAAATATATATATATTCAACGATGATAAGGGAGAGGTGAGTTTCCTGACGTGTACCCCCCTGACAGCGACGGGAAACGCTGTCGTGATTCTGGGCCGCTGAATCCCATTCACCGTGGGGCACGGCGGTATACTCCATCACCTGCCTTGCTCACTCACCTTGCGGTCGCCAGGGGAAGAAATCCCAAACACGCGAAATAGTCGTTCAGGAAAGCGTTCTCCTGCATCCCCACAAGACCCGTAGCTGGGGACGGGCTGAGCCGACACCTGTGGAGGTAGTAGTTGCCGTGCGTTGGATCGGGGTCGTCATTGAATACTGGACACCGACTGACTTTGGGGCTTGATAATCGGGGTTCCTGGCTTGATTTCGCAAACATTGTACTCCGACGGTGTAGTCAAGGCATTCGCGCACTTTATCAGTGATTTACTCATGCACCCATGCGAGCGAATTGGCGGGACTGAAGTTGCGAAGAGCGCTGCCAAGGCGCCACTAGTCACCTATGTTTACTGTATTGCCGCATACTGCTCCGGCTGTATTCCAGGCACTCAGTCTGGCGTGTCAGACCTAGTTTCCCATTATCTTTTCTTTTGCATTCTGGTCCTGCGGATGTTTGAGGTACGTCTATGGTCACTAGCGCCGTGCTACAGTTGACGGTAGCTACTCTCTATTGTCGTGTGATTGTCGCTATTGCTACACCAGGCGCGTGGCTACTACCACTGCAGAGCTACCGCATGGACAAGGGTGCACATCCTTGATAGCCCGCGAGAAACCTCAACCAGCGTCATCTTCGTCGTAAAATCCCTGCGATTCACACTGAAGTATAACGCACAGCTCGTACCAAGCACATTGCACCTCTTGAGGCGGGCAAAGCCCAACCAGCTTGACGAACTTGGCCAATTGGATGTCGTCACCATGTTCCCGTCCGTTCTCTTTGTTGCCACGTCAATCGGCAGATTGGTTCCTCCGGACGGCTTCCCCCGTGACATTGCCATTGCCTTCAACTGCAATTTTGTCAGTTTTTTCGGGCGGTAATGACACTGCGGCTTATTTTTGGCGATGCAGAAGCTACCGCCGATAGCATGGAGACGAACGAAGCGCGGTGGGGACAGAGAACACGAGAACAGATCCGGAGAACACGATTTTTGCACAATATAATCGGAAGAACGAGATAGCATTGAGAGGGGCGTGGTATTATTTTGCAGTACTTTACGGAGACAAGGCGTTTGTCCTTCTGCCGGGTGCACGAGAACGTTATACCGTGGTTGGCCTGGAACCTACCCTATGTTTGAAGCGCCTCAGTTCTAATCTCCAACCAGCTGCAGCGATGCTTGACGACGCCCGTAATAAGGGCGTGATTCTGGCTTTGCGTCCAGAACATTACAACCTTCTGAAGGGTACGGTCTGACGGCGAGCGGTGTCACCGCAGCAATCAATTCACTCTGCCCTGACCGCGCCTAACGAGCTGAAGGGCATACCATCAGACTTGAAAAAAAAAACTATTTACAAGCATTGGCTTCCGATAGACAGACGCCGCACTTTATAAGACAGGCGTGTTCTTGTTAGGCTACAATATTTGCGATAAACATCCTCTCGAATTGACTTGCACGACGAGAAACAAGGTAGACGAGTGGTTGGTAACAAAGAGGTATCGAGAGCTCCTCTACCATGTTTCTCGTTTACGTTGTTAATGCCCTGGTTTTTACTCGTTAGTACCCGCCCGGGGTTTAAACATTGGTTTTCAACCCGAACAAAAGACACATACATTGAATTGGAAGAATTCCTTCATTTTTGCCCTGACTGAGTTGAATTCCCTGGTTGATTCATAGATAGGACACATTCCCTATTTTTCCCGAATACTTTTATAAATCTATAAGAATACTCCTCTTACGAGTTCCCTGCCAAAAAAGGTAGGACACGATTTTTTTTTTAACAGTTTTCGTACAAAATGTACCTAGTTACCTGCACCGGGGAAGAAGGCCATCGCAGCGCTTTCTGCTCTTAGCGCAGAAGTCACAGCTTTTATACGTGAGTCGAGGAGGACGACGTTGCTGCACCTGCTGGTGCTGTGTCTGAAGCTCCGACGACCTCATCACCTCTCTGCCATCCATAAATTACTACTGTAAATATGTAGTAGCACTTTACTTGTTGGAGGGGGCTGACAGAGCACTACTGCGTAGCCCTTCCAGTCTGGACAGTGGTGCAATTTGCTGCTGGCAGCAGTAGCAGCAGTAGCAGTAGCAACGGCAGCAGCACGAGCAGGCCTGACGATAACCAAACTCCGGTGAAGCCCAGCTCCCTTGGTTAAGCTCTGTGTGCAGTGTTCAAGTTCGTACTCGTGTGCAGGGCTATAATATGTTGCACGTTATCCCAAATTACCCCTCCCTGTCTTCCCCCGTGATTCTCAGCTCCTTCGCCAATATTTACATACATATATACATATATACATATATCATAAACATATATACATATATACATATATACATATATACATATATATCTATATATCAATACAGTATAATCGTTGAATGGCAAGTTGCTGTCAAAATGCTCGAAAAGGGGAAGTTCAACACAAGGTGTCTCCGTTCGTAGTCCACTGCTTGCTGTAATATTATTAGCACAGAAGCACCCGCGGTGTACCATACATTGTAAAAGTGTCGCGTGAAATGAACGACTCACACTGCTGCCGCTTACGGGGCAAACGACCTCATTGTGGGCGGGGAACCGCTCTATTACTTGCTCAACCCAATTCTTGGAATTATTCTTTGCTGGAAAATACAGAAAACTCTCCGGCCAACAAATATTCTGTACTACTGTATAAAATCACAAAAAAATAGACCTAGGAGATTAGTCACATACTCTGGTATCCAAACTTGACCAGTTAGATTTAATAGTCCTGTACTTTTTGTAGAGGTCGGTTCACGCCTGGCATTATACTTTATTCTTACCAGTTATGAACTACCAGGGTATCATCTACCTGGTACCTGGTACATTATGCCACACCTGGTAGGCGTAGTTGGTACTATATGTACCTATCATAAGTAGAGCGTTTTTTCGCGATAAATTACCTGGGAATACGTACGTGGTTTTCCGGGTGGTGGGAATAGATCTAAGAAGTTACGTACATACGAATACAGCACTACATATTTCAAAGGAGATTCCTTCACATGTTTCATGTTTATCACGATACTGCAGACAATAAATTTGCTCACATTCCAGGTGCCTATTCCACAACGACATAGACTGGTGGCAGAAATTACTCGTACTCATATATATTATATAATAAGTAAAACGAATTGAGACAAGGTCGGTAGAATAGATTGCCGGGTCACGTCTTTGGTCTACTATTCATAAAATAATACGTCTAGTATAAAGACCCGGTCGGCAACACCGGTGTGTCTATAAAGTGACTGGATTCTTGGTTCCCTTTTGGGTGTAGAGGACGTGATTTTGGAACAACAAACTCTATACATTGATCGGGAAAGTCTAAAGTACTAGTCACACGAACGCATGTTGAAATAGTCGCAGTTCTTAACCACGAAGTGTTCGGTGGAACGAAGCAAGGAAGGAGTTTTTCAGCGAAATAAAGGTACCTCGAGCCACAAGTTTTGGGTGTGGCTTTTGGGTCTATTGTTCGCTAAAGCTGCGATCGGTTCCCTCCTTGCCTCTTGCCCGCTATTGTAGTACCAGGTATTATTGTCGAATTCTCATTTTACGTTCGATTGTTTGGCATCCGACCATAATAACGGTTCATATCCAATACTTACTGCTATCTGATACACCACATACATGGTTCTGGAGATACGGCTTGGTTCTCATTCTAGGCTTCGTTCCCATGTTTTCGATTTATTTGTCTGTTAGCTGCTGTGAAGATGTGAAGAGGCTACAACCTTTTGATCCCTCAGAAACATTCCCCAGAAAGCAGAAGAAGGCGAAATGGTTGAACCCAAAAAGCGTAAAAACAATACCACTTCCCACCTTGGGAGAGAAGAAGCAATGAACAAGAACCTCACACGACGCTTTGACCGGCGGGGAATCTACGAGGTACTCTACCGGTAGGATACAAGAACAACAACCAACGCACGGTACAACTTATCCGCCGGCGACATGTATTATTCAAGGCCTGTCGGCCCATTACGGTCAATCGGTTCGTTTATGGTGCGTCGTTAATGTTCTGTGTTCGATGGTGGGTGCTCACTAGCGCTATCCCTCCCTCCTCACCTTTGTCGGCTGTCATCACTGTATAAACTCTGAATATATATGCACACTGTTTCGTATACTGCAAATCAAACTAGGCATGCTGCTGTACCACACATACTGCAGTACTACACAGATCTTTCCGTTGGAGCCGTACTATTCCCCCACACATTCTTACGGCATCCACCACCTTTTCGTCGATGCTCACAAGGTAAATAACCTTCCATAGCAATGCCCCGAGGGGACATTCGAGAGCACAGATTGCAAGGTCAATATTGATGTTTTTATGTATACAACGGGGGTCAAGGCGAAAAAGAGAGATGTATGTGCCAAGCATTTCTGACCTTCGCACGTATATCATATCATGATTGTCTTGAGTTCTAACGAAAGATACATACCAAGTACCAGGTAGCAACCCGTTTGGAACTGCAACCCCGCTTTGGGGGCAAACTACTTAGACGCCAATAATAAGTCGATTGTTCCCAAAACCGGACTGCAGTTCTGAAAGCGTCAATACATCCCGCGCAAATACATATTAACCCTTTTCCACATCATCAGTGTTTTCTTAGAGATGAACACCCGTTCGTAAGAATGATGTCCAAGGGCACGATTGACAGCTGTACGTACTGGTATGGTCTATGATCCTACGCCCCAAGCGCGAATAGCTCGACCGAAGTGGACTTCGACGCGAACGTGCTGTGAGTATTAATTAGATTTGGAAACGGCTGAGGTTGCTAACTCAGCGCTCTAGTGAACCCACGAGTAAATATCTGATAGCCTACCTCAACCGCCGCTGTCATATTTCCATCTTGGCTGGTATTATTTATATATATGTGCGGCTCCCAAACTTCTCATGCCCTCGGCCCAACAAAAAACGCTAGTTATTGCCAAACAGAAGTTGCGAGGTCGTGCTTCCCCATAGCGCATTGACTGTTGGTCGGGGAAAGTCGATTCCTGTACATCCTTCGACTCTCGGGCCTCTCGCGCGTAAACTTTCTATGGTACGCCTGCGTCGATCGTTGTCAAGTTTTCAGGAGCGGCAGATAACGATTTTCCCTACTCTTTGTTGCGGTACCATGAAAATGCAACACTAGGTACGTAGGAAGGGCCCACACGTACCCCACTCGTCTAGTGAAACAATAACACGGAATGCACCGATATAAGCTCGCCCTGCGAGACCGCCAGGCCGCCAGGGGGAGAAGGGAGGAGAAGGAAGGACTAATTCCCATGGCGTGGGAGTGGAATGTAGATGCGGAGTATGACGCATGGCGTATAGATACATAGTAGGTGAAATATCTCGGTGAATGGTGGGGGTGCATATTCAAGTGAGCATACGCAGGGAAGGAGAACTGGTTAGAGGAAGTTAGTGGTATTCGATGAATTATGTCAGCTTTTTCATTTTGAATAAATAACGCCCTGCACTTTGTCAGAAAGAAGGCAAATAATATAAAAATCATAGCACGTCGAAGCCCCTACTATGCAGACTACCTCGTCACCGGTCACAGTTCCTCCCATAGGAATATCGCACATACCGGTAATCGCAAACATTCAGCTAACAGTGTCTTTCGCAAGCTTGCATCAAGGACTCTTACTCCCCCGTACTTTCCGTGGCCAGCGGTCGACGTCCTATGTCGCAAGCAGTTGCCTGCAAATATCCAACTGCTCAGAGGTTTCCCCCTCGTCGTCTACACACACACTCATTCCCTCCTTAAGCTCGTCATCCATGCAGCTCGAGCTTATCAGCACCCCCACAGCGTCAATCAAGTCTTCGTTCGTCGATTGAACATCAAAGCCTCCCCATGCCGCCAATATTTTGATTACAGGCGCCTCCTACGATAGAGGTAGTATTTTTCCGCTAAAACGATTTCTGGACGACGGGGCTCCTTAACTCAAAATCGTCGGAAAGGCAAGCTTGTTTCGAAAAATGGCGTAATTGCGAACCTGGGCCATGGGATGATTCTTTGGGATGCAGTTTGATTTCGTCTGAAGTCAGTTTTCGGGCGAGGTGTGGAGCTCCCTAAGCGAGGAGCCTCAGAACGTTCAGGGGGAACCCCTAAGAGTTTAATCAGGGAGGGATACGGCGGATTTTCTGGCCTTGTCTCCCGATCAGAACATCTGCACGATTCAGAACACGGATGAGCTTGGCCCTGATAATGTCTATCTTTGCCGTGGTCTCCGAAAGGGGAAATACTCGACTGCTGAAATTCCCACCGCGTACGCTTAGCAGAGTGTAACGATTTGCGAGGTGCGTGGCGACATGAAGCTAGAGTCTACAGGGAACAACATCCGGTATCGAGTAAACACCTGCGACTGATGTTTGCTGGAGTGTAAACCTCTACTCTGCCGGAGGACGTATGGTTGCCTAAAGCGCATCAAGTGCTAAACCCCACTTGACGTCATTTCTGCGCTGTTCTCGTTGATGGGACGTTTGATACTACGGTCGTGATTATGACGCGGAAGAAGGCGCGACCTGTTGAGACTCATTGATTTACAATATCCCACTCGGCAGCCGCCTCGCCGCGCACCGAACAATTGCTACACGAGTTAGTTGTCCCACCCAAATCATATGAGTTTGGTTTCCGCAAACGAGGCGTTCTACGATAGAGGTTCACCCTACATTTATTTCCTGAGTCTCCTCAGATAAGGAGCTCCATACCTCACCCGAAAACTGACTTCAGCCAAAATCAAATGGAATCGCGGCGAACAATCCCATGTCCCGAGTCTAGAAAACGTTTACTTTTTCGAAATCAAGGTTGGTATTTCGACGATTTGGGCTCAAGGAACCCCGTCTTTCAGAAGAAAACAAATAGCGGCAATGTGCTACCTCTATCGTAGAACGGGTCAAACATAGGAGGAGTGTGGAGTGTGAGAGATGATCATCTTGTTAACGGGGTTCATGTACTGGCTGTTACCACACTCAACATACATGGAGACAGAGACCGGAAGAGGGCAACTTCACACTTTGGTTTCGTCAGAAACAGCCACGTACCGCCAACAAGAAATGCCAAGACGGAGAGCTCGGCTTCTTCTTGACGCTCGTCGCGCTTGGTGGGTACACCTCTTGACCACCACCGAGAGACGCGCCAGTTCGGGAAGGCATTTATTGATGAACGTATGTGTTCCCGGTCCAATGAGAGCGTCGTCCTTCCTGGCTAGAGGATGCAGTTGCGTTGACCCGACGCCTCCTTCCTCCTACTTCCCGTCTACGCACCCTTCCCCCCCCTCCCTCACCCCTTGCGCCCGGTTTCTCTCGGAAGTCTTTGTGTGCGGCCGCTCTCAGGCCAGCTTGCGCATTCACGCGCTTCTCTTTCGCGCGTTCGGTGATTCCCGCAGCATAGGCGCTTTGCGCTGTCGTCTTCCTCGGGAGCCGGTCCGACACAAATTATACTTTCAGCAGCTCCCTCTCGGGGACGGCATCATTTCGCTGCAACCGCACAAACGGCGCGAGGAGGGCGACAGGCAACGTGTTATTGTGTCCGTCGATAGACGTCCCCCAATGATATCCTAACCTGGTGGCATGACCAACAGCACGAAATGATGTGACGATTAATTACGTTTGTGCGCTGACTCGCAAACCGAATACGCATGGCATTGCATAATGGAGACCATCAAATATCGATTGTAAGTTGGGTCCTATATACACGTTACAGGGTGATTGCGTCTAGAGGCAAGTGTTCATTTGGTCGGCCCAAAAATAATCGGCGACAAATTATTCGTGCGTTGCCGACTGATTCTCGAACACAAAGTGACGTCAAAAGCATGCCCATGGTGTCACGTTCGCCATTCATTCGCGGTGGTCAATTCGTCGGGCGGCGTCCATCCACTAACCGTTATATACCCGAGTTCAGTCCCGACTGGTCTCCTACCGAATGTTGATCATGCCGTCGTCGGTGTAAGGTCACGGGATCGGAGTAAAGCTCGTGCACTGCGGTAGCAAACAGGATGCATAGTCTATACCGAGGTGACTCCCATCACTTTGCACATTTGTAGCACCCCCCTGCCCACCCGAAAAGCCGGCCGTCCGGACTAGCTACTGCCACTGGAAAAATGTCGTGGTAACACAAAATTCAAGGTCCGACACGATGCAGGCTATACGTTTCGTTGTCGTGGTATATCTAAACAGGCCGTCCACAAACCCAGTACAGCAAGCCGATCAGAGGGGAATGGAAACGTGTGGCACCAAGCGTGCTTCCCGCTTTTACAACGAAATAAACGTAGTTCTGTCCAACCAATTATCTACTGAGTATATAATCAAAAGAGGCGGCCTAGTCTGAAGAACAAGGACAGGGAGATTCCAACCGCCCATGATCCACTTACAACAGGCCGCAATGGCTTCAAGCACCAATATCAGCGCTGCGCGTAGTTGGAAGCCTTTCGACCAACAGTATCGTCCCATGGGAGAACAGGGTCAGGCCTTTCTACAAACAACCACCTCATACAGCAGTAGCCGGGCGATGCGATAATCATGGACGTGCATGGAATACGCAACCCGTTAATAAGCAGATCCGTCTGACCGCTAGGATGCGTCTATATCCTCAGACCATGCCTTGGGCGTGATCAGACTCTCCGACCCAAGCCAACCACACGTAAATATGTGGGCAACGTTCGCCTCGGCGTGTAGCAATGTCCGCATGTCCTGTGGCCGAACTATCGCTTCGGAACGATGCAAAAACACAAACTGTTAGCACGCACATGCTGTAGAATCAGGACAACCCGTTAGTAGACGGAGCGAACGACTGTGCCGAGCAAATGGACAACAAAATATTTCGAGGGTCTACTCTACACATTCGGATGCCATCGTACATTTGGGCACTGCCGCGTTGGGGTGGTGCCCTATTCCCTGAGACCCTCACGCGCGTAGGATAACACATACGCCACAACGTGAAATCGAAGTCGTTTGCCACTACAACCCGACGAAGACCTTATGCGGCATTAAGAGTCTCACAGCAAGCATACTGCGTCTAGTGCCTTTATCGTTATCACCGGCTATTGCTAATTGTGAGGTCTCAACCGGCCAGAAACAATAGCGACAAATGTGCCAAGCTCGCCACACACCGCGAGATGAGCCATTTCCTACGCACCACTCTAGAGGTTTCGAGCCCACAGTCGATCTGCAGTGTTGCTCGTGCATCCGAGTCGAACGGAGCGTCACTATCATGACTGAGTCGTGTAATGCAAAACTTTCCACTCGAATGTCTCCCATATTCCACGATCATTTGTCCCGCGCCTACTATCGAAGAGAACCCGCCCGGCCACCGCCCCCATCCACCCCACATCAATTAAGTCCAGACACTGTTTGCGGCGGAGTCTACCATCTTTAGGATATGGGCTTTGGATCAACACTCGTTGAACGGTGTGAGTGGTGGTGTTCCACGATGGTGCTCTGTCCCTCTGGAGCGCTGCGTACTAGCGTTACTGCTGTGGGTCACGAATATTTCACTCGACGCTTAAATTAATGCCTCACCGCAAGACGGTCAAAGTTATTGCGCACGACGGCGAGGAATTCTGGTTCTAATACGTCATCGAAGGGGAGGTTAGACGTCGAGAAAACGGGTGGGGACGAAAGCAAGACGATAGCGAGGTGTCAGGGGGTGGCGAGAGACAGAGAGCAAAGTAGTCTTGACACCCCGAACTGACATAAATAAACATCACAGCTATTGGAAGCAAGCATGCCGGATGTAAACTTGATTAACAGCAAGGCATGGGGGAAAAGGGGGCAGTATCGCACATCGACATCGACTGTCTCACAGCCCAAACTTATGGGAGAAGCTTGCGTACTGCCCCTTGATGCGTTATCTACCATCCTACCCAGGTGAAGAACTTAATGTGGGCATTGTGTTGTTCCCCCGAACAACAGGAGCATGAAATAGCGACATTCATTCATGAAGCGTGGTGAACACCATATGATATAGATTGCCCAAATAACGCAGGAATGTGATTGGATGCCGATCCCGTCAGGCAACTGGGTCCACGAACATACTCTATGGAGAAATGCGAGAAGGTAAATCATTGAGTCTCGCGACTCTGGTAATTTTGAACTATCCACATCGTTTGAGCCACCCGGCGGCACAAGCGGGTTGTCTCCAGCCGTCATCAGCCTCCGCTACAACCGCTCAAGGCACAATTTAAAAGGAAATCACAGGTTGCTAGGTCGCTGTGTTAGGTTTGAGGTGGCTACTGCCTGCGGTGATAAATACATTAGTAGTAAACACCCACCATTTCCGTGTAGTTGCCGTAACAGAGAACACCTTCTAGTCATCCAGACGAAGGTAGTCGACCAATAGAGGTGCTTGCCCCGTTTCCCACGAAGGTGTGCAAGAAGACCATGACGAGGTAGGCCCTAGGAACGAGGAATGCCACCCACGAAACGGATGAGGTGTGAGGTGAAGAGAAGCAACACCTGGACTGCGCCAACCCGACCAAGTGTGTGCCAAAGGGTAGCTGGTCAATTGGTGTATTGCAGTTCGGTAATAGCACCCCACTCTAGCCACGTATAACAGCTAAGGCTGATGTGCTTGACCGTCTGTGGTGGCGAAGGCGATACGATACAATCCCGTAGACCCCCCCCCCTCACACCCTCACACGCACTCTTCCCTCGCTAACCGAGTGAACCCGGGCGACTCCTCATCGGACCAAACCCCCGGGAAAGCTTGTGCTGGCACACACACCCAATATTTTATCGGGGAAGACACCGTCGAGACTCGAATAGCAAACTCCAGCGATACAAGTGGGGAAAAGAACTCCTGGTGGCAACGACATCATGTCGAGGTATCGCCTACCTATATTTCCTGCTGGTTCGAAGCCCCAACAATCGCGCGGGCAATCGCGACAGGAGGCACCGTGACGCGCGAGCAGTGCGTTGCGCCGACCCCGCGCGCATGACCAACGCCATGCTTAATATCCCTCACCTTGCCGTTCCCACGGCGGATATGAGATAGCCTCCGCCAGTGAACCGTGGGCCAGCGACTGGTATGCCTCGACTATCAACAAACAACGGTCGGCAGGATTTATGGCGAAACTGGATGCGCTTGGTATGGAGATTGCTGAGCCGCAGCCCGCACGATCCGGCAAGGGAAATGAGGAGGGGCCAACTACAACGTATCGGTAGTCATATAAATGACTCGCCTTCTGGTTAACCGGAGCGTGGAGCTTGAAAACATACAACCGATAACGAATAGGATACCACCCACGTGTAGCTCACATGCTGCCTCCCGTCCGCATAGTTGGGTTTGGGTTTCGTGGTCGGCAAGCACAACAGCAAGCAACATATCGCCGTCTCGGCGTTGTGGTTCGATTGCATATCTCTGACATCTCGTCTACACCACCAACCTAATATCAACGTCGGCGATCATTTGTTCCAGTGAAAATATACCCTTTCAAAAGGCAATGCGTATAAGCGGCTACGTAACCGACGGCAACACCCACACTGCTCCTCATGGCAACCTCATAAACCAAACTAACGGCGGAACCAGAATTGAGTGGCACTCCCAGAGCGATCAAAGATAGACACTAGAGCCGTCTCAAAACGACTATACGACTATCGTAGAGACAGCCGGGAACAATACAAGTATACGTTTTGAACATAATGTGCGGGTTAACATTGCCTAGCGGGGCACTGCGTGCAGCGTCGTGTATGGGCGGCAGCGGCTTCAATAAGTGTGTGTGTCACGGCGAGCAGAGGGCATTTCACCATTTTATTTGTAGATCCGGAGTTGAAGCACCTCGGAATAATATCATAGAAGGGGATCGATTAAACGTGCGTGGGCTCGGCTGGAGCTTGCGATATGTCGATCATTGGAAAGCAAGGACACACCAAACTGAGAACATGTGACGAACGTGTGAATTCCTGGCACGAAATGTATGCTCTGAACGGACGGAACACTCGCCCTGAACGCTTGGAACGTTGTCTCCACTCTCGTGCGCCTCACCCATCCCTCCGATTTGCCTGCTTTCCAGCAGCCCACACAGGTTAGACAGTAGAAGGAAAAGGCATGATATATTATCAAGTGTCAAGCAATAATAGAACAATACACAGATTTACAAAATCATGTCGCGCATAGGGTCGCTTCCCGTAACATCTGATAGCCAAGCAGCGGACATGCAGATAGCCGCTACGACGTTGGTTCGGGCTGGATGGTTCGCTACGTTCTGAATTTCCATCGATTCTGCTACTAGGCGAGCCCGAAACGCTTTGACAGGAACAACTACAGGTATATTCTCGACCCCCCCCTCCCTTCCCTGCTCAACCTCGCTCGGGTGGGGGCAGCCGCCATGAACGAAAAAGTGCAGAGGCGTTATATACATATGATGCCCGTACACCACGCAAAACGTTGTCAGTAACTCTGACGCATTACTCGTTGAAACTGACAGTCGCACCAAATATGTCAAACGCCCCCAGTCCATCTCAACGCACCTTTTCGCGGAAAGTCGGGTGCATTTTACACGCCAAGGGGTTTCTGTTCAACCCTTGTCGTTCACAGTCCACCGATAGCGAGTGGAGGCTGAGTCAGAGGCCGTCCCTTTTCATGTCCAGCAGCACAACCAGTTCACAACGCCCACCGATCATCCTTGCACGAGTGCTCCGAGGACGATCGAGCACCACTTGATGCACGTGGAAGGATTTCCGACCCTATTGTGACTCGCCAACGTCGGGCTCAGACCCCACTCCTCGTCGGGCTGAGGAAACCCCGCTACCTCACCCCTGTTGGCGCCGACTTCGATAAAACGACCGGTTTGGTCTGGCAGGAAGGTAGAGCCAAGCATGATGTTGACCATCGCTTGCCGAACCATGTTGAAACGTGCGGGAATGTCGTGTTACGAGTCGTGTCTCAAACTGCTTCGTACAACGACAATATCCGTTTTATTGGATGATTTCGCGGCCTCGCCTTGGTGCTGTCTATGTACTACACTCTACAACCATCGGTGCTCGGTATCGCTACTTCTTTAGGGTCGTCCGTGTGCCAGTTCGGCGCGTTTAGCACCCCCATGCCGTATGGCAAGCATCACGTCGGGTCGGAGACAAAATGTGTTGGTCCAGTCCTGATAACGGCTACAATCGATAAAACAACGTCAACGTTCAAGGGCGCCGAGTATAGGTCAGGGGGCTTTACTTGGCACGGTCATATACCGAGTGGTACACCTTGCGGTTGCGAGGGGAATAAACCTAGGCATCCGAACAAGTCGTTCAAGAAAAGGTTCTCCGGCACGACCACAAGGCCCGTCGCTGGCAACGGGCTCAGTCTACACCTGCCGGTGCAGAAATTTGGAGTTTGTAGATGGAATGTCACCGACAAGGTCGTAACAGACCAACGAAGAGGCTTTATTCATCGATCTACTCGGCATCTACAAACGTAGCAGGCATGGCGTGCATGGTTGGCGTCAGCCAAGCGCTTATGAAGAAACCCGCTGCGGCGTCGACACCCCTACTCACGCGACACGCGGGGTTGCACTCTACCGTCAGCACTGCTATCCCGCGATCCACCGTCGGCAACTAGTGCTTGGCTTTGATGTTTGACGTCTATGACACCACGGGCGGACATGGAGGTACTTGCGACGGAGGCGGTGTCGTCTATTCTGTGCACGTAACACTGTCGATACTGCTCACGGACCGCAGTACCTTGTAGCGACTAATGATACTGTAATGGCTACCCCTTTAAATACTGCACTCTTACGACTAACTGTGGGTACCGTGCATTGTGTCTTTCACATTGCATACCTTTTGAGGGGGGGAACGCCTGACCAACACCACTCGCTCCAACCGGACGCTAGTGCCGCCATGTCCCGGGCGGTTGTGAGATGCCCTAGGTCTAGCGGTTCCCCAGCGCTGTTGTTAAACCTCGGCCAGGAAGCCGCGATTTTCTTTGGCCGTCGCTTAAGCGGTAGAATCCGGCGGCAGTGGCACTGTGACAGGTTGTTTATTCTGCAGCAGCTTTCGCAGGGCGACAGCCAGCCAGCCGCGAAAGGTAAGTGCGGCGAAGGAAACGGGGGCATAAAAGCAAGTGCAAAGGGGAATCGCAACCACGGTCCGATGGCAGCGACGGGGCAGCATGAATAAGGGCTCCACAGAAATGCACAAGGGTGTGAGACACTTAGCTCAAGCAGATTGCTTCAAGTACGCGGCTTCTGCTTGCTACTCGCATCGTTCTACCACCACGGGCATACGCGAGACCCAGCAGCAACCAGCCCACCGCCGCAATGCCCCCGTTCCATATACTCCCGTGGGCCATTTATCAAAGGTGTCAGTTCTTCGCAGCAATCGACTCTCGCACACCTGTCGAAGAAGGGCAACAGTGTTGCTCAATCACCAGGGTTCTACACTGTTCGAATGTTTGGTGGCATGGCCATGGTAACACCCGCGGCATACCATGGCATCCTCACGGCATCCCATGGTGTGGCATAGGATTTGCGGGTACGCCGTGGGGGGTGCCGTAGCATGCCATGGGTGGTACCATGGGAACCCCCGTAACAATCGCCACGGCACTCCATGGTAACCCCACGGAATGTCATGGCAACCCCAACGTCACTCCAATGCTCACGGCACTTTGATTAGGGTTGACATTAGGGTTAGGGTTAGGGTTTAATGGTATCCCGTGCAGGTCCGTGGAAGTCTCCGTGGTAGGCCGTACAAGATGCCGTGGATGGGTTTGCCGCAGGTGGTGCCACGGCATGCCACGGCATGTCTCGAAAAGGACAGGGAATGTACAACATTGTCTACGCAGAAACAAAAATAGTATAGAGCCCAGTGCAGTCCGACGTCGGGCATCTTGTCCATCGTTAGCCCCCGAAGGCCCAAACCCTCGCCCTCCAGACCTTGCTTTCTCTCGGGCTCAGCTGCTGGCTCCTCCTGAAACCGTTGCTGCTGCTGCGGCTGGGTGTGCCCTCCATCAGCCCGAAGTCGGGCACCTTGCCCACCGTTAACCCGGGCAATGGAGTGTCCATGGCGCGGGGGAAGTCGAAGCTGGTGGCTCCTGCTGAAGCCGTAGCTGCTGCTGCGGCTGGGTGTGTTCCTCCATCGCCTCCCGTCCATGCTTCTCACCCCCAATCAGCTCCTCCCCACGTCCCACCAGGTCCCCATCGCTCAGCTGCAATGTTTTTTCCTGCATGTCCTTTTCGTCTCCCTGCTTCAAACAACTGTCAATACCTGTTGGCCTTACGGGGCTACTAGTATGGAAGATGAGAAACGTGCCTGCCTGTGTGATAGGAGTAACTTGGTGCCGGAGGGATGCTGTCGAGACCTGCAGTGGGTGGGCTGGGGATGAGTTCTTGCTGCTCCTGGGCTCCCTGCCCTGGGCTTGCGCGCCCTCCTTCCTGCCTTCTTCCTCCGTTGTGGTCGCGGTCGCATGCTCCCTTGCCGCTGCGCGCTCGCCTTCGCTGTCTATCTGCATAGCTTCACCTGTCTCGCCCTCATGAAGTCGTCTCCAACCGCTTGACGGTCTTCCACAAACAGCTTCGGGAACGCGGATAAATCCATTGAATACCCTACGCCCGGTGTTTCTCTCGGCAAAATCGCAGTCACGCATATTGCGCTTGACAAGTGGGGCGTTGCTCTCCTGGGCTGGGGCTCTTCTCCTTTCTTCTCTGACTCCTATTTGTTGCGCGTAACTAACGTCGGCCGGGTCTGGATAAATTTCATGTTGTTCCTGCTGCCCCTGCTGCTGCCATGGCATGCCACGAGATCTCCCACGGCGTGCCATGAAATCCTATGCCACACCATGGCATGCCGTGGGGATACCATGGTATGCCATGGGTGGTACCATGGTATGCCACGAAAAGTTCAAACAGTGCAGAAACCTGTAGTTTCGTCGGCAGCCAAGTCTGGTCAAGCGTGCCAGTCCCTTCTTCGGTGCCTCCTTTTCAGTTTCTGGAAATATTTTCCCACCTCAGTGTACTGCTGTTTTCTGTGTGTCATTACCGTGTGTGGGGTGTGAGTCGTGAGTCACGCGTGGAGGTCTTACAAACCTTTTTTCATTCGGCAGCCCTCGGTTTCGTGCGGCAGATGTTTCTTCGCCGTGACCGCCACAGCAAAATACCTAATGATGAAAGTGACGAATGTGATATGATGTTTGGAGGAATCACCAACGAAATCCAACAAATCGTTTCAGTCAATTGTATCAGTTCCACCCTATTTCCATATATGTTTTGCTGTAAAAAATGCAGGCGCTTTTTAAACGAAGAGTCTTCTGCTGTACACATCTAGCGTACAGCAGTAATGTGCGTATATTTCGGACGTCGTCATGTTCGTAGCATATGCGCATGACCAAATATCGTATGCTGTGGCGGTTTTGGTCGGTTCTTGCGCCACTCCCAAGGCACCTCCCAATGGGGAACCTTGTATTAAATAATTCTATATAATTACAAAACACGAAACGCCACTAAAATACCATCGGAGGCAATATAACAGAGAAGAGAACTGAGTGGAATGACATCTACAGTGCCGGGTATCACATTGTCAAGATATGTACGTGCGGAAAACCCTGCAGAAAACCCATCACTACACTCGCACGCACGGCTTCGCGTGGAAGCGCCGGCGATCTAATTTCTCGACAACAGTTATCGTAGGTCAGGACGGTATCACATAACTTAACTATTTCGAAGTCAATCCCATTCAGTGCTCCGGTGGTATATTGGTTACCCCCTAATGATGGCGGGAGATTAATGCTTTACTTGAAAGCCCACCGTCTTGAGATTTTTAATGACAAATTCGGAATTGATGAATCGCACAAAGAGAGCGCATAGCGTGCGTAGGCGCAATTCGATGCCAGTCTACGAGGGAAACAAGGACTGAAGTATCGTATAAACAGGGATAGACATGCAAGGCAAGAACCGTACTGACGCGAGGAGGAGGGAGGGGTGGGGCCGCTGTGTTACGCCGGGTCCGAGTTACGATTGTAAGTAGGAGGGAGGGAGGAAATAGTAGCGACGATGGTGATGGAATATCTAACGGAAAAGGAGTAGCAAATTTGTCGAGGTTGCCTGGGTCCACGCAATACTTTAACGTAGAAGCCTCAACACGAGGACGCCGCAGAGAACCGAAGACCTAATCTGCGGATAAGAGGTTTATGCAGCAACATGCGGAAAGAAAATGATGGATCGCTGCAGCATCGTGCGCCAGGGTTTCGTATGATGAACCTCAGAAACTGACCGACCGAGTTCCTAGCGAAGTGTCTCCTGGAATGGGCAACGGATCGCCCCTAGAACAAGCAGGATATCCTCCACAGCAAGGCGCTGCCTTGTAGACCGGTGCTTCGGCAATTCAGATAGGGAGGAATGGTGGGGTAATAACCGGTACGGTACATAAAATGAAGGCAGTATACGGGCGTATTACTCTTGCGACAGGCGTAAGGGGAATTCTACTCTCCTACAGTAATAAGAAGGGGTCAACGCGTACCACGTCAGCGAGTGAGGGTTGGCGCATCTCCTGTGTTAAACATTTACACATCTGCGAACTCAGAACGTAGGCAACTCGCATAGTGTTGTGCGCGTCGTGTACAGATAGAGCAAAACTGCGTGACATATGTGTGAACAACAAATACACGTGCACGTCGACGCCGTAGGGATTCGATCGGCACACGTTTCCGTGCGAAGTATTTCGGGCGTGGCACCCCCTAGAGTAGGCGCAGATTCTCCTTCGTGGCAGTTTTTCTCACATGCACGGAGTGCGGCTGCACGTGATAAGCACTATCATCACCGGCGCCTCGCCACATCAATGGAGATGGTACGCACATACGCACGGACAGGTGTTCTTCCTTTGAGACCCCGAACAACTGGTATTGGCATTACACTGCGCTGCTAGAGCCGTGCAATTCCGATATTGGGCATCGCACTCCAACCACGGTGCCTATGTTTCAGGCGCATTGATCGAGAACTATGACACAGGTAGCTCTTGCACTTCGCACGTCACTTACCAAACCCCCCGAGCCTGCATTCTACCTGTTACCAAGCATAACGTGTGGTACTTCCCCGTATATATTGTATGGATGACTCAATTTTCAATCCAGAGCATGCTCGGGCTGGCGGTCGTCAATTTCATGTGTTGATAGCGAACCACGCAGGGGCTTCAGGGCGTCGGAACGACACCAAGTATACGCAACAACAAGGAAGAGGGCCTGATGGACTCGAACTGTACCACACCAGTGCTCGTCGAATATATAACCCCATACCAAATCAAGCAACCTTGCCCGCACATGTGCAACAGGCTTTGCAGGCATACTACCTCAACATGCGATGAGTAGCCGTTTAGCGAAATTCTACGTTGCGTACTCCGACTTTGCCGTTAGTCACGTATAGTAATCTACTGCCGAGACCCCAATTGTTGAATCAGTTGCCGGTACACCCAGACTTACCAAGAGGCGCAGCCCTGACCTATAAACAAGTATTGTTCTCCCCCAAAAAACTCTCCGCTGTCATACCCGGAGTTCATTAGCTCTCCCTCCGTGTCCAAGTTTTGTTCATACGTCACATCTAAGTCAATGTTATCCCATGGTTCGCTTAAGAAACCCGAGGCCGTCTCCGGAAGTCTTGTCGACGATGTTCACAGTATCCTCTACGCCCGGAGCTCCTGAAGCCCCAACCCCGTGGTCAAACCTCATGTCGTCACTGAGGAGAATCGTACTAATATCACTGTTGGCCATCCCTTGGGCGCTAGTGGTCTGCGAATGACCTTCGTCTATGTGCGCGGAGCATGGGTTTCTTGTTGCCGAGCCTGTGCGTATCTCTTCACTCGAAAGGTCAAACGTTGGCGCGGTCAATCTGGCGTCCGGGGCACGAACGAACACAGCAGCGCGTTCTCTCTCCGCGTTGAAGCATAGCTGCCCGTTCAACCGCGATGTCAAGGCAGTGGACTCTGCGTCTTCGACCCCCGGCGCCCTCCCTCTGTCAGCAGCAAACTTTACTACATACTGAGGAGGTGATAGCGCGCGAATCGGGGGAGAAGGCGGCATTTGGTCGTCATAGAGAAGCGGTACTTCCACCATCCCTCGCACCACGGCCGGCGATGCCAAAGACTGCGCTCCTTGTGCTAAACAGTCGAACGACTGGATGGTTTCTTCCGGATGCGTTGAACTGCAAGCGTCAGATGAAGACCCACGTGGGGCACAGGTGGTGGGATCTCTTTGACCTGTGTCGGCGATGCAGTCGGGTCCAAAGCCGACGCGGTGGAGCTCGAGCTGCAAGGACCTTGTAAACATGGAACAGGGGAAACGTATCCGTCGTGACTTGGTACGGAGGCAGATGTTGCGCATAGCAGAGTAGCGACGCCGAGGAACCCAGGTTCCGACCGCAGTCGATCAATACAACTAGTCCTTGCGAAACAGACCTCTCTCATGTCTAAGGGTAGGCACTGGAGAATAAATAATTCCATTGAGGGTTAGCATGGTGATTGTGTGGAGACCAGGTCCACCGTGAACAACTCCCATATATATTTATCCTCGGTGTGTGTCGTCGAGTCTATTTCCATGTGGAAGAACACCTCTACACGTCATTATCCATATTGGAACTTCATACATCGGCGTTGTCAGCACGAAAGCGATATTGGACGCGCTCGATCCCCGTCCTCTGTTCAAGTTCGTTGCTGTGACCAACAACCCCCTAGTAAACCTCTGATTGCTACGGCGGGGCGCCAACAAGGATAACCGAGAGATACTTGGAATATACGCGCATAAACCCTTGTCAGAACGCCTACGCAATGCCTTGGCTTGATAATGACACAACGGGAATCTTCATCCCGATAGCTACTGTGGAGCATAACGTCGTTTCCCTCTAATCGCTTCTTACGGTTTCAACGGCCACCTCTTTGATGCTCTCCCCCATTAATCGGTCACTAAATCTCGACTCAAAACTGGGTAGGCTCTGCCCTGGCGTCGTCATTATTTCCTTACCTGCAGAACAAAGCGTCGCAGATGGCACGCCCATGGTGCCAATCTTCCAGCGGCGGAGCAGGCGTGCCATTACAAGACAAGATCGAGTTGTAGATTTGTCTCAGTGGGTCGTACACGCCCCTGCACTTGCTTGTTGCAGCGACCGTCAGCACAGAGTGCACCGTGTGCGGCCTGTGCACCAATCGGAACAAAGATTTCCGACGGATCAGTTGTCATGCGATTCCGATTCGCCCATTTTACTGGGCCTATCACAGCGAGAAAGGGCACAAGATTGTGGGGAAATATTAAAAACAGTTCGCTGCATAAGTGGTCCTACTCCGTGCTACATCGCTGATGCGGAGATATTACTGTCGCTACGCGCAACTCCAACACTGCCCAGTTAGTCGATATATATGGTGTTCAACGTTTTCAGCGTCCTCACATCTGAATGGGCTCAGGACGAAGCCCGCGGGGGTACTAAGACCGTGTACAAATGTTCCTCGTCCGACAGCACGCCCGACGGTGGGTGGCGGTGTGGATATTACGCGGAGACAGGAAGAGAATCTAACGGCGGGAAACGGGTCACCGATCCAGAGTAATCTCCACAAGCTCCGACAGAAGCACCCCTCCCAAGGTTACAAGGAGAACATGTCAACAGAACAATCTTAACCCTTTTAGAACTGCAGTCTCGTTTTGGGGACAATTGGGGACAAATTACTTGGAATTTGAGTGCCTTGTCCCCAAAACGGGACTGGAGTTCTAAAGGGGTTAAGACAAGCCACGAAACACAAACGGCAGTTCCGGCGGCACAGTAGAGAGCTAAGGCGGGGTTCCAAGCAATTGCAAACCTGTAGCGACATATCCCGGGAAACCGTGTGATCACCCTAGCGGAAGCTTTGATGGACTGGAAGCCGCTGTACATTTCCCCCCTTATGAAATCCATGTACGCCATGGTCCTGGACGACAGCAAAATAACGAGAAAGCAAATCTGTAGGCAGGTCGTACGGCGGCAATATCGTCAATATCAAGCACTCCCTTTTGTCAAGGAAACACATGCTAGATACCGTTGTATTGATATTTGGGTCGCTGGAATTGAATTTGGGGGGGAATACGCCAGTTTACTCAATCCATAAACTGACGCAATCGCGCATGCAAACACCGAAATCGAAAAATAGCACGAGATTTCCCTCACATATGGTAGAAAAAGCCGCCCATCCCGACGCACATGCCGGACCTGCGTGTCGCCGAGAGGAAGCACACGCAACGAGGAAGGTCGCGCCGACAGCGGGAAAGGGACAAGAACGTATCATCTCTCACACCAAAGTAGAGCCGAAGAGATGTCATGATACACATATGCCACGACCACAAAAATCGACGTGGGGGATTGACGATTGAGCATGCAACGGCAACAGATTTTCCGTGCCTCGCAACTGAACAGCCATTGCTCACAGAACATAATTTCATACCTGGTAAGTTTTAGACCTTTCGCGTTTCGCGCCTATCAAAACACATGTGTATCATCTTGCTCCCGCGAGGGCACTAGAGCGGAGGCCTGGGTGACATCTCCAAACGGGGTAAGAAAAGAAAACCCAAGGCGACAACACCCTGCTCGCGACAGCCGGGTTCCACCCTCGTATTCCGCCGGAAGCTGAACGAACAGAAAGAAGCACAACGAGGCGTAAACGTTACAGCAGGTATTCCCTTTGTACAGTTCCCGCAGGTTGAAAAGAAAACGTTGGGATCGGGTTCCTTACACGACAACGCACGGTACTTGTTGAGACTTGCAATTACCGAGCCCGCGTCGCTTCTCGACAACTATGCCGTTATGTCTTTGGTGTGCCGTTGCCCTCTAGACGTTTACACAGAAGCGGTAGTCCAACATTGGCAGCGAATGCTTGAGATGGTTGTTGTAAGCCCCCCCCTTGTCAGTGCCAACCACAAGAAACGAGGAGGAGCAAAACCAAGCTAGCGTATACCTGCCAATTCTTCGTCGTCCTGTGCCTCAGAGCGCAAGCACCCTCCACGCCAGGAACTGTTGCGTACTAGGTATATCGTTCGTAGGTGCACTCACCTCTTCAGGCCCCCGGAGAGACTGGCTAGTTGCGGGTAAACGTTCCTTATCAATTTCTTTGTCGCCACCCCAGCGGCCAGTGGGTCCCGGGAACCTCTGCCCATTGTTTCCTTGCCGACAAACGAGCCCAGCGGCAGCGGCGCCCTCATTCTTTCTCCATTCCGGATTTTCTCCGACTCCTCGTTTTCCCCTTCAAACGGCGACGCCCCTGGCGCTCTGTTCGACCCGACATTCTGCGATTTGCCGTCCTCCATGTTGGTGCACGCGATGACGCTCTGGGTGCGCATGTCCTCGAAGATCGCCTTTCTTAAGCGCCGGTCTGTGATGAGCAGTATGCTGCTGAGGTCCCTCTCGCCCATTGCATCTCTCAACTTGCGTGTTTTGGGAGGGAACGGTAGCAGTCGAGGCGCGAGTACAGACGGCAGGGTAGTCTAATGAGAACGGTCCAGCTGGCGCTACCCAGAACGAAGCCTTCATGTTAGCTACAAACCCTGTAAAAATACCACACTGCGCGATCTCAATGTCTTTACAAAGTCACCGTCAACCGTGCGAAGACGCTGCATTACAACCTCGGTAGGTCTGAATATTGCTCTAAAAGTACTGTGAATCGGCCCAGACATTAGACGTGTCCCCCGCATGAAGCGGCCCCCATTGGTCTACTCTTATTACCGGTAAAACCGATATATCAAACCCTAATGCAACTAGTCCACTCGGTCAATATCGACGGGGTTCAGCAATCCAGCGGTTCCGGTCAATCGTATCCACATATGCGGTACCAAGCTCGGCGGTACCTTATTAAATAGATTACAGTGTGGGGGATTATACGCTGCGCTCATGCCATTCATGCGCGTAGTGATATCACCACATACAGTCGGTTCCCTACAATGCCAGGACGGCGGGGGGGAGGTACGTTGAATCAACCAGAGCTACCCCGAGCGCCTGTGGGGGTGAACGCACCAAGCGTAAATTGTTCGACACCCGTCACGGGGTACTGACGTGTTTGTACCTATCAATAGTGCCGGTGAAACGAATGAGTAACCTCTCCACATAACGCAAGTTGCGTTTTCTTGCAACCTCAACCATCAACGCTCGACTTCAGGCGCGAGCCTGTTTGTTGATGTCACCGTGGTCATGTATTTCCGGTATCTAAAGGGTTGGAACCGCCGCCACCAGCCTGCCAGGTATGTTGATCCCGAAGCGCTCCATACCTAAACCGCTGCAGCTGTTGCTTTTCATATACTTGCCCACAAAAACCGTTATCATCATAGTTGGCATTCGGTGGGTGCTTCGTTTCGTTTCTACTCGTAACCAATGGCCGGTGGGCCAGCACAAGCTGTGAATCGGGAAGCAAGGATGCTTCTCGAGATAGCGCCCGAGTCCATCTCCAATGTGTCGAACGTCGCTTTCAATCGCACTTTCACTTGGATCGCAAAAGCCACCTCACCAGAGCAAGTAGAAATGTATCTACCCTGGTTGCAAAAACGTGTTCACCAGATATATGCATACCGTAGATCGTACAAGGTGCACTATTTGGTGGAGAATACGCGAGCGATGGGAGGTTTTCTGGAACTCAAACCGCCCATATATAGCACATGGGGGGTGCGGCCTTACCCTACGCAAGAGCAATCCCGCGATCCCCACTTCGGTGGAACATCACCACCGACGAACAACGTTGACTATATCCACCCGTCACACGATAATACCGTATCGTGCCTGCTGCCCACTATTCGAAATGCGGCCTTACCGCTGGGATGCGGTCGATATCCTCGACTGGCTCCTTGGGCTTGTAATTAACTCCCGGGCCTCGAATGCCCTGCCTGAACAGGTTCGAGTCAAATCCCTCCGTTTGTAGCATGCTTATCATATCCTGTGCTAGAAACAAACAACAACGTGATGTACAATGAATGACGCAAATCGGACGTGAGCGCCGTTCGGAAGTTATCCCCCTTTTCCACCCCCGAATCACTGAAGCAGGCAAAGCGCCATATAAATGTACCCGAAAAAATACGCGAGTCGCTTCCTAGGTTCATCTATATCTTGTGTCCGGACGTGTCTTAAGCTCGCTGTCAATGCACGGTTGTACGACTCATTTGTCTACTATGATATTCCCAAAACTCAGGCATTACCTGGACGTGGATTCAGTGTGTACAACGCCAAACGTCCGTGGCGATTACGTTACACAAGTGCATCATATCTCCCCTCCCCCGCATACAGTGGCCCTCGACGGCCTTGAAAGGGGCAGTCGCCCCGGCGGTCTAGTGGTCAGCCTCGAATACCACGAAGGTTGATTCCGGCGGCTCAACTCTCTGTGTATCTGTTTTTACGTGTCAAACAGCGCCAGCTACGTGAAGAGAGCCTGACACGGCGTGGGTACGCACAGCCAGACACGAATCCATTACCGAACAAAGCGTTTAACCCTTCTTGTGATCAAGAGCAACGAGTGTACCATAGTGGGGATGGAGGCAGAGAGGCTACTGCGTTACACCCGGGTCCGCGTTACGACCAGGAGCGAGCAGGAGCTATCACTATCGAAGAACGAATGTGGTATATGCGAAGGGAAAAAAACGGTGGCTTATTGAAAAACCCAGATATACCTGGTCCCTTTCGGACCCAAAACTGGTACCCACTGACGCCAAATGAAAAACACACGCCGGAAGCCCTATGACTGCCCAGCTTCGTCACATAGTACTTGTTTTCGGCTTGAAACTGGCCAGTTGTACCTGGCTTTGTGTCCTTTGTCCTGTTTTCGCCTGATTTCGAGCTAATCAGAGGCCGTACACTGCTGTGTGATTTCTGTATGTTTGCAGCCCCCTCGGGGTCGGTTGGAATTTCGTAGGTACGCTCCGTACTGCAGAATCTGGTGTAATCGTGCACTCGTTCCTTCGTTTCATCTGTGGGGTGTACGCTGTGCTTCAAATGAGTCGTTTCGTTGGTTTTTCTATGGTCACAGCAGAGATACGAACACACCGTGGACACGGATGAAAGCTCGTCTGCCCCACCCGTTCATAGTTTCATATATTGGGTGTACACCGTAGTTCAGCTATGATGTTGTACTTGTTATCGCGTATGGTTGCAGCAATTATATTATAGAAGCATGGACATAGACGGCAGTTTGTCTGCCGCGTCCCGCGTCGAGGTGAGCTCCGGTTTGAGAGCGGCGGGATAGCTTCGTGCCGAGGAGGTTGTTCCTCAAGGATGGGCGAGGCTTGTAAACGGCCATAGTGGGGGGGCGCCAGTATATGGTTTTCTTGGCGCGCCCGCAGGTCCGTGCGGGAGCCGTGGAGCTTAGACCATCACGGATTTAAAATTAGTCTTCCCGTGCAGCCGCACGCTCTCTGTTCAGACCCAAAAAAAAGCATATGTCTGTGACTTCTAAAAGCGATCAACAGCGCTCGTGAGGTGTTGTTTGTGCCTTGTTTCAGGATGTATCTGTATCTGGCATTAATGTCTCTTATGGAACAGGTATACCTGGTACTTGTTTATGGGTTTTGCGGAAATACCAGTGGCATAGTGGTGTGTGTATAGCAGATGGAGAAGACACAGGAACACGGTTATATCGTGTGTGGCTACCGGCGGGTGACATTTCGCCAAGGCGTAGGATGCCGCAGGGGTGGAGGAGACTTGATTTCCTGAGGATCTTCGCCCGTGGACCCCTTCATCCCACACGGTAAAACCTGGCTGTGATATAGACTAGAATCTTGACTCGATGAGCGATCCCATACCCTAAGCTGTTGAACTCAGCACGGTAAGGAAACCTAAGATGCACGGTGTGTAAGTACGATAGGGGTGCACACCAGTCTTTGCCTTCTGAGGCTCCTCACTTGAGCGTCTTATACCATGTGTCACCCATAAAGCGGCTTCGAAAACAGTCCTCGCTCAACCCCATGAGCAAGATTCCTGTATCCGACGAGGGCTATATAAAAAAACGTTGTAAACACAGACGATGTCGGGCAGTTCCTGAGCGAAGAAGCCCCAATATTGTAAGAACATACGAGAGGGGCTTCGCCGCGGCTCTGTGCATGCCCGCAATGGCTGAAGGCGGACGGGTATGCAACTGGAGGCTGTTAGTGCGACAGTGCTACCAAGAGGTGTGTTATACCCAACAATTTTGAGTGACAAGCAGCACGAAGCATGCTTGTCGTCCCGACGGTAAGACGCCAGAGTCCTGCAGTATATGACACTGCTGCAAGGCTTGTATGGTTCGATGGTGGCAGCAGACTCATGCTACAGGGTAGGAATTCCCCTCCAATTGTTTGACAGCTCTATACATGAGGGGGTCTATCTCTTACCCAAGTACTGGCTGTACCAAAAGTGCGGACTTAACGGGATGAGCGCTCCCTTGGCAAAGGTCCGTAGCAAACGTCATGTAGAGGCGTTCTACGAAAGAGATTCATCCCAATTTTTCTGAGGCTTTTC
>JARUPZ010000033.1:4434831-4512331 GCA_031213475.1 Nereocystis luetkeana
CCGTCGCTCCACACATTCCTGGCAGATTTATCTGTATGCAAAGGTCGTGTTTCTGCCCACCATCGAAATTGTCGTGCGGTAGATACCAATATACCAATAATACACTACCTGCACTCTCAGCACGGACGCTGCCTCCTGTACGCGTCGGTTAGCGTCGTTTTGGCCTGACGCCAGCACCGGTTCGAGGACAATCATCTCGCCTCAGTGATTATGTTCGAACGCGCCCCATGTCGTGTCTTTCTGCTGACCCCCACAACCTTTGAATAGTCGGTGTCAGCCGTACACATTTTTTTTTAACGTTTTAACAAACCTTCCTCACCCCAACGGAAAATATTAGCGTCATTCGGAAACGGTTTCAAACGCGATCCTAGAGTAGTCTGGCAAGTAAGTGTCAAAACAGCTCTGTGTCTCATCCGAGGACTCTAGCAAGACTATCAACAAGTAACCGTGCCCTTAATAGAGCATGCTTGACTTTGTGATGCCGCTGACAGCGATAGCCCATAGAACATAAGGCGAAGGCAACAGTGATTCGGAAACGTAAGCTAACGAAGAGCTACACCACCTGTCATATATCCGTCGGAACCTTGTTTCGACTTCGGTAGCCACGTAGAAGCGTTCCGAACTACGACCAGGTCTACGCCAAATAAAGCCGTGGATAAATCCAGAGCCGCGCTCGTGACACCTTGCCCTTCCTTGTTCATATAGTCGCACTATTCGCATAATAGGAAATGCTTGAGTAGCGCAATGGACACCAGCCTAGGCGCATAGGACACCAGCCTAGCCTACGTCACAACGACAGTCGAGACTCCCCCACCGCCTCTTCGAAACAGGCAGTCTAGCCAACGTACCAATCGCCATCGGTCTTTTTTGGATCAATTCCGGCAACCCTGATGCATCGTGATGTGTTCAGACGTACCCACCAGCTGTGCAATGATGTTGGTGTTGGCGGTACGAATGCCTAGTGGTGAGCACCGATGCAGCCGTGACCGCCCTATAAAACCAACAGGCAACTCACCAACTCCAAAGGGCAGCCCTGCAGGAGTGCTCCGACGGCGACCGCACACCAAAGGATGCACTTCGAAGGATCGGTTGGGCTAGCTTGACCTGCTGGCGTTTGACCCCACCCCCATTCGTGGCCCTCCAATAGAGAGTTCCCTCTTCCCCCCCCCGTACGGCTGCCGGTTCCGACACAACGTTCACGACCCCGAGATGGAGTTGTGCCGAGCATAGTCTCCACGATCGCTTGCCGGACCATACTGCGCGAACCGCGTCGGGGCCGGTCGCGGTACGGGGCGTGTTGCCAGCGGTGCCATGTGCAAATAGTGTCTTTTGCCGGACACTAGCGTAACACCTCCGAGTTCAACTTTCATCGGCGCGTGTTTGCCCGTAACTATGGCAACTATTTCGGGGCGTAGCTCGTTGTATTTGCTTCGGTCACATTGTAGTTGAGTCCCCCCAAGCCGTGCAGCTACATCACATATTCGAACCGATAAGATAGATCGGTGTGGTTAGCGGTATCTTGTTAACTGTAACAATAACGACATTCACGCACCCCGACGGCTCGAAATCAAATCAATCCGAACATAATGTGTATGGCGAGGGTGAAGAGTGGGCGTGCTCACCGTCTGCTCGCGAGAGGGAAGAAGCCCAAGCACTCGAAAAAATCGTTTAAAAAAGCGTTCTCCTGCATCCCCACAAGGCCTGTCGCTGGTGATGGACTCAGCCGACACCTGCGATAGAAGGGTTTTGTAACGCGTTAAGTCGGCCTTTGAACAATTACTCGGAGAGGACTGGCGATGCGTCTGGCCTCCGCCGGCTTCGAACGTTATTCCATCCTGACTGCATGCTGCACCATATGCAAATGATATCCATGCATACTCTCGTTTAACGCGAGAGTGGACCAACAGCCAACACTGTTAACGCACGGCTAATGGCCTGCCACATTTCCCGCTGCTGACGCCGACGTTAGCCTAATAGTGCCGCTTAGAGGATGGATATACTACTTGTATTGCCGTGTAAAGGAGGTATAAGAATGTCTGACCTCAGAGCAAAGCTTCGAGGGTGCTGCTACTGCAGACCCTGTCTACTCTAGAATATTTCTTATTGTATACCTGGTATGCTAATGATGCTGTCAATGTGTCGATATACTCCTGCATGTCTTCCATAAATGAAACCAAGCTCTGATTCACGCTAGGAGGCGAAATATCGGGCAATCGATACGAAGTATAACCACATCTCAGGAGCCATGGAGAGCTGTGGAACCGCATATATACACGCCACTCCGTACCTCTTGAAAGAGATCCGACTCGGTAAACCCGACGCGATCGACCCATGCGATGCCACCATCGTATCCTCAGTCGTTGTTACCGGCCGTTTGGAGCCGTTGATAATATCCTGTCGATACGCTTCGATAGTTTTTAATTGCGACTCCGACGGCTTCTTCGCTCGATAGTGGCAGTGCGGCCGATTCTTGACGACGCATGGGCTGTCCGGGAGTCCATCCAGCCAGCATCGAGGGACGACACGTGATAGCAGAGCACGCAGGGAATAACAACGAACACATCAAGAGCGTGGTGTTGTAGCAACGGATTCCACAGGTACAAGGTGGGACGTGTTTCATAGCACCCGTGCGCACTGAGTCGATATCCGCATCATCTTGTCGGCGTGGAGGCTCAGGTGTGCTCTGGATGTTTCAACCTGAACCATCTCTTCGACCAGCCGCAGCACCGGTTTCAACAGTCCCTGTGGACCGTGACTTGGCCATCACATTGGCATTCTGGGATACGCGAATAGGAACAACCAGGCCCATAAGATAACGTAATGTCAACCCAGCTGTATTTCGCGGCTGGACGTCGAGCGCAGTGTCACTACTGTAGTCACATATATACCAGGTATATATAGAGTCTGCTCTGTCTTACGCAGCCCCCAAGAGCAAGAGGTGTGGCCAACATTCTATCATAAGTGTTTCAAACCACCCGGCTCGTGGATCGATTGGACTATGATAAACGCGCTACCTCGAGCGGATTGGGTCGACGGTCTCTTCGGCGCCATGGGAATAACGCACAGGTTGATTTCCTCGCCCCATGCGGTAGGTCTCCTTATTTGGGCGCCTGACCATATGGTTCGTTTCTCGTATGTGCTGCCGCGCAGAGCCCATTCATGGCGTCGTCACTCTATGCATGCACAATTTGGCATGCGTTGACAGTGCTCGAGAAACGACTATTTTTTTTCAGGTCCATTCTCGATTTTGTTTATGCATACTGTATGTTAGACATACACGATAAAGCCCAAATTAAGCCTGTGCTGTGAAAGGCGATGAGGGCACATGTATGTGAATAACGATTGTTCCAAACCCCGTTTATCTCGGGTAATATCTAGATACATTGTTCAACCATCATCGCCAGCGTTTGCGGCAGACGGGTTGAATATTGTTGTTGTTGTTTTTGTTGTTGTTCTCACATAAACTCTCTGACGAAGGAGTCCGTGGTAACACAAAAGGTGCTGGAGCCCTAGGAAGATCCGAAACACGAAAAAAAACGAAAATTCGGCTGCCTCAAAATACACGAGACGAAGAAAGCGCACACGAGCTAAAACCAATGTGCAAACTGAACTGACATGGCCACGGGTATATCCTCTCAACTATAACATAGAGTACCCCCGTTCCCACCACTAACCAACTCGTGGCTGCTGACTACAGCGGATGCTGTCTGAAGTGCTGCCTGCACCGAACATTGTACCAGAGGCCAATCATAGAATTTTTGTACAGGCTAAGAGTAGAACCGAGAGCATTAAATAGTTTCCTATGTTATATCGGGAGGAAAATCTAGGACACCATAAAGGGTTGGATTCACCATGGTGAGGGCATTCGTTTTCTGCGTCGACTGCGACGGTCCACCTCGTTCCGCTCCTCTTCTTCTGCCCGGTGGTTACCCGTGGAGGGCGGGATGTCGTAGCCCGCCTCTACGCCTGTGAAATGCAATAATATGAATAACTGTTGGCCCTGAGGATAGATAGAGGCCCTCGTACTGCATAACACAAAAGAGGCGTTCATCGAACCACAGCAACTACGGTAAATATTGTCGGCACGAATATTAAAAACATACAATAGCAACACCTTTGAGATCAAGGGTTTCGTCAAAACTCTTATGCGCGAGCTGTGGGCGATACTTCAATCGCGCGTACGACGGGTGTAACTAGCCTCAGGTAGGATATACAAGCCCTATACGGTACGAGGAGGACAAAAACTGTACTATGCACCAGGTATACAGGGTGTTAAGTGACGTTGTGTGATAGCGTCGTCCCTCTGGGGCTTGAGGGACAAGAATGGGGCCCGAGCTCAAATATCTACCACAGGTAGGTGTATTTATATTATTACTATTATTATAAATAATATTATTATTATTACTACTATTATTATTATTATTATGATTATCATTATTATTATTATTATTATTATTATTATTATTATTATTATTATTATTATTAGTATTATTATTATTATTATTATTATTATTATTATTATTATTATTATTATTATTATTATTATTAATTATTATTATTATTATTATTATTATTATTATTATTATTATTATTATTATTATTATTATTATTATTATTATTATTATTATTATTATTATTATTATTATTATTATTATTATTATTATTATATGGACATGTATCTGTATTTCTTTAGGCGTCAATAGAACGACCGTTCAAAACTCCCAGCAGTGTATGAACGCACCTTGTATTATTCCGTCTAGAGCGGCATATGACACGAAGAACATGCACCTACAGTACTTCACCGAGAGGAATCGAAACCCTTAGGGTAGACCCGGGAAATAAATGTTCTTCAACCGAGAGTTCCATATTGCTGTAGGTAGCCGTAACCTGGTTGCAGAAGAAACGTCTCCGGCCGATTGCTATGTCTCACTATATTCAACATATTTTTTATATACATTCAACATACGTTTGTGGCATGTAACCGGGGCAAGAGGCAAAACCAAACATCTTCTCGTATTATTCCAGCGTTTTTTTCTGTGACCACGGACTCCTTGGTGTGAGAGTTAACGTGTGAATAGCAACAACAACACCACCACCACCACCAACAACAACAACAACAACAACAACAACAACAACAACAACAACAACAACAACGACAACACGGGAATAACTTTAGTTCGGCCTTCCATTATCTAGGGTGGAAGAGGAGGCGGGTATATAGGGTGTGATACCTGGGATTCAGATCTGCGTGCAAGCTATATCTATTTATTTGTATGTCTCTTCCTTCTTGCCCGTTTCAAGCACATGTTTTGCAAGTATATAACAAGCCTCCTTTTTTGCAGGGACCTTTACGGTTATCCGTCCGTGCACGGTGCGGTTTTTTCAAATCGAAAATCCTACGGTCCGGTTCGGTGCGGTTATAAAAAATCGGAAATCTTACGGTGCGGCTCGGTGCGGTTTTAAGGTCTTGTAAATCCTACGGTGCGCTTCGGTTTTGAGATCTATCCTCTGTGCGGTTTGTTGCGGTTTTCAATAATCGGAAATCCTACGGTGCGGTTCGGTTCAGTTTTAGAAAGTCGGAAATCTTACGGCGCGGTCCGGTTTAGTGATATATCATACGGTCCGGTTCCGTTCGGTTCCCCGTTGAATCGGTTTTTGTTCGGTCGGTGCGGTTCCAATCCCCGCAGGGAAAAACGTACAACACACGCTCTTCTCTACGGTGCACCGTATATATATACAAACCGTACTAAACCGCGGTTCCGTACCGTTCTCAGGCTTTTATCGAGGCACTCTAACGAAACCGCTGTTTCTCTACGGCACACGGTGTGAATGAACCGTACAAAACCGCGGTTTCGTACGGTTTACGACGCTTTTTCTCGGGGCTCTACGTAACGCAAGCGAGCGCTGCTGCACAAGCAAGCTCTGCTGCAAGCAAGCGCTGCCGTAAGCAAACGCTGCTGCAAGCAAGTGATGCTACAAGCAAGACAGCCACCTCAAGCAAGCACTGCTGCAAGCGCTGTTGCAGGCGCTGCTACTGCTTGCGATTGCTGATGCTGCTGCTGCTGCTGAAAGCGCGCGCACCCTTGCCACCACGATCCTGTGATCTTCGCCGCTACGACCCCTTCTCGGGCAGAGAGGACAACGAAGAAGGAGGGCCGACATTCTCGTTGTGGCGGTGTTGCGAGTATTGAGGAGCGCAAGTTAGACAGCACGTCTGCCTGTTGGTGCTGGCTGCTGTTTCTACTGCCTCTGCAGCTTGCTGCTTGCTGCTGTGTTGTGCTGTGCTGCAGGTGGGTGCTGCTGCTTGCACGCCTTCTGTTCTCCTCGTTGGATGCTGCAAAAGTAAGTGCTGCCGCTGCTGCAAGAAAGTGTTCATTTTTCAAACATAATAATCCAATATTTAGCAATTTTTCGTCTCCGATTATGCGCGTGACGGAAGGCTTTTGATTTTGACTATCTTTCAGACGGAAATCCTTGATACACGAAAATATTATGCGCAGGCACTCTACCAATGTTTCTGATATTAGTTCTACTTTTCACAGATACCCTATTTTTTTCTGGTATTTCAATATGTATGTCCTAGATAATTTCCTGTTTTCCGGCAGGTGTTCTTCTTCCGGAGACTCGGAGTATACCAGGTATAATATGTCTGAAATATATAAATAGGAACAATTAACCTTAAACGATAAACTTTTTTTGGTGTTGTGTTTCAACCACAAAAAAATATTCAAAATATGAAAGACCGTAGGATCACCCAAGCCAGCGGGGTCACTTTCGACACGAAACCGTGCCGAAACCGTCATGAGCCGTGGGGAACCGTGACCCTGTTGCACCGTTTCGCGACCGATGGAACAGCGCGGTTTTTTTACGGTTTCAAGGTAGCCGCACCGTTAAAAAACCGATCTAACAGTTTTTGGCACCGTCTCTAGACGCACACGGTGCGGTTCGGTTTTGTGTTATTTCCTACCGTGCGGTTCGGTGCGGTTTTCAGAACTCAGAAATCCTACGGTGCGGTTCGGTGCGGTTTTCAGATATTGTGAATCCTACGGTGCGGTGCGTTTTTGTTATAAATCCTACGGTGCGGTTCGGTGCGGTTTTCGAAAATCGGAAATGCTACGGTGCGGTTCGGTGCGGTTTTAGAAACTCGGAAATCTAACGGTGCGGTTCGGTTATTTTTGAAATCCTACGCTGCGGTTCGGTTCGGTTTTCCTATTTATTTCATCAAACCTACGGTGCGGTGCGGTGCGGTGCGGTTTTCAGGAGGCAAAAATCCTACTGTGCGGTTCGGTGCGGTTGAACCGCACCGAACAGATCGCCCAGATAAGAAAAACCGCGACGTAAACAACCCTGCTTTTTTGTTTACTTTGTTTATTTCGACGCATATTTTCCGGGGGCGGGACACCGCTGTTTGTTTTATTAGGGATATACCACTGAGTTACTCATAATATTTCGAACAAAAGAAGTGTCTTTGGGCTCGATACGGCCTCCCGCCGATAGCATCCTCCGGGGTTGATGAAGCAAGCCTCTAACCTGCGCCTGGTTTTCCTTCATATAGTCCCTCTCCCTGGTAGTGCATTATTTTACTCGTCAAATGGTTCACCCCACTTCCGACTCTCTGGTCGAGGGTTGTTATATCGTGGTGCTCTCCATATGAGTTCCCTTTGTTTTACCCTCGGCAGAAAAAGCGGAAACACTACTACGTCTGGCGGGACTCGAACCCCGGACTTCTTTGGTTCGTTTTAGAGAGGATATACCACTGAGCTACTAAATCAGCGCTGGCTGGGTAGCTCAGTGGTCTATCCTTTATTTGCAACAACCGCGAGGATACTGCACACAGTATACCACCGCTGCAGAAGAAGTACGAACTAGCGGCGTCCCTCTCTCGTCTTCGCGTGGGGAGTTTTTCCTCGGCATGTTTCGATTCTGTCGTGGAGCATCTCCCCCGATCCACAAGCTTCCCAAGTGAGGAGGTGGCAGGACCGCGTGCGATGGCTCCAGATACATCCCAAACCCATGCCGGCTGCTGCATCGAGTCCTGAATTTGGGTTGCGTTCTTTTTCCGGGATATCTCCATTATGTAGTTCCTCGTTGCGTGTCTATAGCGACTTGTGCTCGGAGTATTTTCTTTGTACTTTCAGAGCATTGTATCCTTTCGTTTTTTCTTTCGTTATTTCTGTTCATCTTAATTTCTACTTTGGTCATCGTGTTTTGCTTTATTTCGCATTGTTTCGTTGCTCTCAAAGTAAGTGTCAATATGTTTACGTTGCTTCCGCACTTTCACGTCATGCGAGTCGTACTCAGGACTATGGCATGGCGTTGCGTTGCCTAATCGCCTTTTTTATAGTACTGCATTGCGGTGTACTGTCTCTGTGTCGTAGTTTGTGGCCGCAGAGAGCGCTTCTCTAGGCACAACAACTAGCACGGACACTGAGCGTGCTGGATATCGACGGGCAGAAGAACGGTGTGAAGTAAAGAACACAAAAAGCTGTGCTGCAAAGAGGACCAAGCTAAAAGTCGTGGCACACAAAAATTGACAAGATGAACCTGGACGACATACATACATGTTTTCCCCTCGTGATCTCCGTTTCGCTTTATTTAGAGGGCACACCATGCCCGTCCTTAGTATCACAGTGTCATGAACTGTGTTCAAAAGGGACTGTTTTTACACACCTGCAGCGGGGAAGAAGGCCATCGCAGCGTTTTTTTTTCTTGGCGCAGAAGTCGCAGCTTTTATACCTGCCTTGAATTAGCTGGTGTTCCTGCGCCTCCTGCTGCTGGTGCTGCGGCTGGTACTGCCACATCATCTGTTTGTTGTACGTTATTCCCAAGACTGTAGAAGAGCACCAAGAGTGAATGGTGTGGCGTCCAAGAGAGAGAGGGGTGTGGGCGGCAGACTCGATCACCCTAACGACCAAGCGCAGGCGACGGACAATTGTAATGCTCAAATGCACTACTGCACTACTGCACTACTGCAGAGTAAAGGAGGGTTGGCAGCACCGACCACACTGGAGGTGCTTCCACCATTCTAATCTCACATTATACGAGAAGAAGAACCTGATAATTGGTTCAACAATACATGGGTAATATCTACAGTAGCACCGAGATGGGAAACGTTCTTATTTAACCCCCTAACCCTGTCGGAAGGTTACGCCTCATTAGTAGGACAGTTGACAAGCGCAGAACAAGCCCACAACAAGTCAACCAGTGACCAGCACCCAGCCGTTCCCCTACAAAGAAAGACACGATCGGAGGAGCCGGAGATATTTTTAGACACACCGCCCGCCCACCCAACGCGTCTACACTATCAACTCGTTCTCTGTTGTATACCTGGTATATTATTGCGAGGGACACCGGGTACTCTTGCATCTTGTGATGATGACAGAAGTTATTGATATAGCAGTAGTTATATACCAGGGTACTCATTATCCGCCGGTAGAAAAGACATTTTTTATGTAAGTGTCGTGGTTTTTCATTTTTTTTCGAAGTACGCTATTTACAAAGAAAGAGAAACCCGACGACACTCGAGGATTATTTTCGCATGCTTTCGTGTATACAGACTCGCCACAGGTGGATACATATATATGTTACATTCGTGTTCTAATCTGTACCACAGACTTTCGGATGAAGTGACTGACGTTTTGCCTTGTCGTATGTTTTTTGTCGATGACATCATACAAACTACTTATTAAATGGACGTAGAAACAGCCAAAACATCTCAAACTGCTGTGGCTGTTGTCGTGAGAGCGAACCTATACACTACCAGTCCGACATTATATATAGGGCCGACACGTCCTGTAGCATGAGGTTAGAAAGAAGGTCTACAGATAGGAAGCCGGGGGTTCGATTCCCGGGGAGACTGGAAACCTGCTTTTTTCACCAACTTTTTTTTTTTTCATTTTATTTTTTTTTGCGCCGTGAGCCTACTCACCACAAGTAGTACTCGGAGTAACTTTTATGATTCTACCGGTTGGAGACCTTCCTATATCATAACCATATCAAATTGCAGTTCTTGGTATAGCTGAAAGTACCAAAAATACAATATTAGAAACCAAAAAAAATCTTCTTTTTTCGGTCGGTACCAGCTCAACAAAGACCGCATAAAATCCTTACTGGAAAAATTGCGCGAAATCCCGAGAATCCTGGGGGGGATGATAACTAAACATCCCCGGGTAAACCAATGTATTTTTCACGTCCTTTGTTTATCTGCATGGTAATACGAATATAAACGATTGTTAATTTTACGATAACTGTAACACATTGGCCTCTTTTGCGTGTCGGCCTTATATATCGGGGATTACGTGTCGGCCCTATATAAAATGTCGGACTGGTAGCTATTAATGCCAATATCATTAGTACAGTAATACCCACTATTAATACCTGGTACAAAGGTTTTGACCGCAATTGCCCGATTTTTTAGGTCGTCACTATTAATAGTAGTACGTACTCCGTCGACACTACCAAACTAGTAGAGTAGGTACGTTTTTAACTCTGAAAAATGTTGTTTGTATAATTGCTATTAATATGCAAAGCCGAGAGAGCTCCGTCCTAGAGTTAGACGTGCCATGGTCCTTCCTGTTCCATTATTAATAATAGTGTGAGCCCTTTTTCGAAAAAATGTTATCATTTTTTTTTAGGTAAATAAAGCAGCAGCATGTGTGACCATACTTCAACTCATAATATGTTTTCCCATTTTACGAATAAAGACCCCCCACATGATTGGGCACCTACTCGCGAAAAACAAGTTTCAAACAGAAGATATCTTCTCGATTTTCCCCAAGCCGAAAAATGGGGCAAAAGCCAACATCAGGTACTCGTAGAACAGTTCCGTTTGAGACAACACCAAACAGTTGCTTTAGAAACCAAGTAAGAACTACACGCCATGAGCGGTGTTTAGGCCTGAATAACAGTACAACAGCGTTTTCTTGAGCCTGAACATCGAGTGTGTGGCCTCCAAGATCTCAATCGTTTCTTTAGGGTATAGGTTCCACGGGCTGCACTTAGACCTGCAGAGGGTCACCAGGCTTCGTGTTTTTCGGTAAGGAGGGCGCGCCAAGAATGTTTGTTCTGGAGTGCCCCCCCCTCCCACTTGCCGGCTTTGAAGCCTCTCAATCATCCTCCTCGCGGAACCGGCTGCTCGGCACGGAATGATTTCGCGGGTACCAAACCTGAGACCACCTCGACGCCGGGTGTCACTCGCATGATGTATGACTCCTTCCTGCAGTGATCATAGAAAACAACCTTTTCCAACCATTCAAAAATAAAAACTGGATTCAGATCGTGCATAAACCCTAAGAAAAAAAAGTGAAATCAGGAGCTAGCTCGAAATCAGCCTACCAGGTACCAGGTACTACGTAAAGAAAAGCGAGTGAAATAAGCATATAATGTGTACGATGCCAAGAAAAAAGTGGAATCGGCGTACGTATGGTCCAGGCAGAACAATCTACCAAAGGGGGTACCGTCTGGTACCATTTTCTTCTCCCTCATTTTTGATGATTGACACGTGAAACAAAGTGCTCCAGAATCGCGCGGTTGAGAGGAAAAAAATCCAAATCTGGCCTTGAAAAAAGAACCCATTAACAATGCCCATCATGAAAAAAAAATTGAGAACATTTTCCTCGAAATTACCCTGAAATATTGATTAAAAAAAAACAAAAAAAAACGGAATCGAAAACAAATTTAAGAAAGGAATCCATTCCTGAGTTTTCGTGGAGACACGTGTATGTCTACAGGAGTAGGTAACAAACTATACATCAGTGGGGGCCCCTCCAGAGTGCCGGTATGTGACAAGCGATGAAAACCGCACTGTAGCGGGCACCCGCACTACCAGTAAATGATTTCGGGCCTGGATAGTATTATAGTGCGGGTAAGCGAACTATTCGGTGTTTCAGAACCCAATAGTGCAGGTAGGCGCACTATTCGCGATATCAACGGATTTCAGGATACGAGGTAGCCAACAACGAGGGTTAATGTATGTAGGTGGTACCGTAGTGCATGTAATAAGTGACGGGTAAGGAATAAGGTGTAGTATCTCTACGGGTCGGAGCCTGCGTCCGTTCGCGGGTGACAAGAGAACAGCATGACATTGCTGCAAACACTCCACACAGCGGTAAAAAACACATTATATACTCTGCACAGAGATGTCCAGGTTTTTGGTCCATAACAAGTTACCTGGTACACAATAGTGCACGCAAAATGTGCCAAATGAGGGCTCGGCGCACAGCCCATGCTGTTGTTACGTGTTCCATTCTGTAATATTGATAGTTCTGCTTGCACATTACAAAAACAATCATAAGGCTACACAATAAAACCTGAACTTGCCAAATTAGAAACACGTCCGTTCACAAAGCGAAAGCAACGCCTTCCTCTTAAACACGACCCAGACACCCACGAACATAAAAAGGTGAGGGGTGACACTCCAACAACAAAATAAAACATTAGAAACTAGGACCCCAAAAAGTCCTACTTCCCACAGAACAAAAAAGAATGAGGGATGACACTCCAAGAACAAAGGAAAAACATTCGAAACAAGGACCCCAAAAAGTCCTACTTCCCGCACGCTCTATGTCAGGTTTTCCATGAGAACCTCACAATACACAATGCCACACCCACGTTTTTGGGGTTGAGCGGCTTGAACGCACGAAACAAACACGGTAAAGCAAACCTCTGACTCATCCAAGACACATATAACTACTTACTGCTGATATCTCACTCCCTGAGCGTGCTCGGTTAGTACACCCCTGGCCCCTCATAGCTCCCACTTCGGAACCGCCTCCCTCCATTATTACTTGCCGGACCTTCCCAGCGGTTCTTTGTTTTTTCCATTTCTCTTGGCACTCGCCGTCCATCCTTCCTTTTTTCATCTTTCGTTTCGTGTGCGTACGTGTACCCACGAGCACGTCACCACGGGTGAGCCCGGCGCCGTCGCGGGTGTCAGCGGATACTGGCGGGTAAAGGGGGGTTTGCAAGGAGCGCGGTCGCCGCTTTCATGCCTAGGCGTCGCGTGTGCCTCGAGGCACGAGGGATGCATGAACGGGCGCTGTCTGGCCTCCATTTGTGATTTTGGATGGAATATGTACGAGTTATAAGGGTCGTTCGCGATTGCAAGATGACATTCAAACGGAGCATATTTTTGCGACCACGCTGAAGGGGAAGGAGGGAGCTGCGCAGTCTGAGTACAAATATTGTCGAGCTGGCGAACGATGACGAAGATGAGGACCAGGCTTAACGCCAGGCGGGCGACGGGGCTGACTGTGGGATAGAGCACGGAACCCAGACCGAATCGGTAGCGAGGAGGTCGCAAGAGGGGCGGGCGACGTACAAGGCTAAAGGAACACCTCTTCTGTTCGATCTCTTTATACTCATTTTTTTGACCGGGTGTAAGGTGTTCTATTCAGGCAGAAAATCATAACACGAGAGGGGACGGAGACGTTTTTTCCTTGAGGAATTTTGGTTTCATTATCATTATTTTTGCTGTGCTGCTCGTGCCGTACTGTGCTTTCTCTTTGGTACATACCTGCACGAGTACAGGCATAGAGAATGTCAAAAGAAGATAATAACTACCCTACCTGGGGTATGTACGTACGTACGACATCCGCCCCGCGAGGCGGATATAGCGCCCGAGCAGGTGTCTCCTGAAGCATGGCGGCGGGACTCTTGTCATTGTCAAGTCGCCAGTTTGCAACCATCCAAGCATATATATAAAACTATATATATACCTGGTATAAATATATATATATATATATATATATATATATATATATATATATATATATATATATATATCTGTGTCCGCTTCGCATAATTTGATGTACTTTTCCTTCTTGAGCGAGCGTAGCGGGTGGCGTAGACCGCCGGTGGGGCCAAGCGCCTTCTACATACACACAAAATCAAACACAGACCAGATATACCCGCTCCCAAAAAACTACTGCAGTAACTGCGTGGGGCAAACCGGCTCAATGCTCCACGCGTAAAAACCCAACATCAGTCTGGCGCTGGCGCTGCTGCTGTTGCTGCTATGCGACAGGGGTGTGTATGTGTGTGCCGGGATTTGTGTGGGTTTGACCGCATCTAGGTGGGTGGTGACGTGGCGTGACGTCAAATCAGCACTATAGAGGGTCTTGAGAGGTACCAAATTCGCACTATAGAGGGGTGCCCCGAATAGTGCTACACCCGCCCTACAGAGGGGTCTAAGTTGAGCCCGCTCATGAGATTTTCCCGGACCTCGCCCACAAGACGGCACACTGAATTTCAATTTTGAGCCTGCTCCCCTCGCTGCTGTGGCAACAAACAGAGATCCTGGAAACTCCAGTACTGCTTCGAGTTTTCATACTGCTGTTAGAGGGAGCAACATGGACGCTCGTGAACATTTTCCTGCGCCCCGCCCACAAGGCGACATACTGGATTTCGGCATTGCGCCTGCTTTGCTCGCTGCTGTGGCCACCTGCACCGATTCTGCTGGAATTCCAGTACGGCTGCGAGTTTTCATGCTGCTGTTTGAGGGAGATATATGGCCGCTCGTGAACGTTTCCTACGCCTCGCCCACAAGACGGCACACTGCATTTCAGTATTGCACCTGCCTTGTCCGCTGTTGAAGCCACCTACATCGATTTTGCTGGAACCTATAGTACTGCTGCAACTTTTAATGCTGCTGTTAGAGGGGGCGCGACGGCCGCTCGTGACATTTCCTGCTCGTGAAATTTTCATGCACCCCGCCCACAAAAAAGGCACCCTAGATTACAGTATTGCGCCGGCCTTGCCCACTATTGTAGCGACCCGCGACGATTCCGCTGGAAAATGTCATGCTGATGCGAATTCGAATATTGCTGTTAGAGGGGACGACGCATTCAATAGCCCCCCCAGTACCGGAGACGTACCTGCACAAAACAAGCTTGATGTTAGTACACGTACAAACCGTGACAACCGCATTTCTATCGCGCCACCTTCAGAGGTCGATGCTCTCCAAGCGCTCGTAGCGCTCGCCGAATGGCGCGCCATGCCTTGATCACCGCTAGACAAGTTACTAAAGCACACGCCGCGGCTACTGTCACCGCTGCTTCTTCATTACACGACCCTGAGTACCGCTGAATGCCGCCTCCCCCGGCCCCGGTGTCCCCCCCTGCCCCGGTGTCCTCCCCCGCCCCAATGGTTTTCGCCGGTCCCCCGCTCAGCATGTCAAGGACAGCAAAGGCAAGGGAGGAGTCACCCAGCCCAGCCAGGTCTGCCTGCGACCTGAAGACGTACGGCTTCTCTCCCTCGTCGGGAGAGAGGACACCGCAGCTCCCGGGCCCGACGAATCTGGAGGACGCTGTAGACTTCGACACCCCAAACTCAGAGGACGAGCAACCGACTACCACGAAATACGCAGGACGGGGGACTGAGCTGCACAACCATCAAACCTCGCCCCCTCGACTACCAGACGTATGGACCTCCCTCTCCGTCGAGGCCCAGGCAGCCATCATCCAGCGCTGGCCAGTCCTTCCGGGCCTCGATGCCGAGACCACGACCCAACGCTCGACGCCAGCTCGGGCCGACGGTGTCGCATCCGAGCTTCCTTCTGCTGTCGCCGATGATCACCCCGATGCCGTCGCGGCCGAAGTGGCCTTGGCCGCCGCCGGGACCCTCGGGGCGACTTCGGTGGCAGCCGCCCGCCGCCGGGTGCAGGCGCTGAAGGCGGTCGAACAGGAGGCATTAGCGACCGCTCGACCCGTCTCCGAGGCTACCAAAGCCTCGGACACCGCCGACAGCGCCTCGAAGGCTGCCGTCGCGGCCTCCGAGGACGCCGCGCGCTCCGCTTCCCGCGCCCAGGCCTCCATTTTCCGCGCCAGGGAAGCTCTGCAGGCTACCCGGGCGGGCACAGCACGATGACCCGTCGTGTTGACGAGGCGGGGACTTCAGCCGAGCGCCTTCCGCTCGCCGCGACTGCGACGACGGTCGCTCTCGCCCCCGGACTGGGCACCTCAGACTCGCTCTTTCCTAACGCGATCGCGGTCGACGCCCGGATCAAGCTTACCGGGGACCTGGGTTTCTTCCAGGGGAGGGTCGCCTGCATGGCCGCCGAACCCAAGTCGTGCTTCCCCATTGAGGCGGCAGCGAGGGTGGTCTCTGCCGCTCGCCGACTCCGACGCGACATGCCTGCAGACTATCTCTCCGTCAACGAAGCTTGGCTCGTCATGGCGGACGACTCCTGGGAGGTGCAGCAACGCCAGGGTCACACGAGGGCTCTGGTCAGTAGCCTGTGATAGGCGCACGACCTGTCCCCCTCCACCGTTCTCTGGTGTACTCCGATCGAGTATGGGCGTCACTGCAAGCGCCAGGTCGACCCTGGCGACCAGGGACACCGCCTCCTAGACATCCCACTGCACCCGGGATAGGCCCACGTCCCGTCCACACACCCCCCGGACTACCGGGCCCACCAAATCCCGGGGCACCAACACCCGGGAGTCCCCGATCGCGCTGGTTGCGGAGACTTCCACCACCGCGATGACAACCAGGATCGCCGGCGCCCGAGCCTGGCAGGAGCCTCGACCGGCCATGACGGCAGGGCCCGCCGCGGACAGGGTTCACATCACGGCCGGAGCACGTTTCGGCGAAAAGGGGCTGAACGTCGGCGAAACCGGGGACAGGGGGAGGACAGCTCCAGCGACGGGCGAACTTGAAGCTACCGCCCGCAGGGATACTCTTCTCAGGTAACTCGTCGAGGTCCTCCACGGACGGCAGCGGAAAAAGCGCCGTTCCCGAGGTCACCACTGGCTCCAACAGTGAATTGGTTCCCTCGCTGGCGGAGGTTGCTTCGTCCGCCGCGCTTCTTGGTCGCTTGACCATGTCTGATGACCGCGCCATGCCCGTGTCGTCCAACATTACCCACGCTCGCACGACAGCGATCGACTCTGCCACCGCCGCCGCCGCCGCGAAAAAGCACACCGCAGACGTCCAACGGGCGTACAAACACCTGGTACTGAAGGATATTTTACGCGTTTCTGTTCTTCCTTTCCCCTTCGCGATCAACCCGTCTGACGCAGCGCAGCAACTCCCTCGTTCGGTTCAGGCCTCCACGTCTGATATTATCATGGTGTGCAACGATGGCAGTCACGGAGGCCTCAGTTCTACCGATTAGATCCCCAGTTGGGAGTACCCCCTCAAGAAATCCTTTGCGCGCGTCATCGCACCTGACAAGCTGACGACCACCCCCCTCACTACCTTGATCGATGAGTGGTTTGGGCAGGTGTCGCGCGCCCTCGCCGCCGGGTCGACGGGACCGGAAGCGGTCACGCTCCTCCTAATGTTGCTGGGCAAACACTTCGACAGCACCCACACGGGGGCCAGCTACACCAAGTCGCAAAATTTTGGCGTACCTAACGGAAAATCCTTTTGCGATTTTAGCCGTGCTTTTCGAGGGGTGGTGCCGGCAGCGACGGGGACTGAGCGTGCTTTGGCACCGGGGGTGGAGGTTGTTTTGAAGGTTGTTTGGATGGCAGTGAACAAGCAGTTCCCCAACTTGATGCCTACGCTGTACCCGGGACTTTCGGCTACGATATCGAGGCCGTTTGGTACTTTGGACGCCATGTGGTTGGCCTTTGAGACTCTCGCGAATAATAAGACACCTGCCATCAACGGCGAAAAATACTTTTCTTTGCCTGCTTCTTCGACGGGTGTGCGGTCATCCACCCCGTCGGGGCCCCGGCCCGCCAGTAATGGTAGCGACCAGGGCCAGACGTTTCCCCAGTCGCCTGTTTGGCAGACGGCGTCGCGCAACAATCCGCTTGTGATGAACGCCCACTAATCCATCCCTGACTGCCTCGACCCGAGGCTTGTCACCGCTTCCAACTGCTACCCCCTAGATGAACACCACTATGCTGAAGTTCACGATGCTTGCATGTCCACCCAGACCGAATACCCTCCCCTCAGGAGAGGTCTACTTTCCTCGTCCGCCCGCGCGGCCCCCCTCAGGGAAACCTGAGGCCGGTGTTTGAACTGCCACGAGGACTCACACTTCCTCAAACACTGTAGGCACCCTTTCCTCAACCTTAGCGGTATTCTGAACGCCTACCTCGGAACTCTCGGCGACGACGGGGCGGCCTTCCGTCGTTGGCAAGAACGCATGACCCGACACCGCCGCGAAAATAACTCACGGTCAAACAAGCACAACCACGAGAAAAACAGCGTCGTCCCGGATTTTTGCGTGCGCAGCATCACGGTCATGGTAATCTAAACGACAAAGTGACGGCTACAACACACACGCGCAATTAGGGCACCAACAGTCTAAGTCAGGCTATCACGATAGTGTTTCGACTACCCCTGCCTCTTCCACCCCGGCTCCCGCTTCGGGGGTTCGCTACGGTGCCTCGCATAGGTCGAACGGTAACCCCAACGGACGCCATCCAGGCACCTTCCGCGCCGGTAAATGACAGGTCGACGGCGATTCGGCTCCTCCTGCCCGCCCGCCGCCAGCATTGCCGGGAGAAAGTGCGTGGATTTCACAAGATGCTCGCGTCCCAGGCGCGCTCAGCACTCAGCCCCAACCTGCGCAGCTTCCCCCCCGCGCGTTGCTCTGTACGTCGGACCGACGCAGCGACTCAGCTCCACCGGGATTTCCACGGGGTCCCCGGGTGTCTTCGCCGTCATCGGGACCCCGCGCCTCGAACGCCGCTCCCCTCACCCGGGCACGAAAGCAGGCGCGATAAACGCCGCTCTCCCGAACAACGCACCGCGCGGCACCACGCATGTCGCTCCGTCGCGTTGTTCGTTTCAGCGAGTGTGTTCCCCTCCTTCACCTTCCGGCCATGCGGTGGCGGTCGGTTTGAGGTGCGGGAAGGCAAACACCGAAACCCCGAGATCTCGGTTGAAGCTCCACTCGACGTTTCCTCGCATTAACGGTGGCCGCTCCACCCGTTTTCCTATCTAGGAAGAGTCGACAGGATTAACCACCTCGTCCACCTTCCCCAACAGGTCTACAGGACGGAAGTTCTCGCCGGTGGACCCTTGTTGCCCGCCACCGGAGCACCGTTCGCGAAGTCGTCTACATGATCCGCTGGCCTTCCGTCGTATATGCGCACGCCACTCCACGTGCGCCGCGCTCCTTGGGCTCCCGTGGAACAGGAAAACACTGGTACTACCCGTCGAGCCAGTGGTGACTCCACAGCCTCCGGTAAGATCAACCGGACAGCTTATCCGTAAAAATAGGAAGAATCGCAGCTCTCGTCAAGCAGAACGGGCTGAGAGCCCCCTGCCCCCTTTGGTCCTGGACAGAGCTCATCGGGCGTAGAGAAAAAAATCCTTCTGGCTATCTGTTTCCTACGGGTAATGGTGACATCGAGCCAATATGCGTGGAGCCGGACTCGCCCCGTGCACCAGGGGCTCAGTCTTCTCAGAGAAGCACATTCCCCCCCACACGCACCACAACGGCGGCCACCGACGATTCGACACCTCCGTTCTTTGACCCTACTCTCGGGTATTCAACGGAGCAGGTGGTACATTTCTGGCAGCCCCCCCCTTCGTTTTCGCAGTGCCCCCCCTCGGTTTTTGTCATTGACGGAGTACCATATTCCTGCGCGGAGCAGTATATGATAGCCGAAGAGGCTCGCCTTTTTCTGGTCAACGACGCAGCGGGGCGGATTATGGCCTCGCCAGACCCTCGCGAGCACAAACGCCTAGGTCGAGGTGTGCATAACTTCGACTGCGCTACCTGGGACCGCGTTCGGGAAAACGCCGTCCTTGCTGGTTCCTTTGCCAAATTCACGCAGAACCCGGTCATGAAGCAGCACCTATTGAGCACTGGCACCAACCGTTTGGCTGAAGCCAGCCCTTTGACCCCGTGTGGGGCATCGATCTCGGGCAGACGACCCCGAGACTCAAGACCCCTCTCGATGGCGTGGGAAACGTTGGTTCGGGAAAGCTCTTTCCCCTGGTTGCGACAGCCTCCGTTCAAGTGAGGCTGCATTAGCACACCCCGCCTCCTCTCATAAATTTTACACTCCGACCACGGCTGACAGAATTAATGCGGTTTCAACAGTGCCTTCCAGCCCTTTGGCCGTGGCCCGCGCTTGCCCAGGTCCTCCCTTGGAGGTTTCGACCTATCCTTCTGACGCGCCGGCTGATCACAGCCCCGATGTTTCGGCTGTCGCACATAGTGTCGACCCCTCTACCGCGCTGCCAGAACACGGCCCCTGCCTCGTTGAGGGCACCATTACCCTCGATGACGCCTCTTTTACAACAAAAATTGCGATTCAAAGCGGAGCTGGCGTCCTTGCACCTTTGGTTGCGTGGCACTTTCTGACTCTGGCTCCCCACAGACTTTCATTGAACGAGATGGTTGGATCGCAGGTTCTCGGTTGATGCGGCATCCATCACGTGCGAGCAGAAATGCACTCCTCGTTCCTGGGGGTGTTTTGGCGAATCGACCCCTCTAAAGACTTGGACGAGTGCGCGCCTGAGCGTCCAATGTGTTCGAGAAAATGAGCTTACGTGCTCCCTCGCAGGTTGGGCCTGCGTGGTTCCCCCCTCAGTGATGCAGCATGCAGTACTGCTGGGACGTGACAGCTGGATGTGTTAGAATAGACGCTGCTACCGTTCTCCGCCACCTCCCTCGTCAGACCAGCACGTGTTGGGCGAGCCGGAGTTACTTCACCACGCTTCGGCAGGCATGTCCGTGTACGCCATCGACCCCGCCGCTTCGGGTGGAGGCTTCCATCTCCGCGACAAAGGCGCTGTAGGAGTCACCCTGTCCGACGATCCTCAACTATTTGCGGTTAACTTGTGTCGAAGCGATGGCTGCCCGGCACTCACTGAATACTGTTCGGTCGGCATGGTGCTCCAGTCTGACTTGCCCTCGGTTGAGGAGCTGAGTGTTCCGCTGGACGTTTTGCAACAGGACGCATGAGCCCCCAGCCCTTCCTCAGGACTATCTGAGGTGTCTCCGGTCTCGGTAGTTACAGCTCCCCCTCTCGCAGCTCCAGCGTCGCCCTCGCCTCCACTGCTTGAGTGTTTGAGCCCCGAACAGTGCGGTCCGTTCCTGCGCGTCCGGGTACCTTTGCCGCTGCATTTGCCGGAGGTGGTGTTTGACCTCCACGGCACGGACTGGACGTATGAGGCCATCGGGTAACCGGGGATGTTCTCGACGAATTTCCAGACGGTTTCTCGAAGTCCAAATGTGATTCTGGTTCCTGCTTGTTTATGCCTTTCGTGATTTCGGTCCCGGAAGGAAGCGCTCCTGTCACGTCCTGGCGGCACCGCATCAATCCCATCCTGGCCAAGGAAGTGGAGGCCACCTTGGACCAGTATCTTGCGGCAGGTCCGATCCAGCGCTCAATCTCTCCGTACTCGGGCCCGCTGGTGGGAACCCCGACGAAGTCTGGAGGCGTTCGAATCACCGTAAACTACGAGAAACTCAACCAAATCAGTAACCTCAGTTAGCTGCCTATTCCTCGCGTGGAACAAGTCCTCGACTCCCTGAGGAAGGGACCGGTGTTTTTCTCTTTGACTTGGTCTCCTCGTTCCATCAGATTACCGCGCACTAGGACACCGCCCCCTTTTATGGCGTTTTCCACTCCTTCGGGCCTCCACGAGTGGCTCGTCATGCCCCGAGGCAGCTGTGCTTCGCCCGGCTGGTTCATCAAAGTGATTGCCGAAGTCATCAAAGGTCTGGCACAGGTGGCGGCCTACCTCGATGATGTGATCGTCTTCGACTCTGATCCGACGGCCCACGTCAAGGCGATACGAGCCAGCTTCGAACGCCTGCGTCAACACAACCTCAAGCTCTACCTCTCGACGGCTCGCCTCGGCGCCACGGGCGCTAAATATCTGGGCCACGCCATCTTGTCCGCGGGTATACGCCCCAACGCGGAAAAAGTTTCGTCTTCGATGAAAACGCCCATGCCCAAGAACCTCGAGCAGGTCCGTGCGGAAATGGGCGGCGTGGAATATTATCGCGAAATCCTGCCAAATCTGTCTAAACGTATCCGTCCTCTCACTGCACTCCTCCGGAAGGGGCTTAAGTACGTCGTCACGCCAGATCCTCGCCGAGATCGCTGCCCCGCCAATATTGGTCTTCCCGGACTGGGACGCTGTAGCCGACGGCTACTTCCTCTTTTGCGTGTACTGTGACGCCTGTGTCGACGGGTTTAGCGCCGCGCTCGAACAAGAACAACTGGGCAGCTTGGTGCGGCCCATTGATTGTATCAGCCGCACTACCCTCGATTCCGAGGGGCACTGGAGCCCGTTGGACCTGGAAGCTGGCAGCATTGTCTGGGCCACCAAACGACTCAAAGGCTATCTGTGGGGGACCAAATTCCGCATAAGTTCGGACCACAAGGCATTTGCGAGCATCGGCAAAGTAGGGGACCACAATGCGCGAGTCCAGTGGTGGCTCGAGTTCCACACCGCGTTCGACTACACTCTCGAGTTCTGCAAGGGCGGCGCCAACGGCAATGCTGAGTTTCTCTCCCGCTTGCCAGATCCCACCATAGAACACGACCGCTGTGGGTCTAGCAGCCTCACCCCCGTTAAGGATGGGAGTATCTTCCTCATCCGATCCTGCGGGCTTCGCACTCGCTCTTCCCCGACCCCCGGTGTAGGTTTGGGTGGGCTGGTGCCCTGCACCGAAAGTGCCGTCTTGGGTGGGTTTCCTTTCACCTCTTGGGATTTTCGCGAGTGTCGCGCACATGGGCCACGTATGAGGATTGACGACCTCTTCACTCCTCCGGAGAGATTCGTCGCTCGTGTATCTGCTTCCGTCACCACCGTCAAGCGCCGTCCTGGTCTGCGGGGTCTTTCACCAGCCGCCGACGCCGCTTTCGCATCGGTTTTTTGTCGTACCCCCCGGGGCGACCAGGACTCTGCAGACGCCACCGCTGCAGCGACGATTGTCGCCCAGCGCGCTCCTCCCCCGACGAACATTTAACAGGGAGAAGATTCGCCGTGAGCACTGCTCCGGCCGCGTCTGCCCGTTCGGACCAGGGCTCTGCCGTCGCCCTCACTGCAGCGAAGATTGTCACCCAGCGCGCACCTCCTCCGACGAGCACTTTACAGGGAGAAGATTCCGCCGTTATCACTAATCTGGCCGCGTCTACCCCATCGCCGCCTGGCAACCTGGCGCCTCTGAATACTTTGCCTCCTTCAGGCCGTATCCCTACTCAGACACGCCGGCGAACAAACACCGCCGCTGGCTCCGCGCTGCCTGGTGTTGATTATGGCTTCGGGCCCGGCGGGGCCCTTAAACAATCAACCCGGCGTGCTATCACCCTGCCGCGAGCCCCACGGCCGCGACCTCCCGCACCAGTCGTTTTGGTCTTAACTCCTGCCGCTTCGTTGGTCCCGACGGTACCCATCCCGTCCGAACGCGACCGCACCGATCCCGTGGGAACCCCTCTTTTACGGCTTCCGCTGCGAACTGACGCACCGCCCGTCCCCACGACTGACTTGGACGCCCTTGGCGCAGCTGTCGACGTTCAGTTAGGTGATTCTGGAGCGTGCTATTCTCACGCCGACTGGGCTCGGGAACGACAGGCCGAGCCCGCGCGCAACGCCGCCAGGTGCTACATAGCCCTTAGCCGGCCGGACGTTTTACCAGCCGACGTTTCGTGGTGGGTTCCTTCCCACCAGCTCCGTCCTTTCTCGGAGGTCCAGGAGCTGGCTACCAAAGGCCGCTTGAACACCACCGATGCGGGCATCGTTATACTCGTCCGGCAGCCGTCCCCCCCCCTTGCGTCAGACACGCAACGCCCGGTGGGTCGTACGGCCTGCTTATTGAACGACGAGCGTATTCGTATTTATGCGCCGCTACGCATGCGCTCCTGAGTCATGCAGGCCTGCCATTGCACGGCTTCCTGCCACTTAGGAACCGCGCGCACCCTACGTATGATCGAAATATTTTACTGGTGGATCGGTATGATCATCTGCAACCGGTGGTGGTTACGCAACTGCTTGAAGTGTCAAGCACGGAAAACGTCGCGAAAGACGGTCCGGTGGCCCACCATCACATTGCCCTTGCCAGAAGGGCCCAGCATCACCGTCACCATCGACTATTTCGCCCCCCTGCCGGTGACGCCTCGAGGAAATACCTACATCTTGCTGTTCACTTATCGGTTCAGCCGCCGAGTCGACATCTAGGCCGTCAGTGCGGCAACGTTCACCACCGAGGGCCCGGCTAACATTCTCATCAACCGGTATATTCATCTCTGGGAGGGCCCGCCCAGCATCCACTCGGACAACGGTCTCCAGTTCTGTTCCAGGCTTCCGCACGCCGTATATCAGGACCTCTGGGTTCGAAAAATTGCCACCAGCTCCTACCATCCCAACTTCAACGGTGGGGAGGAGCGTGTAAACCACACCATGGCCCATATACTGGCAATGGTCGTCAAAGATCTCCAAACCTACTGAGACGAACAGCTCCCTCATGTCGAATTTGAGTAAAACAATTCGACCAGTGCCGCACGCGTTTGGCTCCCAACGAGGTACAATAGGGTCGGCTGCCACGCCACCCCCTCACGAGTATCGAGCGTGCTGGAGTCGCCGGCCACCAAAGCGTGGCCCGCGACCACCTCGCCTATTGCGACTTGGCGACGGACCACCATCAGCGCGCGTACGATATCGTTCGCGAACGCCACGCCCTCATTGTTGCCCACGTTAACCGCTACAACTCCGCCCTCGCCGACGCTCTGCGTCCGGTCCCCAAATTTGACGTTGGTGGCTGGGCTAGGGTGTACAATACGGCGACCAACATCCGCTAGGGCGCGAAGCCCGACACGGACGCCAAGGTCCTCAAGGCCAAAGGCCAAAGGCCAAACTCTCATTCAACTGGACAGCCCCCTACAAAGTTCTCGCAGTTCGCCCCTGCTCCTCTGCGGGACACCCCGGACGGATCTCCTCTCGTGGCAAACCTCCTGTATTTAGAGCTTCCTTCCGATATGCCTGGCGCGGATACTCGTCGAAGCGTTTCACTTTGACGTGTGCCAACCCCGACGACCGTGGCGACATGCCGAACTATTTGCCAGCTAAATTGACGCAGTACATGCTCAACAACTTCTCCACGAAATCTCCCCCGTACCACGTCACCCAGGACGACGTCTCGACACCTCTTCACCGACTCGAAGTGGAAAATACTACCGGACACCAATCGGTTCGAGGTCGAGGTGGCGTCATCGCAGTGATGTACGACACGCACCGGGCAGGACTATCCCGTCCATCCTGGGAACGGGATGAACCTTCGGCTATGTCGCCACGCACATTTGCGCTACTGGGCCGCCACCCGGAACCAGCACCGCCAAACCAACCGCCTGTACCGCCGGATGGGAATCGGTGCGGCACAACGGTAGCTCTCTCGGAGTAACGGCGAGTTGTTTCTGGCACCCGGCGTATGGCTGCCTCTCGCACGCCAACTTGCTCCACCGAGACTGCAACACCGTGCTGCCCAATGGGACCCATTTTTGGTACAAGGGCGACGACGGTCTGTGGTGACTCGGGAAAGTCAGCGCAACTACGCCCACGGATGGAGTATATTTGGTTCGATGTTTGGACGACCTTGGACAGATCAAGCTTCCTCTCTCTCCGGCGCGCTACACGACTTCGACGAGAGCTGTACGAGGCTCTTGGTGTCTGAAAATTCACTTGGCGAGTGCGTTGGCACGGGGGGTCCAGCGTGACGTTGACGAATATCGAGGCGCCGCCGTGGATAGCTGGTTTTCGCTTCTCGGCTGCACTCGATAGTTTGGTTCTTGACGTTTTCCTGGACTTTGCCCGATGGTTTTTCTACTTGTTGACTGTTTCCGAGTTGTCGGGTCGTAGGGGTTTCTGACGGGTGTGTTCCTGAGTTTGTTTGTTTGTTTGCCTTTTCTTGGGCTTGGTTGGGGATGGTTTCCCCGTACTTTGTCCTGCCTACCCCCCCTGCTCAGCGTCGGGGTTAGTCTGGGTAATCGGGCCACTCATTTGTGGCACAGAACACTTTTCCCGAGTTGTAGGATGGGTTTTCGACGTTTCTCGACATATTCCGTGTTATTTTTTGTTCTCGTTGTTTAGATTCACTTTTCACTTCTCTATGCATCTTCCTCGCCCCCCCTGACATGGCGAGGATTTTTCGTTGGCGATTTCTTCCTGCCCCTTAAGGCTACGTCTTCCTTTCATTTTGTTTTTTACGTACCTTGCCGACTTCGTTGGCTTGCCGTTCAGAGGTGTGGGAGTGGGTTTTGAGGAGCCGCATCTTCGACTCATGTTCTAGTTGTGGAATCGGGGTTTCCATGAATTTCCCATAATTCTGCATATCCGGTTCATGAGAGTGGGCTAGTTGCGCTGGGTTCTGGCTCTGGGATCGTATTGTAGTACTTGGAAGGCGTAACATTAGGTGGAAAGATCTAGGGTTTCCAGAAAGGCAAGATCGTGGCCTCAGTCTCCGTCGTGCACGAAGGGAATATAGCTGTTCTTCTATCTCTAAGCGAACAACAACGTGAGTACCAACGGGTATATACTTAATAAGCAGACCTGTCCAGGGATACAAAGTCTCCAGCAGTTCGTGATCTTAACACCTAATCCCCCCCCTTCGAAGGGCCTTTTATTTTTTTGACATGGTTTTATAATTTTGTCACATCATTTGTGCCGCAATACTTCTGAGATACTGAAGAGGCGTACGTACTCCTAGTCGTATAAAGGCGTCGTTTCCCCTACTCGAAAACCTGGCAGCTGGTATATGATACCGGGTACCAGGTAATAACCATATATTCATTACACATTATATTGGTAGTGTGCTGTTTTGCTGCTTGATTGTACACTGCGTCGTCGTGTGGTTTAACGGGCATACACAACTTGACATGTACGTGTATTCAGCGTAATCTTTCCGTTCTACGGCCAAGCTAGACGTGCCGTCATGTATTTTGTCTGAGTGTCCAGGAGATACTTTCGCGGTTTTTCCTGTCAGCGACGTACACGATAAATATAGACGCAGGTAGGCAGGAAAGGTGCATTGACACCAGGGGCGGTTAGCGGTGCGTTTCGCCGATGGATTGTCGCTGGCAAGGTATACACAGGTGCGGAAGACACCAGGTATTTGTCGACATATATGCAGATATATCCTTTATCTAATCTGATCCATCTGCAAATGAAAGAACCATGATTATATCATCCCAAGGTTGGTCACCTCATACAATGTGCCGACTGGTGCCGACGAAGTTAAACAATGTGCCGACGCAACTGTAACCTAGAAGCCAGCGGTCGCGGCCTCACAGTAGTATTATAGTATGGTGGAAGGCCTTGTATCAAGCAGGGGGGGGGGCTCTTTTTGTCGTCCCCTGGTTTCAGTTTTGTATAGATACTGTTCAGGTGTAGGGGGGGGTGACGGTAGCGGGTGCACCCCCCCCTTTCGGGAGGGCCCCAGTTGAACAATTCGAAGTGAGGTGTCAGAAAAATATTTTGCGTGAGCCCCTGCGCCACCTCATTAGAATGGAAGTTATTAACTCCTACAGTAGTCATTCCCATTAAATTACCCCATAATAATCATAATATTATTTTGTAGCAAGCTTCTGGGCATTTTTTTTTTTCTATTTGTGGCGCATTCTGGCAGCACACACAGCACAGCACAGCTCTGCAGCAGCATTCAGCAGGAGAAGCCACACCGCTCTGCAGCAACAACAGCGCATACATAGCACCGCCATACAATCCGAACCTTGAACTCACGTACAACCGGCCTCTCGGTGCTGTATGATCTCTGTTAAGATCAGAGGTCGGCGCAGCCATCACCTACCTGCAACAGCAGCAAAGTCGGCGGCGTTGGGGGGCACTAGTGACACGACCGACAGTCTCTTCTCGTCGGAACTGAAAACGATCGACTACAATATGTCCCCGACTCGCGCAGCATATCCGATGTATTTGCAAAATTTAAATGCGGGGCTATAATACTTGTAGAGTACCGAAATATGCGACGAGGATCGCAACCTGAAAGCGAAGTAAACAGTGAGCGACAGACGAATACGACAGAAAATAAGAACAATATATCTCTGTGCCGCAAAATATAATAGAACCCCAACAAGCCTTCAGAGAGCTGACGACGCTCTATTGGCAAATGATAAACATGTCACAGACAGGAGGCACACACACACCTGAACGAGGATAAGACATCTCCAACAAGCGGTTTAGAGGTCCCCAACAAGCAGTTCCGTATCGACAGTCCGATGTATTGTCAACAGCGGGATTATTTATTTAGTACCAACATTTGCGATGAGGTTCGCAAAATGAATCCACAATGAAGAGGCACACAAACATGAACGGGGACAAGAGATCCCCCAACAAGCGGTCAGAGAGCTGACGATGCTGTTGGCCAATGAAAAACGTGTCGCCGGTTGTTTTACTACAAGATATTAAACGACAAATCGACAAGAGATCGCTATACCGCCAAGTATTAGAGATCCCTCGAGAAAAAATGCTCTTTTCGCGTTGGAACAGCAGTATGGTGTCTATACTCGTCCCTGCTTTGTCGCCCTGAAGGCGTATGCTTTTCTTGCGCACTTAACGCTTTACATATACTCGTTCCTGCTCTGTCGCCCCGGGCAGATGTATATACTCTTGTGCACTTATTGGCGTATTATGAACAGCGGGGTTATTAGAGTTGGTACAGCAGTATCTATACTCCTTCCTGCTCAGTCGCCCTGAAGGTACATGCTCTTTTTGTGCGCTTGACGCTCTGCTATCGCTCGTCATATAAGAGACTCCCAGCAAGCATTTTGGTACAGCAGTATGATATCTAACGAGAGATAGCATGCTCTTGTGCACTTGTTGTTGCTGCTGTTGTTCTTCGGGGCGATCGCCGCAAGCGCTCACCCACTTGGTCCTGCTGCTAGCTGCTGTTGCAGACGTGACAGCTGGCCACTGTTACCGTCGCGGCTCCGGCTGTGATCCCTGGTGCAATCGCCCCCCCTTTGCACCTCACCACATTGTACACCACCTCATTACGTTGCACCTTCGCCTCATTTATGACCTTGAACTTTCAATATATATACTCTTTTTGTGGTCCAGGACTCCTGCGTGTCTGCTGAAGCTGTTGTTGCCATTGCGGCTCCTGCCGTTGCTCCCTGGTGCCATCGCTCTCCCTTTGCATCTTCACCTCCTCATATATCACCTCATCGCCTTCCACGTTCACCTCACTTATCACCTCATCACATTGCAACTTCAAGGTACGCTCTTCTTGTGTACTGGATGTGATACCGTACGTTGGTGTATGGTACTTAGTATGATGGTGCATTACTATTGTTTGATATATATATATATACTAGGGAATAAAAGGCCCTCCCGCCCCCAAGGCGGTCGGGCCAGATTCCTGTAGATAATATAGGAGCTATGATAGGTGAGCCAATACCTACATAGGTAGGACATTAATCGTGGCCCCGTGCTTGAAATTAATAAAAACCAAATTGTAAATCACTTTATTATGTAAGACCTCAATAATAAGAGGCGTTGAATTTATGAATTGTGCAATATTTATCTGATGTGCCTGCTCCCTCTCTGGAATCTCACACTGCAACCGTATTAGTGTTGGTTGCAGCAGCACGATGCAATAGAATCTGCGGGTAATACGTACGATAAACGCACAGCAGAGGGACCACACTCGGAGGATCGATTGTTTCCGTGTCGAGCTAATTTCGTACTCTGAATGCTGAGACTATTAGGGTGTTTACGGCCTCAACATTGCGAGGTACTGGGAGTGTGAGCAGTAAGTACTCGACTGCAAACCTCGAAATACTGCCTGAATGTTGCGAGAAAGTGCGAGTGTGAGTAGCACTAAGTATCCAACTGCCACGGGTGCAAGGAGTGCCCGCAGGATCGGACGCCGAAATATCCGAATGAACGGTCGTCAATATTGTAACTTTAATGGAGAGTGTGAGGTGTGTTAAATCGAGGTGTTAGAGCAGAGGTCAGACGACCGTGCTGGTAGGACAACGAAATGAAAACGATGTCGAACTTACTTCATTACAAACACGAGGATGATGGTGACGGCAGCAGCAGTGGTAACGCCAAATGTAAATGCACGAAAAACGGCTGTAATTATGGTGGTCATCGACAAAAGAGTGCACCGGATTGGGTCGTCCTGAGCAAAGGCCAGCGGGATATTGATTATTGCCAGAAAACGGTATACCTAGACAAAAACATGCTCTAACTTGGGTTTGATATACCCTGATCACCTCGGTTTACTCTTTCTTTCGTAAAGTCAACAGGCAATAATACAACGGTGTGTACCGGTTTTTATCATTTTGTCGACGTGAACTGACGAATATGGATATTTTTCCATCAAACGGTACACCTTGACAGAACACGTCATCTAACTTGGGTTTGGTGTACCCTGATTTTCTGGTTTGATTGTTTTGTACTTTAAAGTGGCAAAAATTCACTCGTGTACCATTTTTTGATATTTTGTCCGTTAGGACAGGAATTCAGTTTTGCTTCTAGATACCCTTGGTGAACCTAGGGAATTGCACCACCGCGCCGTCCAGGGAACGAAATGAAGCACTCTGACAGCATTTTTGGGATCACCCAGGCATTCCGGTGGCTTGCAGTATGCGAGCGCCGATGAATGTCCGACATCTCTTCCGGCAGCAGCCGTGGCGTACTACCAGGTGGTAGGCATTTAAGGTAAAGGCTGGGTACTGTTCAAGTTTATTCTGTAGTAGTAGCCGTCAATAAGATAGCAGGCGCGGCTGTCGTGGTATATTATGGCTGACTGATCGGCTGTTTTCCGGGAACTGCAGGAAAGGCAGGAATGTTAAAATGCCGGTCGTGAACTACGTAGATCTATCTGCCGGGATGAGGAGGAAACTGCCCTATGATCCGCCCAGCCGGGTGTGATGACCCAGCACGAGATTTCATTCTGGGCGAGTAACTCCCATTAAAATGAATCCTCATTTCTTCGTGCGTGCCAACCTCCTGCTGCTGGCTGTCTCATCTCGTGTCCCTCACGACCTATGCTGCCTACATAGGTGGCGAAGTGCACCACGTGAGAGTAGCGACGGGAAGCACTTGGCGCCAACACAGGAGGGAGGGGGTGATGTTTAGGGGGCTGCTGTTTTTGAGCTCCTGTCCCGGAGGCTCTAAACTATTCCAGGTCATGGACAACTTCGTGTTTGCCTCCCCTGACGCATCTCATTGATGGCGCACGACCTCTTCGCCTTTCTCGCCTGCTTACCTTCGCTCTATACGGCGTGCGTACGCATGTTAGCGAATCCGTTGTGTGTACATTTCCGCCACCTAGCAACACATATCTCCGGTTAAAAAGGCACATTTAGAGCCGTACACCATCGCAAAAGGACCATGAGTTTCCCGCATGATCCGTAGCAGTATATGCCAACAGCACATGATATGCTACAGTAAATACTGCAGTTGCCTACAAGAGGCACACCGCCGACTTACAAACACGCGTCCGTTTCCTGCCAAAACTCATCATCCAGGGGGCTCGAGCTCATCAGTAGCTCCACCGCGTGCATCAAATCTGCATCTGATAAACCAAGACCAACGCCTTCCGACTCTTCTTCCAAGTGGCCCACGTCACGCTCCGAGCTACTGCCGGTACCAGCGACATCGTGCTCTTCGTTTGGCACCCCAAAACTCCCAACGCCACCGTCGCATAAGTCCCTGTCGTCGGCAAGCCGCGTAACGGGAGCATCATGAGCCACCAATGGCAAACTCGTGGCGTGCGGTGGATCTACCCCCTTGTTGCCAGAATGCGAGACCCCGGGCGAGCCGACGGATACATCATCACCCCTGACTTCCGGAGCTGACGCTCGCAACGCGTCGCCGGCACGTACGGGTCCACTGCCACCACAATATACCCCGGTGGATCCGATAGACGGTTCGTTCTCCGACGCTGTTTTGAGGTTGACATCTGTTGCTGCGCCTAGCGGCATTCCTCCGCCCGCTCCGTGCCTTGTCGACCCTTGTGGAGTAGCAGTAGGATGTATGGCAATTTTGTGGGAGAAACCGGGCGAAGATATGTCGGAAGCAGAAGTGGTAACGTCTCCCTCGTCGACGGTAAACAAACTGCCAAGTTCGAAGCCGATGCGGTCGAGCTCCATCTGCACGGACCTATGCACAGAAGGCCGACACGAAACAAAATCGCGTAGGCGTTGAGCCAGGTCATGCGAACAGTATAGACGTCACGTGGTGTCTACCGAACAGGTCCTTAGCGGTACGTCGCGTGGCTTGGTCGCATCGAGTCGTGGCAAATCCACTCAAGTTACAAAATATGCTACAAGAGGAACAGCTGAAGGGCGCGGGGGAACATCGTGCAGGGTTGAGATGCACCGGGTGGTGGTTTAGCGGCGAGTTCTAAACCAGACGGACGTAGACACGTCGACTAGACGCAACCCACCACGCCTCTCGGTTATAGCCGTCCCAGCTGACAGAAGGCTTGTGTCCGAAGATACCGTCACGTGGTCACCAAGTATGGGCGTTAACACGCCACGTAGCTACGGGTGCCCGAGTTCCGTACTACGCTGGTCCGTTTAACGCGAAACGGCGTCACCCTGATTTGTCAGGGGAAGCTGTGACAGATCGTCGGCATGGTTTAGGGTGTCCGCCCCCTGCCTGCAGCGAGGATGCGGCATGCAGCATTGGCATGTCTATATCGCGTGCGGCCACTTTCACAGCGCCACGTTTGCGGTGCGTTCACAAGAGACGAGAAACGTCCCGCCGATGCCTGCCTGATTGATATCGTTGTATGGGCACTCCCTCCCCCCCGGTGGTTATTATGCTACGCCACTCGCTCCGATCGCTAGAGTAGACGAAATGCCCCTACAAGAGCTGTACTCGTCACCATACCTGCAGAACACGTAGTCGCAGATGCAGCTGATCCCGCCCCACTCTTCCAGCGGCGGTGCAGGCGTGGCATTCCGAGGTAGGCTCGAGTTGTAGGCGTCTCTCAATGGGTCATAGATGGTCCTGTGCATGGCAGAGGCTGCACCTGCCAGCACGCAGTGTACAAAGTGTGGCCTGTGCGTCGACAGGAATGCACAGAACAATCGACTGAGATGCCGCGACACCCTCCAGGCACCACACTACACCACGGGCGCCAACTCCGTGCCAACCGGAACAACGTCACAGAGATGAGTCAATGGAATTTTGTCATCATAGAGTACCCACTGCACGTAGCCGGGTCCACGAGCAAAGCTTTCCCGCAAAGCCAAACGAGTCCACTCTACATGCTGGGGGTGGTCATGGTAGTGGTGGTTTAGCCTCCAGCGCACCATTGGGTGTAGCGTGAGGGGCTTTGTCCAGATAAGAGTGAACAAGTGTCTACTCGGAAATCAGTGAGAGATAGTGACAGGAGGGGTACAGAAGGACGGCGTTTTGAGTACACAAGTGCACCTCCAGCCCTTAAACAACTACAAGCCCCGAAAATATGACCCCTGCGGCAGTGAATCGCACTAGACGGCATCTAGAGACTAAGGCGCATCCCCGAGCAATAGGTGAACTAGCAAGATCATAACTATCATAATTCTACGATTCATTGAAGACTCATGCGAGGTTACGGGGTGCACTTTTTGGCTTAACACTTTCCGAACGCTTGAGCTCCCCAAGCGCGTAAGTACTGAATGTACCGGTGAGCATGCCATTTGTACCCCAATATTCGTTTGTAGGGCTACCGTGTGTGGCGCGTCGAAACGTTAACCGGGTTGCCCAAACGACCTGTTTTGAAGCCATGCTCCGGGTGAGATATTGAGCCTCTCGTGAGAGGATCTAACACGAATAAGCCACCACCCCTACAAGGCACCACCCCTCCTGTGGCATTGCTTTGAACAGCTTAACAACAATATTGCACCTGAAGCGGCATATGCCAGGAAACCGGAGCACGACCCTGGTGCAGGCTTTGACTGCCATGATCACGCTGCCCATGTTGCCTTGGATCAGGTTCATGTAGCACAAATCGCTGAAATATGATAGGCAGGCGAAAGGGCAGGCGGGCAGTAAGATCGCACAAAAACCGTAATACGCCAGACATCAAGCGTCATTGGCCAAACCAAACATCGAGCGCGAAGGTCACGAGCAGCCGGTTTTCGTGAGGCCCACAGCCAACGCGTACGGATGCGAACGCATCGGAAGGTTACAGTACGTACCGCACGAACGAAGGGAAAAGCTACGTTCAGCAACGTGTCGCTCACCCGTGGTAGATCAACCCGCCCACTCCTGAGCACGTGTCTGGCCTACGTGACATTCGAAGGACGACGGTGGGCAACGAGCGAATCTTTGTCACACGCAAGCTCTGAGAAGGGCCACACAATGTACTGTATGATATAATATGCAGCGACCACAGTATTCCCTCGACGATGTTAGTAAGGTAGACGGTACCGTGTGTGACTGCATCACGTCCTGCTCTCGCGCCTAGCGGCTTCGGTTGTGGAGGTTTGGTAAGTAGAACCCTGCACTATTTGCAAGTTGAAAACGTTGCGATGCACGGATAGTGCGATTTACTACGTTGAAGCGGGAGCTCCCCCATATCGTGAGGACGACGCATAGTGACTAGACGAGTCAGAACCGCTGGCTCTCCCAACACCAGTTTTTTATGCCTCTTCAAACCCATATAGTATTATATGTGGAGAAGGTACGGAGTGCACGAGCGCGGAAGGGTGTGTGAATCAGACGTATTCCGTTTTTATGATGCCTTACCGGCTGCCCAGAGAGTGTTGACGATATATTTACAAACGGCGGATTCCATGGGGTATTTCAAACATGCAAGCGGAAGCATAGTGCTTCGGTCCCCCCCTCCCGATCTTGTAAACCACGCTCGAGAGCACCGCTTCGGCATTGGCCTTCACGCTGGACAAATCAGTGTCACATGCGGCATGACGGTTAAGCCGACAACCGTAGCCTTAACATGAAAAGCACCCGACACCCGCAACGTCAGGAGGTGTATTGTTTGTTGCGTGCATATCTGGCCCCCTCACTGTCGTCGCCGGCAGTGCCATAATGCGTGGCTCCAATCAGACACCCTAGCTATACCCGCACCGATAAATAAATGTGTCACGTTCGAGCGCACTCACCTTCCCATCGCCCGCGATACGCGACCCATATCCGGCAAGGCGTCCTCGATGACTGTTCGTGTCGCCTCTCCGGCGAAAGGAGTGTCCTGGATCCCCTCGGTGTCCTGGTCGAAAAACGCCACTGCTCTCAGCGGCACCCCCAGACCACGTCCCTCGGTTTCGTGCTGCTCGTCGGAGCCGCACGACGATCTCTCCATCCCCCTTAAATGGCGATTGATCCCCGCTTGCCGGGTGTTCGCCCCGGTGGATGTTCCACTCATGTCCGTGTGTAGCGCTCTGTTCAAGCGGCGATTCGTCAGGACGACCAGATTGCACAGGTCTACCTCATGAACGATTTCCTTCACCTGCAGCCTCACAGCAGCAACGAGCCGACGGACGGCGGGGGAAAGGTCGACATCGCACGTTGATCCCATGTCAGGGATCACTCGATACCGTCAACCTGGGCATCTGATAAAGCCTACAGCGCGTGGTAGGGGGAGCGGAGGTGGGACCATGCGCATGCGCTATTGCACAAAGACGACCATATATTAACTGGTAATCTTTCACGGGACGAGTAGGGATGCGGGGGTGGCAATTCACCCATGCATCCAAGGCCTCTTGAGCGCCGGGGGTGGGAGCGGCATGAATAGTACACACGTTCACACCTGATACCGAAGAGAGGCGCGCACATGTATTGCAGTAAGAGATGGACATCGCAGTTAATTCTGTAAGTGGCTACTCAGCGAAAATCAAAACTCGGGTATGCAGCTTTTCCAGAGGGGCGACAAAAGCTCGACATGTCGAAAGCGACCACTCACGACGTCGATACCGGGGTCACAAACGTCACCCACCGAAAAGATTCGGCACCCGCCACTCACATCTGAGTGCATGACATCAAAGGCCAACATGTACACGGCTCCGTCTTACCGCGGGGATATGGTCGACATATTCCGGTGTAGCCTCGGCCGCGACGGGAACGGCCCGACCACAGCTGCCGAAAAGAAACAGCTTAGACGGGCTTCCCACCGTGAGCAGCATGTTTCGCATATCCTGGGCCTGGGCGAAGTAATTAGTGAACACACCGTGCCGAGAGAACAAAAAGGTCACAAGGACACGCAAACTGAAGTATCCTTCCTTTCCCCCGAGCGGAACAGCACGCTATTCCCCGGAGCAGCGTTCATGATTTGTATACGTCGTACAAAAAGGACACAGAGGTCGCGAGTCCGTGGTATATTTTGGGTGGCCGATTCGCCCCATCACAATTACGGTTCGATTTGCCACAAACATTTTCCCCGGTTGAACGTTCCGAAAAACATGGTTGGGTCCTTTGACACCGGAACGTCGAAGACGCGCCAACATGCCTCCCCGTTCTTCCTAGAACGCACGGATACTCGACACGCCTGCACTGGATATCCAACCCCGTGGACGAAGTGGTTGGTCCGCAGGATGAAACAACGGTTTTGGGCATCAGCATTCACCGATCACCCTCCACAACTACGCGATGCACTTCCCCGATGTTGCAGTATAAAAACGAAAATGGTGCTGTTCGCGGCCATGCTTGCCTCACCATAGAGAGTGTCTCCGGGGGCATGCCCGCCACAACGCTGTTCGCGAAGGCAATGCACTTTATGGTATCCTCCTAGTCGTTCCACGAACACGCAATACCAGGAAAGGGGAGAAGCACGGTGGACTTAGGTATCGCAAGCCTCGAACAATGGTCGGGAGTGCGATTCGTTCGAAAAGGGAAGAAAGCGCCGGGTGAAGATACCGAGAAAAAACTGAGATAGTTAAGGGGCGTGTTAACGCCAACCATGGCCGTAGGACACACTGATTAAAGGTAAAGCAACTTCCACAGGCGATGCGGCGACGTCCACAGGTGGAGCAGGGCGGGGGGGATCACCTAGCATTCGATCGTTTCCCGCCCACTGTGGACGTGCGAGGGTACTGCCCCTTGCATCTTCGACAACCAGTAAGAGTAAAACATTAACGTGAGTCTTCTCGAGTGCCGTGACAAGCGATCGAGCGGAAACATAGCGAGACGGTGGTGCCCCATAATCATTGAGTATGCGACCACGGTGATGCCCATGGAAATATGGACTACATAAAGAAGGCACAGCATTCGATCGGACATCCATAGGCGTAGAGCGGCAACGTGCACGAAACATCTCGTTACGAAACGCCCCTCAGTCTATGGCTAAACCCAGCGACATTGCTTATCGGGGCGATCATCCTCCGATTTCGGTATGCGGATGCCACGCCCGGCGGTTTGCCGTCTCGACTGCAATTGCACCCGGAAAACAGCAAAAAGCAAAATAACCGGCGTAACTACTTGGGTCGCCTGTGTCGCCCGGGGCCGAGACGCGCCGGCGTACAAACGAGACGAGCCGTAAGCACCCGCTGCCGCTGTTATGTTAAGCGTACATGCTTATCTTGGGCACTCGCCTGCTCCCCCAGAAAGGTGTACAAAACCGACATGACGAGGAAGGCCCTGCGAGGGAGCGTAAGTTTACGTACAGACGGGAGAACAAGTGGATAAAATGCACCGTTGAAAAAAATACTATTGGTCAAGGCCAAAGCCCCAAGGCGCAACATTAGCGTGGAAGAATACTCAAGGTACAAATGCGCAGTGGGTTGTGAGGATTCAAGAAAGATGCACACAACGTGAGAATGTCGCGAAATGATTACCGTGGTCGTCGTCGTCTTCCATGAAGCAGACGACCTGATCTCAGTGGCAGTTGCTTCGTGGACGAGCTGCTCGAACTGCGTAATGTTTTGAAATCGCCGCGTTGGGTGTGTTGACACCGTGTCGACCTGTGTCTTGACCTGGCTACTCGCCGGTTAGTCGATTTTCCGTTCTCTATCTACTACCTGGGATGCCCGCGAGGTTATTTGATAGGTTTCTCTATCTGGTCATGACCATAGCGTGAGCCATCGGCTGAACAAGGGAGGTTCGTTGGCCTTCCGGCCCCTCAGGGTCGGTCGCATTCATATTGTGAGCGCACCATCATGCACCCTCAGATAAAAACCGAGAACAGAAAGAAACCAAGAAACACGAGCCACCCAGGAGACAAAGTGGAAGCCGGTCCAATGCCATCATCAATTCACGACGAGCTTCTCTGCCTACACCGGACTCGTATCGAGTATTTCTGCCAAAATTTCAACCCCCCCCCCCCCAGTCGTTGCGACGAGGAGACCGCCCGGCCGTTGTCGATAAACCTTTCCCCTGCCTGCATACTCGGCGTAGAGGTTACCTCACCTCGCTGTTTCGATGGTTGTGCCGTCGAAGCAGTCCGCCAGAGAATCACGAGCCAGCGTTACGTACCCTCTCACCTTCGCGGGCAAACACAGTGACGGTACGGGATCTCGATGTTCCGGTTTAACATTTCCTGTTCTCAATATCCACACTGGATACACAAACTGCGTGAGGGCCACAGGAGGCAAGCAAATTTGTTGAAACGGCACCAAGATGGATTGTGTACTGCCGAACGACCATCACCTACACTACCATCGCCTACATCCGACAGGCCACCCACGGGAACGTTTCGATGGGGCATTTCAGGCGTCCACTCAGACCACCGCGATAACTCTCAGGCTTTCTATTCAGCACGCCCGCAACTCACAAACTCCAGCGGGCAACCCTGCACCAGGGCTCCGAGAGCGATCGTGCACCAGAGGATGCACGTGGAAGGATCGCCTTCTTCTTGTCGATGTGCCGGAGGCTGTCGCACGCTTCCCCCCTCAACCTCCTGGAGAAGCCCCCCCTCATGTTCCCCCGCAAATCGTCTCCCTCCGATACGTAGCCCTTGTTGACGCTCCTTTATCGCAGATCTTGACATGATACCGAACATCGCTTCGCGAACCATGCTGCGGGGAGCACGGGCGGGCATACAGTAATTTCGTTGAACCAGCACCCAGTTCACAACGCATTCGTTATCGCTGTGTTCTGATGTGTTTCATGCCTATTTTGAAGCGGCTTTCGCTCGGAGCACCGCGATTGGAGTATTCCATTAAGAACACTCGATTGCACCGTGAAAGTGACGACAGCACTACTGCTTCCGACAAAATGTACCAGGTAATGATTTCGATACCATCGAGGTTTCGGCGGCGGCGGCGGCGACAAGGGAACAATGACTACAACCCGGACACTACTTGACCCTGAGACGCAGCGAGTATTCATGCTACGATGAATCCGTTCTGGCCCACCTTGCGCTTGCGAGAGGAAGGAATCCCAGGCACGCGAAGTAGTCGTTCAAGAAGTCGTTCTCCCGCATCCCCACAAGCCCCGTGGCTGGAGACACGCTCAGTCGACACCTTCAATTATATTGGTTGGAACGAGGAAACTCGGACTGAGGTGTCCATAGCTGGCTGGAGATGAGCTCGAACATCGGCAGTAACCAACCTCGTTTTACGAACCTGTGAAAACCTTGGCCGGCGTGACCAGCACGATATTTTCGAAGCAGCAGCCTCTAGATCGGCACACTCAAGACCGCAAATTACGAGGCTACGCTTATGGTAGGCATTCCGAACATGTGACTGCTCGTCTGCTACAATGCCTTTTTCTGCCTGTGCATACGCCTGTTCGAGCCGGCGTGCGGCTCCTGGTACGGCTGTCGTGTCGCGTGTGGCCTGAGTTGCCGTTTCAACTGTGAACTTGCTAGCGCTCGACCCGGGCTTGACGGCGCGCGGCCATTGTTGCATATTGTCATCTGCTATTGACGCTACTTCACCATGACTACGGCGGTGCTTCTGTGACCAACCACAGGGCGCCAACGTTTGGTGGGTGAGTCGAGAAGCACGAAAAGCCCGACAACTCAACTCCCAACAAATTCGGAGTCCTGTTGTAGCGGAATCCATCGCCAACGCCTACCTCTTCAAGGAAACCCCACGCGACAAGCCGAAAGCGTGCTGCTGACGCAATCTGGCTTCCGTATGTTCGCTGGGTCTTGGCCGACCCGACCTCGCTGGCTGCTCGGCGGAGCTGGGCATCTTCCGTCGAGGGATAGAACTCGCCATTGACTGCCCCTTGGGTGTTTGCTTTGGGCGGTAATGACAGTAAGACTGGCGCTTTTCAATGCAGAAGCTGCACAGAGGCACCAACCATCCAGCAGCGAGAAGACAGTGCGGTCATGTTCCCGAACCGGCACGAAATTAGATGAGGGTGGGAAACAAACGATAGGGAGGTATGAGTGGCACCGTCGAGTGGTGGTGTTGGGTAAAGTGTTCCACAAAATGGAACGCGTTTCTGTTATCGAGGAGATATCTAGTCTGCGTGAAGCTTCGATCAAGTCATAGGCGATCGCTCTGAAACGTTTCCCCGGATCGCCGACATTGACGACGAGTAGTGCTTCTGGTCTTCGTGTGGGCCGTTGCACTCACGCTGCTTCACCGCTATGATTCGCGCGAGCAAAAACACCACAACCGCTACCACGGCGACAATAGGCAGCCTTGTCCATGCGGCCTCAGTTGGATCTCAGACGAAATGCACGGCCTGGCCTTGAGAGAGACAAAAACGCGGCATTCCACAAATGTTCGATCGGCATCGACCACCCCCGAACGATGCCACCGTGTGCAATCAGACAATGACTTCCCTTTTCTTGCGTCGCTAGCCACACTCGACCAGTGCTACCTCGAAGCGGTTGAAATCCGAACTGATTCTACGGCGATGCTTTGTTGATTTGATACATGATCACTAAACAGGGGGCAAAATGCCGGCCGCTCCAAAGGCAAGAGTCTCTATACAGGGGCGCAACGTAAAATCCACTGCGTGCGTCTTCTGATAGCAAGAGTCAATCCCATGAACAAAGTCACCACATCCCGAGTGCGGATACCTCCATGCCACTACCTGTATCTGTGTCAGTTACCACCGTCACCGGAACAAACGGCAAGCACACTACGCGTCACTATTGATACTGATGTCCTTAGCATTGATACAGCGTATACGGACTACTATAGGAAGGACAGAAGTGGAAGATGGCCTTGTACTTTCGAGTATACATTACCACAGCATGATGGGCAATTACGGTTGTCAACAATATCAGCATCGCCCCCACACCCGCCTTGTAGTAGATACGACGACCGGCAACCGCCACTCAGAGCGCGTAAGCATTCATTTTTGCGGGCAACAGGATGCATCCCAAGTATAACACGACCTCCCACAAATTGACACAATAAAGCAAAAAACGGAAGAGGAGCAAGAAATAGCCAGGAGACAACGATACCCCCAGGAGTCATATTCCCGCCTCTACAATCTGGGTTCCAAATTAGAGGGTCGTGCGTAGCTGCGGAAACATCCGCATTTCCGTGTTCTCTCTCGAACGCTTTTACTCTCACTGCGGTAGACGTGTTTAGGTACTGACGACTATTTCGTGTGTAGCAGTACATCTATTGTAAGCCTAACTGGTTCCACAACCCACGCACTACACACACAATATGTTGATGGTCGACGAGCTCTCGGGAGGCAAGAGTTACCCCAAGGAGGCAGAAAAAGGAGTGGATGGATTGCCTCGAAAGCTATCTGCACATGCAGCACATGCGGGAGCGTGTTGCAGTGTAGCCTAAACAAAACCCTAATCGCGGCCTGCCCCTTTCGAGGGGTGACCTTTACATTCGATCGACATAGCTCTATAGTATACAAACATTCGCGCGGACACTGTGTTTGTTGAATGTCGATGGGTGGAAACAACGGTTTACTGTGACTAAAGAACTCGCAAGAAGCTCACTCCCACCTTTCGCATGAAAAAAAAAGAATCATATGTCTATCTGGTGGGTAATATTTTGACTCATGAGCTCTCCCAGGGACTGGGAAAACCATATCTCGGCAGCTGCAAGTAATGATAATAACGTATTGCTGAAAACGCGTATATGTTTACGTGGTGGAATGAACTAATCTCATTTTTCTTAGGACATCGGAAATATATAGACCTCGCCCTGTAGAATACGCGGACACATTAGATACACATTTGGTTTAACCAGTGACACCGAAGAAATCGCCAACAAACCGTGACATGAATGGTACCTTCTTACCCGTATTTTGTTCAAGCCAAATCGACACAATTAGCGTTTCAAAACTCAACATATTCGGGGAAGTGGACCAATCCATGTGACCCTTTTTTTGTTTCTTCGCAAACATTTTATGCCCCGAGACACCGTGTAAAAAAACATCGGGGAGGAACTGGAGATTTTCTCTTTCGCCCTTTGTCTTTTTTCGAATACATTGGTATTCCAAAGCATTCGTCTGATCACGTTTAACTCACAGTCCATACATAATTTCGCTCCAACTCGTTTCGGTTTGATCGAAATCAACGCCGACAATCGGCCAAACCGGCTTCGAAAATAGGAACGATATAGCCCAAAACAATATGATATTATACCTGTGTTAGGCTCTAGTATGGAGATGCGGCATTCATCATCGATCTCACGTTTGTGGGTGGATTCCGGTGCGTCTTTCCCACACGATGACGACTAACTTTTCTTCAGCAGCAAACTCTCCAAATTGCCCCAGATAAAAAGAGCGTAACCAGTATAATCGAAAACCGATCGGGCGTACCATGATTTAAACTTGTTCCTTGTTGTCCTTGCGATAATCTAGCCCGTGAGTCACAGCATTAAACTCACGACGTGAAGGGTTGCCGCACTTTTGTTCGTCGGAATTTGCGCTCAGCGCACCATCGAAAAACCGGCATGTGCGGTTTGCCGCACGGTGCGGGTCTAATACGCCGAAAACAATATGTTGGGTCTACATTTGCCGTGGGCGAATCTTGGCTCATTTTGTCATTCGCTGCAGCCGCAACTGCTTCTGGTTATTTCTACAATAGACACATTTTCCTATTTTCGACAAAAGTATCCCGAATTTCTTTGCGGGTTTTTTTTTTTTCCAGAAGTAGGTTCAAGCATCAGACGTTCACCCCCATTTGAGGGTGAAATAATCTTTGACAATAACCCACCCATAATATAGAGGAAAAGGTGGTTTCAACAGCCTACTACTACTAATACGAGAAGAGGGTAAAAGGAGCGGGTACGACGCACATGTTAAGCATATTTATGCCTATACGTCCAAATTGGGCTTACGGCAGCGTACCACGCGGTTATCGCCTAATTAAAAACGTGATTGTTAACATTAAACACATATTTTTACCCCCAGCCAGTGGTGGATACCGAAACTAAACCGTACCGTGTAGCGAATACCGGAAACCCGGTTACGGTATCCGCACAATACCGATGCAGAAACACCGGAAATACCGGAAGGTGTTTAGGTGCTTGTCATCCCCCTTCAAAAACCCTCCATATGGCAAATGTCACTACCAAGGCTGTAAAAGCGAAGCACAACCGACCACAACTCACGACGTACCGGGCGTTTTACAAACACAGGACTACTGATACTGTTTCATCTCTTTGTCTCTGCCCTCTGTGCGTTGCAGGTCCGTAGATTTCGTATATCTGTCCCTATGTTGGTTGGATGGTGAGTCGGCACGACTCAAAGCGCCGACAAGTTCATAACCCGACAAATACCCAGTAGTGAAACGGAGGCGCCGACTCCCCGACTTACTGGATTTCTTACATTGAAGGAAGGCATCTTGAATGCGGGATACAGCATTTCAAGGTGACTCACCGCCGGCTGCGGTAAACTCACGGCCTGTGATACTCCAGCGCGCGGCAAGAGATCTACCCGCACACGCATAGATGCGGGACAGGAAATCTTTCGCGACGGTGCCGACGGCAAAACGCGTTGTATCCCGTACGATATTGTACCGCATGAAAAATGGTTTGTGACTTGTCTTTGTCATCGACCCGCGCGTTTTAGAGAGACACCACGGGGGGATTCACGCCCCCGTGGTCTAATTAATAGCGGTTAACGTCGAACACTGATGGCGTTAATGTTAGAGGTTCGATTCTCCGTATGGAAGTTTTTTTTTTGTTCGCAAGGCGAAGATATTTACGCGAAACCCTACCAGATTCAGTGCCCCTTCTTGCGTAAAAAGGAGACAAATTGCTTGATGTTTCCCCTTCGGCCTCAAACCCCGGTGGTCTATTAAAAACCACTCTGTACTGGAATATCTAGAACTTTGGTGCACTAATATTTCATCAAAACGGTAATTATTTTTAGGGACAGAGTGGTAGTAACTAACCTCGAATACTGCTAGCGTTGGTGTCAGGGGTTCGATTATCCGGATTGAGAATATTAATGTGTAAATTGGGGCCGTTTATTTGTGTGTGGTGGAGCTCCCGCTAATCTTATCTAGGCTAGATATTGCGCTTTACTATGCCCCTCCGATGATTGGCTCTACCGTGTGCGATCGGTCTGCCCGCTAACGCACGGTCCTCGGCGCCCCCTGGAAAAAAACCGGTGCCAATGCCCGGCTTGAGACGCGAAAGGCGTGGACAGATGCCCTCCCGAGGACGGGTTGCTCACCCCCCGGCATGGTGGGGGATCATGAAAAACTCAAAATCACAGTGACCTACAGGAACAAACTCAATACAAACGAGCGTATCTACTGCTTTACGTACTGCTGTAGTACATGTTGGATCGGCGAGGGGCGGCGTGGAAAAACGCCCCCCCGGGGACGGTTTGGTTTGTCCCCGGCATTGCGAAGAAAAACAAAAATAGAACATCCCAGTATCACACAGGAAGATACACAGCAGGGTGAACCAACGCATTTACTGTTGCACATACTACCATACTGCCGGAGTACCATAACCAAATACATATATTAACCTTGCACCATACGGTACCAAGTCTAGTCGACGGCTCATAATGCCGACGCGATCGTCTGCACTACCAAAAAGTTACCAAACATATTCCTGTACTTAGACGAAATGATACGGGAACATTTTGAGTCGGGACTTCTGTCTTGACCCTTTCAGAACTGCACTTCCGCTTGGGGAGCATCATACATGAAATTGGAGTCTGACATGTTTTTCTCCACGGTCCAGTACTAAAAGGGTTAGTCGGCGATATCCGAATACCAAAAACCATAAACACCAACTACGGGACAGGTAAACATCGATCTTTTCAGTCTCAGCTCTTAGAGAGGGCGGGGGATCAGCGAATCCTTTGCCCAGTTCCTAGCGGTCTCTTGTTCTTGATGGAACTGGGGGTTACTTGAATTGTATCTACTATCAGCACCTACTGTGCTCATCTGCCTAGTATATCCGTCACGCACGCCAAAGCATCACGCGTACGGCGAGGTGTACCTACGAGCTATGACGTTCAAATTACAGCGTGGATCCTCCGTCACATAGAAGATATAGAAGCGGCGGCAGTAGCAACGGCAGCGGCAGCAGCAACGGCGGCGATGGCAATTCAACGTCGCCAGCAATCATCCACTCACACTCGGATGCCGAGACCACGCTCGCGGTGGCGCGGCAGGCGTTTGACTTGCTTGCTTTGACGCAAACAAGACCAACCAATGCTACAGTAAGTAGAACCAGTTTCCGAAATCAGAGCGTATAATAGATGGCCCTCATTTCTCATGCACATATTTCTGGAGCCTCAAAAAAAGCTGAAAAATAATCGACAAAAATCACTACCAGGTACTAAACATGCCGCATGAATGACTCGAAAAGTAATCGCCGGAAATGACAACTACATAGCCAACATATTATGGGCAGTAGCAATAATCGTTGCCCTCGTGGCGCTCGGGTCAAAAAACAATTCAGCGGGGCCTTGTGAAGTCCCGCCGCGGAAAATCCGCCAGGGGGAATGGCCGCCGCTGATGATCCGTCAGCGGGACGTGGGGGAGCAGGCTCCTGGGCGAGATCAAGACATGACCATCCCCCGAGTTCTCCGAGCAAAGTTTCTGGAAGAGCTTTCTCGAAGGACACTGAGGTTGCGACCATGTGGGTAGGCGTATTGGTTCCCGGGACATGGTATATGGTATCCGCAGAAATCACTACTCGTACTCAAAAGAGGCCACATGACTTATATATGTACAGTACTACGCTGAACCGTTTTGCCTGTAGGGCGGGGCCGGTAAAGCGGACAAAATACATTTAAAAAAAAACAAGAGGGCGACCACCCACAGGCACGAAAACACTCACCTACGTTCGTACTAACCCACCCACCCACCCACCCACCCCCTCGACCACCCACGCAACCATCGGCACACTCACAGTGTACTGCAGCACATACATAGATATGCACAGCAGCATATATGTATGTACAGCAGTAGATGTGCACCCAGTTCGTACGCAGCAGCAACATTGGTCGAGAGAGGTGGAAACAATATGGTCAAACAATCGTATCAGCCTCGTAGCATGGCGACTACAGCCTCCGTATTTCTCCAGGACGAAGAGCTAACACGAACACCTGGGTTTTCTGGATGTTGAATATCAAACTCTGTGGAGAACAAACAGACTACATCGCGCAGCAGTTGGCAGCAACAAAAACGCACATCTCGCCCACCTGCATCGGGGACGAAGACCGTCACAGCGCCTTTTCCTCTTGGCGCAGAAGTCGCAGCACTTGTATGTTCGTTGAAGCGGCCTAAAGTGTAGTTGTTGTTGTTGTTGTTGTTGTTGTTGTTGTTGTTGTTGTTGTTGTTGTTGCTGCTGCTGCTGCTGATGATGTTCTCGCTGCTGCGCCTGCTCCTCCTGCTGCTGCTGGGACATATTCTGCCGGCTGTCCCAACCAGAGCCGGAAGGAGAACAAGAACACAAGTTCAATGTACCAACCGAATGTATGATGTTGATGTGTTGTAGGATGTGTGATGCCTTCCAGCAACCCGACTGACTACCTATCAGGTCCGTCAAGGCCAATACACGGGACCCCGGTAGACCACGGATTTCCCTGTCGTGCTCAGGAGGTAAGACGAAACTATACAGTAGCGCCTGACTGTTTAATCTCCACTGCCGTCAAACACGGTCCCGTTTCGCCTCTGGGAGCTACAGCTGCCCTGTATTCACGCTTGAGCCGGAATCACGATGTAACCATTAAACCTTGTGTGGAAGGTGACACGAAATGCACCAACGAAAAAGCTTCCAACGGGATACAGGGGCTCGTGGAAACCCCCAGTTTCCCGTACTCAGATGATTTTTTATTATTTTTATTTTTGAACCATGTGGAAAGCACCTCACAGGAGGGGCTCTAACGGGGTGAACAGACCCGAAACTGTGAGGTGTGTCGTATGGATATCGGGGAGTCATGTGAGGGTGGGATTTTGCGTAACAATTACTTGCGGTGGGCGTTGTCGTGCCCAATTTCGTGCCTGCGTACCCCTCCCCACCCCAACCACAGACCTTCTTGGTATTCGTGGGTCTCGCCACCAATAATGGTTGTGATGCAGAGTTAGGTGTGCTTCCAAAGCAGTGAACAGTGTTCGAAAGAACTTCATGCAGAACAGGTTGAGCAGGACTAGATAGTCAAAATCAAATTTGGTGCGCGGCTGGGTACTTTGTGCACAATACTTGTGCTGGGCACACGTCTCTTTGACGGTTATTCGTTCTCTCGTGTGGTCGCAGTTATAATAGGCGGTGGTGCGCCCAATTAATTGTCGATTACGGTATGTATCGCGGGCGATAGTACACGAGCTCTAATGTACACCTACCCGTAGTCCCCACAGCAAATTGATGGAATACGTTTTGTGTACTAGCATCAGGAACAGTAACAACCGCAGCAGCAGTAGTAGCAGTGGTAGTAGTGATAGTGCAGTAGTAATAGTAGTAGTAGTAGTAGTAGTGGTAGTAGTAGTAGTAGTAGTAGTAGTGGTAGTAGTAGTAGTAGTAGTAGTAGTAGTAGTAGTAGTAGTAGTAGTAGTAGTAGTAGGAGTAGTAGCAGTATTAATAGTAGTAGCAGTAGTAGTAGTAGTAGTAGTAGTAGTAGTAGTAGTAGTAGTAGTTTGCCTCATAGGTTGCAGGCTCGGCATAGATATATATATACCAGGTATATACGTGGGCACCCTGTTTCACAGAGGCGTAAGCTTTACGCAGCGGTGTCAGGTCCAGTACTTGTTTGATAGAATACGGCACAATCTTTGTCGTAGGAGGTACCATAGACCGGGTATTCATTTGAGGACGCCTACTTTTTCTTGTAGGCGATGCGGGTTGTTTTTATTTACAAAACCAAGATAGCAATTGACCCAAGGCTGACCAGGTGATATATTCGGAAGATGCCCCTATTAAATGTGAAAAAAAAACTCCGTTCGCGACTCTTTTTATCATTCTTATAAGGATTTGATGGAATCCTAAGGGCCAAAGGAGGCTAGTAAACACCCCGCATCCCCGGGCATTTGTATGGCGTTGGTACCTTTTAGATGTTCGATCGGAATAGAAAACTCAGTCGTTATTTGAGCTCGCTACATTTGGACCTTCATCTAGTTCGTGCCTTTCCTGAGTGATAATGCAAAAATATCTCAGGGTTTTCTTCAATTCAGCCGTCTGCGTTTTCTCAACGGAGGCAGACACTCCGACTTTGAGGTGATTGCGCGGTCGATACACAAATTGACCAATGAAACAGTTTCCATTTGAACTTTTTGCCCTTGGCTTGCAGAGACCTACAGGTTCCCACAAGCAACAACCCAAACAGTTAAGGCACACGCTTAACAGCATGTGTAAGGGCCTCGGGTGCACCAGGCACAGCAGCCCGAGGCGACCGGAAACAACCCACAACGAGTTTTCACAAACTCGAAGTTGCAAGCCAGACGCACAAAACCGCTATGTATTATGCGCGGGCGGCTAGAATAATGGCTACATCGCCGATGAAAAAATACTTTCACCAGCCATTTGCTGGTCTGGTGGCCGAGGTCTTTGGACTATGAGTATAACTACGAGTGTCACGCTAACGCGCCCGAAAAACGTGCAGACAGGGCAATGCCGCCCTGTCTAGGGAGTAGTACGTTTTGAGCCCAGAAAAGGGCAAACACGTTTGAAAAACTAAAACTTACTGGGTTACTCTTCATTTTGCAGCACTTCTCCGGAAAATTCTAAATACGAAAAATACACCGAAATAACTTAGTATACTGTAGTTCCAGTTCGTTCATGTCTTTATGAGAAATATATATGCGCGGCTACTCGACAACATATCCCTTAAACTTCCTCCGTCCCCTTAATGTATATATTGTTGCCAATAATGCAAGTGGTCAAGTGCCAAGATACTTGTTTACAACGCACTGAAAATAAATGAAATGGTGATTTGATAATAACAGTTTATTTGTTGTTGGGATAAGCTACGAGTACTAGGTACTGGTATATATTTATGATCATATAACTTGTTTTGGTGTAAAATCGTAATTATAATTCTGGAAGCCTTGTGGTAGCTTTATTTTCTTGATTCGGATTGTGCCATACACTTGTCAATTTGTCGCATGAGCCGGGCATTATATATATATATATATATATATATATATATATATATATATGTGCACACAATATATCTGGCCAAAATAGAAGAAGATTACATTGGGTAACAGCACGAAAAGGATGGTGGTGTACGCCTGCCGGGCTGACCATGCTGCCGTGTGTAACAAGAGCGATTTATGAACGTTCGCAGGACTGGTACCGATAATTGCATACCTGGTAACATGTATGCCGTTAATAATCAGGTAAACCTCCACCCTATATGCTTCTACCCCACCCGCTGTGACCCGGTTTGCTTCCTAGTGGAAAACCAAGTAAGTAACAAGAGGCTTTCGCTTCACGCTCGCGCGCCCTACAGTTGTCTGTTATCAGTGTATTTTCGCGATTTATGTACCTCCATATACAAGTCTTTCGCACATTGGAATTGGGGCCACTTTTGCAGGAGACCGTGTTACCGCTCTCCTGGTCGGTGCGTGCGCAGTGACTGAAATCGTGTTTCGTGATGGCGACATGCCCGTGTTGTAGATGAATTGACGATTGCAGGGAAATCTAGATCGTCGTCAGCCTTCTAACGCCTGTGTGGGGCTTCAGCGCTTTTTTTTGTTTTTGTGAAAACAAGAGATGGTTATAAGTACGGCATCGGGTACACGATGCAGCCTAACAGAGTATGATAGTCTGCGAGGGGAGTGGACTATATAGAAGACCGCATTTACTCGTCAATGGTTACAATATGTCGCTTTATACCTGGGCCCTTCAAGCGATAGTGTTCACTATCTGCGCAGAGTCGTTATCAAGAAGTTTATTTGACCGGCGAGCACCGCACACAAATGAATAGTAACATGAGCTCGGGAAACGCCGGATATGGGCGCACAAAACCTCTACCGGCGCCGGATAGCGAAACGTCGTGACATGCTCACCCAGAAATATTGATGAGAGATTCCTGTTTGAACAACTAGATCCTTATTCCCGCGCTACAGTACTTACATCAGAGCCATAGTTTTGTATATGGTCTAATGCGCAAACCAGTTGCATCTTCTCTTTTACTGCCTCTCCTACCTCCTTGGTCGGATGTCCTGGACTACTCAGGGCTATCGCAGCCTCCGTGAATATAATTCCTCTGTCAATCGAATATCCGCACCCTTCCGCTTTTTTCCCATGAGGCCGGCGTCGCATCAGGTGTTACAACTGAAAATGACCACATCATTGGTATATGTCCGGTACCTCAATCACCAAATGTGCCCTCGCACCGGATGACGTCACAGATCAATATCTCCGGGGGTGATCTAATGGTGACCATGAATCCATTGGCCCCCTGCGCGTGAACCAGCTACTCGTGATCAAACGAGGCACTCCTTTGTCCCATTGCCACTCCGTGAAGTTGCAATGAACGACCTCCAGCGCATACCTTTCTCCCGTCAGCACCCCTTCACAGAACCACTCGCTCTTTCGAAGAATTTGGGGTGTGCGCCTATAGTATCGCCATCGGGTTGTGGTTACCTATCTAGAGTATTGTCAATGTTACCAACGTGGTTGGTCGCCGAACGTTAAAGAAGATAAGAAGGCCCCATTCAATTGATAGTTTTCTTTGGCACGACCACTACCAACGCTTCCCATAGTTACATATCGCGCACTACCATTCCAAGCAACCCTCAAGGACGTCCAGTGATTGGAGAGGTACGGAAGCTAGACAGATACGGAGGGGGGGGCGGGAGCGGCGGCAGTCCTCACGCAGGTAGATATCGAAGTGCCGGGTGCAACGCCAACTTCGCTGGGTTCAACATGCAAGGATCTTGAACGCAGGAGAGAAAGAAAGCGGACCGTGACAGAGGGTGGGGGGGAGGGGGCAGAAATGAAGGAAATCCTCAGCCCCAAAGCGACAATGTGCAGCACGTTACGTGGCCTTTGTCGTCGATTGCCGATACTTTATATTGCCAGACAGGCATCACTAAACGTGCAAGGACGGGGGCGTGCAGGGCGGGGGGGGGGGGGTCGTGCTGTGGCTACGAGGTTGCGAAATGACGATCCTATGTAACATCTAAAGGGCTGCCACGAATAGTAGACACAACCTCTGGGCTTCCTTCCAGAGTGCTCCGAAGCACACATGTTGGACACCACAGTCCACACGCAAACCAATTTCGTGGAGAACCGAAGCTGCGGATGAGCAGTCCCGTGATTCGCTGTTTTGCCTACACTAAAGCGGGTTCAACCGAATCAACCGCTGAACACTGCAGTGGATCGCATACAGAGGTAGATACCTCCCAGCGATTGATCCGACTGATTGTACACAATCCGGCACCAACAAGTCGGAGTTATCCTGCTACTCTGACAGCTACGTTGTTGTTACCACGGCCATGAAATGTGACAAGGGGAGTTCCATCAATACCTGCTTGGCTGTGACTTACAGAATCAGTGCAACCTCTCCCCACGTTGAGAATTTGCACACCCGCCGGCGCCGCTGCTAAATATCGAAACCGGTGTTTTACAACACGCAATATGTGTTGGTCGTACCTACAGAACATGTGATTGCAGATGCAGTTCATCCCTCCCCACTTCCCCAGCGGAGGTGCAGGCGTGCATTGCAATGGTAGGACCGCGTTGTAGACTTCTCGCACTGGATCGTACACCCTCCAGCACCCCCGTGACGCCGCGGCTGTGAGCACGCAGTGCATGAGGTGTGGTCTATGCATCGCACGATAAAAAAAGTCAAAAGAGAGTAGGGGTTGCAATATTTAGTTGGCGCTGAGGTGCACGGGAAGCTCTTGCTGCGCGAGAAAGAGCAGCAGCTGAACGTTTTCTTCGGGCAGGTTTCATTCCCGTTGATTGTGTACGTCGTGCTGCTGGACGTTGCATATTGGTATGTGCGGCGCTTGGGTTTTTCTTTAATACACCGTGTGGGCAGCGCGTAACACGAAACAAATCACAGAACCTCGCACTGTTTCCCCTTTGGAACACGTGAAGGACGCTGATGACGGTGTGTGACGACTGCAAAACATTGACCAGTACCAACGAAGGAAAGCTATAGCACCGGCACGTATATAACGCCCACGCGGTCCGGAACGACTCCTCAATCAGGCAGCAACACGGACGTCCAACGGTGCAGTACAACCGACGACATAACCACGGTTAGTGGGAACACAGCCCTTAACGTGGTAAACACTTACCTCACACCTGTAGCGGCATAGGCCAGGAAATCGTATCAAAATCCTGGCGCAGTGTTCGACCGACCGGAAAGAGCTGCTCATCTCGCCCTCGACGAACTGCATGTACGCCATGGGACTGTGATGGGATACGAGGTCGAACGAGTTATAGTGAGGACAGATCGTGAAAATGAAAACGCATCAAGGCGTTGAGACGGCGACGGGTGCGCTCGTCGACGAGTCACGCGTACCTCATAAACTCTGATTCACAGACTAAGCGTCGTGAGCCAGCGAGCTTAGCAGTCGTGAGACCAACACTCGTTTTATACACCACAGAGGCAACCTCAACCTCCGATCACAGAGTTACACAACTTTCTCTCACCCGTGGAAGAGCAAACCGGCCACACCTGACGTCTTCCCTGACCTAGACGCCGCCGAGGGAGAATGCAAAATTTAAAAACAAAAACGATGACGGTACCAGAGCAACGAGGTTTTAGCTTTGACATTTGTCGAGGTGCGACAATTTGAGTCTTACTCGACAGCCATTTTCTACCGTAATATTTCGGTTCGAGGTACAAAGTGTCATTTTGATATTGCAAGAGTCAATTTTTATGCCTGACCGTCGGGATTAACACCAAGTAAAACCTGTATGGTTTGGCCGCGAATACCATTGTTGGTGGGGGGAGGGGTCGTTCAAGGTAGACGGGGATGATTCTTGTAAGGAAGCCAATGTTGTTCACGAATGGTACACTACCGTAGTGCGCTCCACAAATATACCTTTAGCAACCGTGACGGGTGTCATGGAACTTATGTCTAAGAGAACTACAGACAAGGGCCAAGCCAGACGGCCATGAATAATCATCCCGTTCGAGGTGGTTGAGATGCACAACATTATTGTTTTTGAGCACGTAAATACAGCATGAATGCGAGACTGACCGTATCCGGCTGGGGCCGCTCTGCTGCTCAGATCCTCCCGCGGATCAATTTGATGTCGTGGAAGGTATTACTCAGATATGACGCAACTCGCGACGTAGTCTAAGTATATCATCAATACAGAAACGCGAGAATTGAGATGTGTCAGCAAGTCGATTGTTTCAGCGCAGCCTCATTCTTCGTCGCATATATGAGCCATCCATATTCAACAGTGAGTACGTGGAGTACACCTGAATACGACCGAGGGGGAAGATACAACACCATCGCATGCTGGCGCACCAAGCACGCCATTGAACACGTCAAATAATCCCGAAAAATCTCATTGCGTGGTTTGCCTCTTTGTTTCTGCTGCCTACGCTAGGGCACAGACATGGCTCCACCCACCAACCCAATCATGAATGGCCCCGCTATATCGCAAGCTGTGTATCCCGTTCGGTCACACTTACCTCTCCATTCCCGCTAAGAGTCGAGTGAAATCCGTAGATACGGTCTTGAGGAACACGTTCATCGCCGCTCCAATCCTAAAGCGGTGCTGGGGTCCCCGAGGTTTGATTCCTTCGATGCCATAGTTCCTGAACCGTGGTGGGGCTCCGAGAGCGCCTCCGTCGCGGTGCCTAGTCTCTTCCCTCCTCCGATCTCGTATTTCCCTTGGTACTGTTCCGATTGCCACTCGATGCTTCTCGGGTGCTGCCCGTCCCCATTTCTGGTGATGTTTGCAGAGTCCCCTCCAACTTCGGAGGTCCTGAAAGAACGCCTTGTGCATGCAGCGGTTGGCAATAAAGTAGAAGTTGCAGGTGTCCCTTTCATTCATGAACGTGTTCACCTGTGGGGCAACGGCAGGCCAACACCGACGTACAAAAAGGTTTGGGTAGATCCAATGGGCTAAGTCAGTAGTGACGAACAAGATATCCATCGTAGCGAACGGCGTATCGTAACATAATCCTGGGGAGCTTACCAAAACAGCCGTAGTGCGAACGTTTGAATGAACGGTAGGTCTAATTACGAAAGGTGTAGACGTCATAACCTATCGCCGGAAGGTGGGTGGCGAGTACTAGTCGAAGCAACCGAATTGTCATATTTTGCTCGTGGCAGTGACTATCCAAAGGCAATAGCTTCGGAAATCCTTCGCGTGAAAGTAAGCTGACAACAGCTGCATGCATAGGCCTAACTAACATCAGGCAATTGTTATGGCGAGTTATTCCAGTTTGATGAGTTTCTCCCTCAACTAGTAACGGCATTGTTTGAACCGTGGCGGCCACAGTTCGAGGATTATTACAAAGCTTTTCCCTAACCTATTAGCTGCTTCGTTTGTACCGTGACGGATAAAGTTCGTGGTTTACAAACCGAGAGGTCCCGAAGTCGTTGCTTGAATGACGAACTGTACCTACCAACCCCAAGAGCTTGCCTCACTAGCCAACTAATCGCCGGCGCCAACTCACCGCCGGAAATTGTACGTTCTCCTTCGGTTGTTCCGTTTCAATGGCCCCCACGCCCGAACCAGCGTAGCTGTAGTGAAAAAATCTTGAATTATCATCCTCCGCAAGCAACATGCTGTGCATTTCCTGTGCCCGAGCAGTACGTGGGAGCGAGAACCGGAATGGTTTGAGTAACGTCGTTAGAAGTACCGATCGTAAGGTCGAGGTGTTCCCTCCTATTTCAAGAACGTATGTCCCTTGCAACCCCCAAACTCGTAGTGTTCCACAAACCCTCCAGGCGAACATGCCCTCTGATATTTGAACCTTGTAGGCCCTCCGCACGGTTGCAGGTGTGATTCCTCTCATCATCTACCCAAACTTTGTGCAGCTTCAACACCTCCGAAAATCACGGACAGATAGGTTTGCGCCCCGCGCTCGGCTTGATATGTCCAAGCACCGCCGGCACAAAGCACCCTTTTATCCTCGGAACGGTCGAGCTTGGGAATTCCCATCGAACGAAGTTGAAACATAAGGGTTGGGCCGCCTTCGTGCAACGATGAAGCTCTTTATTCGCGCGGTCCGCCTCTTCGTTTTTCAGCGGCTGCTCAGGTGTCGTCATTTGTGTATATAATTGCCTCACCGAGGGGACCCCTTCCGGTGGTAGTTTGCCCGATGATGCGTTTCGAGAAAGCGGTATTGTTGTTGTTCTCACATTAACTCACAATTCAATGCAGTCCGTGGTCGCAGGACAGGCTCCAATAACTCTGGAGTGGAAGAAATACCTCAAGTAAAAACAGAGGCAAAAAAAAACAAAAAACAAGCATACGCATTCCACCACTGCGGACACCAGGGAAGCAAAAAGGAGACTATTAATAGCAGACGAAAACCTAAAAAAAGAAGACGAAGCTAAGCATAACAAAAACAAAAATAAAACTAAAACAGACGCAGATAGCAAAACGCAAAAAAAAGGCAAAACGAACCATACTAACAAAGACACAAAGAGGTACAAACGGGAATGAAAGAAAAATGAAAAAAAAGAAGGGACAAAAAAGCGATAATCACGGGCGGGGGGGAAAGAAAATACCAAAGGCAGGCACTGGAGCATACAGACACGCAAAGTTGCCCAGATGGCACCATGCTAGTTACTTGGGTCCCAAAGAAAGGAGTGCATCATGACGATGATGGCCATAACCAGGCTTCAGTCTGTTGGGCAGACCGCCTCCCCTCCCCCCCCCCGCCATTCCCCCTCGTCCCCCTTTCGCCCCCCCCCTCTTCCCTGCCATTCTGCACACTCGCGTTGGCGTCAACGGCTGTAATCGTGGTTGCAGCTATTCTATGCCGTTCTGCCGATGCCTCCTTCTCATCTGTATGCCATTTCCGCATGAAGGCCTCCGCCCCTTCCTCGACCCGTTGGAACCATCTGCCGGCTTTCTGTGCTGCCTCGCGCCACCCTTCGAGCTTGATGCCGAACTCCTTGAGGTCCTCCTCAAGGTACCTCATCCAGTCCCACTCCTGTCCTCCGGAGTAACCCTTACCCCCAACCATCTCCCCAAACATCACCCTCCTCGGCAGACGCTCCTCTCCCATTCGTGTCACAAAGCCCGCAAACAAGAGCCTACGTCTGCGTACCGTCGTCTCAACGCTTTCAGATGTTGTCCTGAGAAGCGCGCTAGCATAGGATAGAATGTGGTCTTCGCGCTTTCGTTTTCGCCACCCGATGCATCGGAGGAGCATCTTGTGGTGGACCTCCCGTAGCCTACCGTAATCAGTCTTGCTCGGGCTCCAAGTAACGCAACCGTAGAGCAACGTTTCGATCACCTCGGCTCTCAGCATTCGCACCTTCAGGCGTAGGCGCACACCCGGGCGGTCATAAATTTCCATCTTATACCGTCCGAAGCATGCCCATGCCCTCTGGAGTCGACGCGTTACCTCGACACTTCTGCCCGTCCAATCTGCGCTGATAGCCCCGCCCAGATACACAAACTCGGTCGTTTGTTTGTACACTTGGCCGGCGGCGGTGACGGTGAACGGCACGTTCCCCCCATCTTTCGTTCGCAGACACATTATCTCCATCTTGGCCTTCGAGACCGTCAGGCCGAAAGCGGCACATGCAGACACGATCACCGTCATCATCCTCTCCAGGCCGTTGGGTGATCTCGATACTATGCCTGCATCGTCGGCATAGAGCATAGCCCACAGTGTCTGGGCCTCTTTATCATTCCCCTGTCCGTCGGCGTGCCCGACCCGTGCCTTCCCCCTCTTCTTTTTCTTCTTCTCCTGCTTTTGTTGGAGTTGCACCAAGCTGTCCGTGATGGCTTTATCAGCAGCGAACCGTTTCTCCGCCACACGCAGCACCGCTGTAAAAAACATGTTGAACAACAATGGCGCGAGCACACACCCTTGCCGTAGGCCCTGTTTCACGTCGAACATATCTGAGCACTCGCCGTCATCCAGCCGCACGCATGCTCGCATGCCGTCGTGGAATTGGCGGATAACGGTGAGCATTCTAGGTGGCACCCCAAAGCGAGCCAAGACAGCCCACAGGAGGGTTCGGTCGACGGAGTCGTAGGCTTTGGTGAGGTCGACAAAGCACATGAAGAGCGGAGTGTCCTTCTTCCTTGCCAATTCCTGCAAGCGTCGCACCACGAACATCATGTCGACCGTCGATCGTTCGGGCCTAAAGCCACACTGCTCCTCCGGCAGGATGCCTTCCCGTTCGCAATAGTCGCTGAGTCGGCGCGCGATGACTTTGAGGAGCACTTTGCCGGCATGCGCGACTAGGGAAATGCCACGATAGTTACCACACTCCGTCCTGTCTTTCTTCTTGTGCAGCACCTTAATCGTTGCATCCTTCCATTGCTGCGGCACGACCCCTCCCCTCCACACAGCGACGATAATCTCGTAGAAGCTTCCCAAGGTGTCCGAGTCTCCCTCGTCGGCCAGGACCTTCAGAACTTCAGCTGGGAGACCATCAGGCCCAACCGCCTTGCGGTTCGCCATCGCCCTGATCGCGTCTTCCACCTCGTATCTAGACTGGACGTCGTCCAGCGGACTGCACGAGGGCCAGACCTTGAGCTCATCGACGATAGTCGGATCGAGGGTATACCTCTGGCTAGCCTCCTAGTAATTGGACCAAGGGCGATCCGGGTACAAATATCCAGCATAATTCGGATTTCAGGCGTCGAAGTCACGTGGGTGGGTACACGGAGAAGAACAAACCAATAGTTTGGCAGAGCGACGGAGGAGGGGAGAAGGTGAAACCACGGGTCAAAGCGAGAGGGATGAAAATACACAAATATTTATATGGAAAAGCTGACGCTGTAAACAGGTAGTACCATCCTGAAACATTTTCGGAGAGCATTCTCGGGGCGCGGGAGGCCCGCCGGCGCCAAACGACCGTCACACGCGGAGAATTACTGCCCTCGTAGCCACGACCAACCGCGTGGAGTAGCTACTTGAGGGCAACTGTATGCGTTGTTGTTTATGGACGCCACAACAAATCCAGCTTGGCAGTCGCGAGGTTGTAGAGCGCCAGCAACACGGTTAGCCAAACAGGCTGTAGACAACGGAACATAGAGGTTATCCTGAGTAAGCCCAAATTTTCGTTCGCTGCCCGTAGTAGCCGCATATATCACCATTTATTTCAGAACGTTTTTTTTCCAGAAATTCGACATTCACTTACGAGTATTCAATTGTTGTGCGCTGGTCACTGGTTTGCCAAAGACATGAAACATTTATATATTGCCGGAAAGCTCTGGTTCAGACGGATCGAGTAATTGTGTCAGATTTGAATTTTCGTAGCTGTGTCGGACGAATTTGTTTTCCCGCCAAAAATGGGTTACGATTTCGGAGGTCGACAAAGTTGTCAGAATGATTTCATGGCACCGGTGTCGAAGTTTCTCGTCCAGAGGCAAATTCCTATGGATGCAGATTTAATTTTTATCTATTTTATGGTGAGATACAGGCGAAAACCCCGCTTTTTCTCGGCTCCAGCTGTGGAGGTTCTAGCGAAAGCCTGGCACGATGAATGTAGAGTCCTCGGATCCGGATGAATTTGACCTGGACCCGTGACACATTTGTTTCTTCTTTCGAAAAAAGTATGTGGGACGAGAAAAGTGTTTTCATTAATCTTCATGTTATACATTATGGCATGCATACTATCTTGTATGGACAGATGTATCCTTGTGGATATACTTCGTATACAATATCCTGGTACATATTTTTCCTACTTGTGTATACATACTTGTGTCTTCTCGCCAAATCAGGTGTGCATTGAACAGACAAATCGGAAAAATGGGAACGAAGCCTAAAATGAGAACCAAGCCGTATCTCCAGAACCATGTGGTGTATCAGAGAACCAAAATGATCCTGCGAAACCCCTTGGCCAGCCCTGTGAGAGGAGCTCGTCAGAACAGTCATGCTCCATCTCGTGCCTTCGGGTGGGCGCAAAAAGCGATATACGCTGGCTCTATTGTGATTTCTCTAGATGCTGGCTACCGCGGCGATGCCGAGGACTTCCAGCCTGAGCGACAGCTCATTCGAAGGCTGCTGTACAGCCCCACAGGACTGTCAACTGTTTTTCTTGGAGTTGTACACAATTGGTTTGCTTTCTAAAAAAAAACGTCCGTTCCCATTTTTTGTTTCGTTCCCATTTTTCCGTTTTGTCTGTTATTGGGCGTCGTCTCCAATTTGTTTTCGAGGCGGATCATTTTATTTTGTGTGTTCGATATTTCGGGGTAAATTCGGGATAATTTTTCTAGTTTGTTTTCGAAATGTGCCCATTGTACATGTACTGGTTTTTCAAGACCGGTTTTGGGTTACGTTGGACCGCGCGATTCTGGAGTACTTTGTTTCACGTACGTACGTGTCAATTGTCACACACAACGGGAAAGAAAAGACGGTAATCCCTTCGGAAAAAATATCCTGCCTGGACCATACGACGACAACAGCGTCGGCAACAACATGCGGCCCGGGGTGTGCACGGTGGAGTTGCGTTCAACTGCATTGTAGGGAGCCGCAATGCCCGCGTACAGCAATAATATACTCCTGAAATATGAGCAAGCCTTACACCCAATGTGAGCAAGCCTAACAATGTTATTGTAACTCCACTCTTCTTGTTTAAGCTCAAGGATAGGCAAGTATATAAGAGTCAGTATAACGTTCGCCAGGGAAAACATGTTCTTAGTCCAACCAGACCAGCCTCCCGCATGCATTGGGCCTTGCGTTCCTAATGAGTTACTTCTGAATTCCTGAGCCTATCTATGCGTACTGCTACGCATACCGATCTGTTCGTTGTTCTTGGTTGCTACACATGAGAGTCCCGAGGCTTCACTCACGCACAGCAAGACTCCCACTGATGGTCGCTTTGAAGGCGATACTACTACAAAAATGCACCACACTCAGCTGGAAGTGTCTTCTGGCATCATCACGTACTAAGTACTGTCCGGTAGTCTCTCAATTACAGTGTATCGTTAACACGGGTGAAACCGATAGCTATTATGGCACTTTATGCGGCCCACTAGCCGTGTGTCCACTAGCCTTGTGCCTACTACTGTGGTACACATTTTATTTAGCACGACCCACTATAAATAGCGCGGTACAACTGTCCACAACCCATGAAAGTCATCGTGGTTCCACAAATTAATTATAGGTCGGTGATCGACTGCCACGATAAGCGTCCCGGTGATCGATCAACCACGATGGCCTGCTACGGCACCACGACAGTGAGCAGTGTGCGCGTAGTCACGGCCTGGGTTTTTGTTAATACTTCCACCTCTGACGTCACTCATGTTTGGTTTTTCTGCCAGTGGTACACGTGCCCCCGGCACTACTACGTCGCGTACAGGGCTCATAATCCCCGCTTCTTATCCATTACTATTATTGCTATTACAGCTTGCCAGCTGGCGATTTACGTAACTCTTGCAGTTACGGAAAAATAACAAGAATGTTGTACATGAAAACATACGTATCATGGTATCAGCCGAGAATCCAAAACACAACGCAACCGCCCGTAGGGTTGCAAAAAACGTATTGGGACACGTTGTACCACAGGTAGACTAGGTTAACGGCAGGTGATAAGACGTATCGGAACTCTTCTCGGTGTCTCGGTGTGCACGCCACTCATGGAGGACACCGCTACTACTGCACGCTTCACACGCGCACGATACGAAGCCGGAGGCGCCTGATTTCCCGGCACTACAAAACCTGCAAACTGCGAGGAACTGATTCGCTAAGTCCCCGCGACAAGATGGCCACAACGAGTCGAACGAAACGGAAATAATTTTACACAGTGGCGTTGCCGTGCCACTCCTGGCCTTGCCCCTCTATGTGTCACGGACAGTGAGTACAATGTGACCCGTGCCCCTCTATGTGTCACGGTATGCCACCAAGTGTAAACTATGTGCGGAGCTTGCAATGCGTCGAAGCCTGCATTTAACGCCCACGTCTTAGGCCAGGGTCATGTCGCCTGCGTCTCCATTTTGAATGCGCTGTACTTCCGGACCAAATATATTTATGTAAAACTAGCTGGTAGTATTGATACTACTTCGTATACCGACGGGTACGCTCCACCGCAGTTAAACCTTGAACTACAAACAGAGTATTTACGGAATACGATGTCGTCACACACCTACAGCGGGGACGAAGACCATCGCAGAGGTTTCTCGTCTTGACGCAGAATGCGCAGCATTTGCGACTGGCTCGAAGAGGTTTCCGCTGCCGCTGCTGCTGCTGCTGCTGCTGCTGCCCCTGTTGTTGCTGCTCCTGTTGTTGCTGCCGTTCCTGCAGCTGCTGGTCCTGGGTGTGCTTCGAGCGCCGCTGCGACATGAGTTTATTGGCTCCTATGCCCGAACTTGGGACAACGAAAACAATCCAATATGCGTTCAGCAGGCCGCAAATCGGGCAGCGAAAGAAACCTCGGCTACCCAGTAAGCTTCCTGCCCAGCTCCGAGGCAATGGCGAAGCTGAAATGCGGGAAACGCCCGGTCTAGTATTGGGTGACCTCCACTCGGTCACTACAGTACCTTCGAAACCAGATATTCGGCTACATTCTTGCGAACTTATGTATATGTTCACGTGCAAGCGTAAGCCATACCCTGGTACAATTTATGGAGCGAGTTGAAGTTGCACGTACGAGCTATGTGGCTTGTGGGGGGCATGACATCGAAATGAATGTCGGACCACATCACGCCCCACAACGAGTGAAATACATCACTCACCAGGGAGTATGGCCGGCCACATAAAAGCAGGTCGTCAAAAGCCATTACACAGGTATCATACGCGCGTAGCATAGTTTATAACCAAATCTCCTCTCGATCGTCTCGCCGAACACGGAAAAGCGCGAGTCAGCAAAATTCGATGAAAATGTGCAGGTATGCGCGCTAGACAAAACGCAAGTGCCGGGGGGAAGAAGGGAATACGTCAGAACATTTGTGAGCACGACCTGCTCATGAAGAAGGTCGCTGAGGGTAAAACCCCGAACAAACTGAGATGGGCTCCCTAGCGATTGCTACCGAAACCAATGAAGCAACGAACAAGTAGCCATGTATCCGATGTATAGCGATTGGTGGTTAACACACATGATAGACACGCGCTACTGAGGACCAAGACACTTGTGATCCCAACAATCCTGGCTCCGTCTGCAGCTGCCTGGTGCAGTCCGTGAAGTACTGTACCCGATCTTGTCGGTGCTTCGGAGACATTGAGGCGTCCGTCTCGGCGATATTGCACTGTTTCTTTATACCACCGACATTGTGGTATCTTTACAACAGTAGATCAAGCTCGACGCTGTTGTGGGAAGGGGCAAGGTGGCTTTGACCGATGTTTTTCTGAAAAAGTTTGATAGTTGTGCCGGGCTCGTGCACCACTGATGTGCTGTTGCTGATCCGAATTTTTCGTAGGGCACGCGCTCCGCTATCCACAGGGGCAGTAGTCCCCCCCCCCCTTCAACTCGATGGTCATACGACTACGGCCATGGGTGAGATCGAGTACATATCTCCTATCGAGTGCACCCCCCCCCCCGCTCCAACTCACCGGATATCATAATGCCTGGTGTGTGGTATGCGGTGCATGGTGTGTACGTTGTGTAGCATGTGGTGTATGCGTCCCGTGTGATTGGGCCGGCTTGGCGTATTACGGATATGAGGACGCTCCCCACACTTTCGATGAAAGGAGTCCAAGACCCTTTTCCTGGGGGTTTATCTAAACAGGGCGCACGCAAAAACAGTATCTATATTAAGCACGTCCTGAGAGAGCCTTTGGATGTATGTTTGACTTTTTCATATGTATGCGCCGATAAGCAACGCACATTTCACGCGGTTTTTGCTATGATTGTGCAGATACTAGGGCGCAAGCACGGACGAGTCAACGAGTATTCTTTCTCAAGGAACGCCCATGGACAGGCGGAAGCAAAAGGAGTACGCCAAAACCGGGGGATACACAAAAACCGGGCCCTTCCGTTCGTTTTGGTTTCGTTGCACGTATGTACGTATGCGTCGACGTAAAATACACAGTTCACCCCAGCTTGGGAGGAACTTTGGTCCGATCGCGATGAGCCTGGCACCGGAGGAACCCTCCTCTAGGGAGTACTTCCTCGCGCTTGTTCTGTGTGGCAGCAGTCAAACGTTCGTTGACGGAGATCTAAAGTAGCGGTCGTTCATTTCAGGCAATATCGATGAAGCAAAACAAAACACTTCCGTGCCATATGCTCGTTCGTTCGGGCATAAATAATGCTATATAAACTACTTCTACAATGCATGCGGAGCTACGGGAATGGTTGTAGGAGCGCCGGTGGCTGGCCTTTCTAAATGCGGTTCTGGCATTTTGCACGGAAGAAGGGCCAGATGGACCAACTGACAAAATCATCGTTGCTCCCATCCTTCTAGTCCGTACGATCAATGTCCGCAACGTAATAAATCTCGTCCTTTCCTAGGCTTCCTACATTAATACCTGGTTTGATTTCGTTTGTAGCCGACTCATCACTTTTACCTCTGTCATGTTAGCGGCGACACGAGAAGCAGCCCGTTTGAAAGGCGCAGGTCCGTGTGAAACTGGGTCGAAAATGGGGGGAAGCTGCGAAACATGAAGAAGACGCTATATCGAAACATGATCCTCCCAGTGGGCGGGGCGGAGAAGAACAACGTCGCCGACCTCGTCTATAGTATACCTGGTATCTGGTATGCAGTAGAGCATACAATACACTTACATGCCGCTGGTCTGATCCTACCGAGATCTGAGATCTCCACACGACTCCGGGGGGCTATGAATCACCGAATGCAGGGTGAAAGGGAAGCGACGGCTCGGTCACGATAATCACCGTTGCTAGTGTAGGGGTCTGCTAACCCCTGGTGCCGGTCGACCCGGTCCATCGGTTTCATTTGAACCCGTCCAGAACAAGAAACGTGCCACTACGGAGGAGACAGGGCTTGCCATATGACACCAATCCTCACTTTTCTCAGGGAAGCTGTGGTAACGGCTAGGGCAGGTAGAATGCAGAATCTATCGATCGGTACTACTGCAGTCTAACTCTTGACGTGATTGTTACTGTCTCCCCACCAGCATCATTCCATACTCACTCTCGTCCGACGGTGCTTTGTGCGTGGCCTTGATGTGATAGTTACTGTCCCCTCACCAGCATCATCCCATAGTATGGTCCAACGGTGTGAGTGCGTGCGAAAACACCTTACAAAAGTGATGGCCACCGCTCCCAGTAGTAGTAGGAATATACTTCGAAGTACGTAGTTGCGTACGGTGCTTAAATGACGAGAGTTCCACGCGGTTTCACAGATAGATAGATATATACCGTATCGCAATGGCCTTCATGTTTCGCGATGTGCTGCAGGGCTCCTTGCGCGGGCGTACTGTGAGTCCACCACGTTGTTTCCCTTTTTCTATTCACGTACATGCGATTTACCACGTGATACCATGAAAGGGGAATTTCCTTCCATGACAGTAATTCCACTTCCATCGGAGGTTAATGTTTGCCTTCATGGAAATAAAAACACTTCCAAATACAAATTAACCCCCTACATGGAAATTATAGTCCTCCCAAATGCCCATGGGAGTATTTATAATTGACTGGAAACTGGTTCACTTCCACAGAACTACTTGGAAACGTCTACTATTACGGGGGACCAAAGTTAATAGGACCAAATAATGTTAGTAAAAATGGTTAAATATATAGGTGTTTATGTATACCATAGGTCCTATTAACTATGGTCCCCCGTAATAATACCGTTGGTTGTATTGAAATCTTCCACCAACTTCTACCATCTGAAGCATGCGCAACCACGCCCAGTGGAAGCTGGCATAAACTTCCACAAGAAGAGCCTACCGACAATCAATTCTTGCACCAGCTTTCATAGATTTAAATTATCTCCGTCGGAGTTGATTTACTTCCATCGGCGGACTTCTTTCTTCCAAGTTCGTTTTGCTTTCATCGAAGGATGTTGACTTCAACGGTTCCTGAGATCGGGGTGGCTGGTAGACCTCCGGCGTTTCCTGCCGAGGGCCATATGAATTTCTGCACCTTGTGGGTGGGAGCAGTGTGCCAAATGGGAAGGGTCCACTACGATGTGAAGGACCGAGAGGGAGCAGGGTATGAGGACATTTATTCATGGAGCATCCTATGGGGGGAGATGCTTTGAAAGCTTACACAAGTTCCATGGAAGGATATCCAACTTATATGGGGGAGGTGACTTTGCTTCCATGGATTTGAAAGCAAGTTCCATTGAAGTTGGTAGAAGAGCGTATCGTGGACCAGGTAATCTTTTAGTTACTCCCATTGCATTGGTGCCACCTTCCATGGAAGTTTTCCTGCGTCCATGGATGTAAATTGGACGTGAAATTACTTCCATCGGATGATTTTTACGTCCATCGTTGTAAAATTCACTTCCAATAAATCATCCATGGAAGTAAACTCAAAAACCCAAGCCTGTAGGAAATCGCGTAAACTGCAAGCAGACCGCAAGCTGGCGAGTGGTGTCATAGTTTGTTTTTCGGTTACGAATATACTATAGATATAGCGCCAGTCCGGGAAAAAGCGAAGAAATCTCGTATCAAACATGCGGCAGACAATCAAAGCTATCACGCACGCCTACCATATATATATATATAAAAACAAAATGTGTTGTACAGCACAGTATATATGTATGTAGTAGTTGCGAGTGGGTGCTGGGAAAACGACGGCTGGCTGGTATGACCAACTGGTAGTAATGTGCATCATGGTGCCAACAATTCATGCCCGCCGGTATATAATCGATCCCGTTGACTTACACCAGGGTGGAGCTACGGTAAACAATTTCAACGGGATACCATTTGCAGGACCCCCGGCATCATGAAACATCTCGTGTAGTAACGATATACTGCTGTATAGTACATGTATAGTTTAGTCGCCGACGTGTCGGCGAATGTTGGAGTCGTGCACCGTATACTAGTAGTATCGTCAGGGGCAAGCTTCGTACCGGTCGACTTACTTCCTACGGGCACGAGGTATGCAGAAATATGCCCAATATGTTCCAGATAGATGTGGATTATACATTGTGGAAATAGTTGGAAATCGAGCCTGCATGACATGTATGTATATTATCGTCTCGTCCACCCTATATATTAGTAGTACCATCCAGGGGAATCACCGGCCAGTAGTCAAACGCGAGAGGAAACATGGAAAGCGCGCGAACGGTTACTGCGCAGATTGCAAAGTTGAGTATAGGCTAGGCTAAGCCTCTGTGGGCTTCAGCCCCAAAAGCCCGAAACTGCATTTTTTCGGTTCTTCAGGGAATTAAAAAAAATACCATAAATATACGATTTGGAGCCTAATTTTCGGGGACAAGAAGACCTAATTTCCTCCACGGGAGCAATACTTCAGCCTCTTTACTCTGACCGCTCTGTATTAACGCCAATTATTGAGATGCAAACCCCGTATTTTCATGTGCACAGCAGGACCGTAACACTGCAACCAAGAACCTCGTATGTATTGCAATATCACTACGTACGGAGATATCTTGCTGGCCTCTGAGTAGCGCAGCAGCGGTGTTGTCACGACGAGCGACCATTGGGTCTGCTTCCGACCAGCAAACCTGTTTCCTTGTGATCTCGTCGATTTTTCCAAATCCAAGCACAAAAGCTGACAACTAGTTTTTTTTTTTTACCTTGGTAAAAAATATGGCAGATAATCCACCAGAGCGTTGAGTTTTTGAAAAGCCCAGCAACCTGGGGAAACCGAGCCCATGGAGGCTCAGCCGCGTATCGACCGATCGATTAAACTCACAGCTGACGTGCGTTTTTTTGTTTTTGGAAACTATACTGCTATGGTTCGTGTATTGCCCACGAAACAGCATATAAGTAGACTCAGCTTTTATGCCCACGATATTCTCCCACAAAACCGGAACCAAAGCACCTCTCTTCTTTCACGTCGTAGGTTAGCACGGCTGTACAAAGCGCCACCACGAGCAAAAAGTCCGATGTGCCACCGTCGAAGATCCGATCCTTTTCGCGGCGAAGGGAAACCCGATAGCGGCGACGGCCGGTTTTTCAGTTTCCTTATCAAAGCGGTTCACGGGCTACAAATATGGGGTAGTGATTAGTAGTGATGATGCTGGAGTACGACAGACCATTATTACGGATGCAACTTTGTTTGCTCAGCTGAAAGCCGACAGCCACGAATTACAACACATAACCAGATACCTGGGAGAAGAGAAGGAAGCCACAACAGAAAAGTACAAATAATCATACCTTGACGTTTTTTTGTTCAAAAAGGCATCGTACTACAGCAGTATGGAAGCCGGTTACGGCAATACGACTGCCACACGTGTTTAGATACGCACCTACAATAGTATGCACAAATCCGGCCTTCTGTTGTTCGTACGTGTGATGTAGAATTAGAATTTAAATTACGTAATTTAAGCCATATATATATCGGACATAATTAAGATACAGCATTATTACGTGTCTGACACGGTGTTTCACGTCGTGGGTTGACACCCGTTTCACGCGCGCTTGCGCCCGTCGCCATGTTGATTCGCGCCTATAGCCGCAGCGCGGTAGCTACTCTGTTGATTCTGCTCGATGTGTTAGTTCAATCCTCTGGGATATGGCGTCGCTAAATTCCCTAACGGGTGGTCGTAGGTATGCCGCATAATAATTGTCGAACCGAAACATGATACGCCGCGTTTAGTGTGCCTACCGTCACTGGTGCTACTGCTGATACTGGGCTACTGCAACAGGTCACGGGTACAAAGCGTGCTACCCTCGGCACTATGGCAATCAGCATTGACTAAAGATGCGGTTGTTCCTGTCCTACAGTAATAGAGTGAACAGCCCCGTGCTCTGACACTCGTATCATGCGCTCCCGTTCGTTGTACAATACGAGTGACCACGTTATTATGCCTAAATCCGGCGTCCCCAGTTGCTTGGATGGTGGTCTGCGTGCCTACTAAGATCAATATATTGGGTTAAGTCTCACCGAGTGCAACTCGTAATGACTTTTTCCTGCAATAAAAAATGATTACCGGAAAGCACGAAAGCGTTAATTAGCATAACCAAAGAAGATCGGCGAGCAGTGGGAATGCTGGACTCTATGCGCGACAAAAAATATGAAAGTACTCTCCGGGGGGGAGAAGGGAAGACACCTGTGGCCCCGACTTATTATGCAGAAGGAAACCGATGAGGGTAAAACCTCCTACGAGTCAAGCTGGAAAGGGAAAGTGATGATTCCACACAAAAAAAAAAAAATGGTAGCTGGGCTGCATCGTACCGCTATATCGTACAGCTAAAAGGTCTGTCTGATACATACATGTCAAGCCAGTACCGCGCTCTCGCTCTTATCATACCGGCGTAAAGCTGGGAGATACAGGAAGCGAAGATCGCGTCCGTCGTTTGTACCAGTTGATTGGTTGAATGGAGTTTCGGGTCTTGTGCGTTATATTGTTGATTTCGTACAAACCTACACGGAAGTACATGGAAGCTTCCATGTAAGGAGTGGAATATGCCATGACGAAAGTAGTCAACACGGCCACAGGATGTTTAAAACTTTTCCTGAAATAATGGAAGCTTTCGGGGGCAGCGGAACTCTCAGCTCCCAGAATTTCTAAAAGGTAGAAGCGCCCACTAGCACTTTGACGGAGTCTTCCGATATGCTGTATGTACTTATGACATCGACTCCTATTTACGCCCACCAACGACTGCTTACTAACTTTCATGTACTTTTCCCCTGGCGCCCATGAACTGCATTGTTATTTTTCACCGTGAAAGTAGATGTAAGATCCCATGGAAGTAGTTGAAGCTTCCACTGGAGTAGTAGGAGCCATGTAAGCAATGGGAACTTCTAGCCTTTTCGTATTCACTTCCGCTAGCTCCCACCAATTTCCATTGACTTCCACGAACTTCCATACAATCTGCATGTATGTGTTCGCATGAGCTCCCACGAGTACTTGAAAATCACACATGATGGAAGTTCCATGGAAGAAGTGCTGTACTCTTCTTCCGTGAGAATATATGGCAGCTTTCACGAATGGAGGAGGTCAAATTTCCACGGAATGTTCGATGGAAGCCACCACTGCTCGTTCCTATTTGAAGCCGTCTACATGGAGGTAGTGTCAAAGCTTTCATGAACAAGGCGGTGGGCCCTTTCATAGAATTCCATGGAATCTTCCATTTTCTTCCGTCAAGTCTCAATTACGAAACTACTTCCACTTTCAAAGAGTCTTCCACACAATCCCAACGAACACGATGACCGGGATATGCCCAAAACCGCAGTATTCCTTTCGTTGTTTTCATTTCATTGGAGGCTTTTCATTACGTGTGCATATAAATATTACCAGTATTTACTCGGATCGTCCAAAATCATTCCTGCCCCGCTCTACTCTATACAATAAGAGTATTATCAGCCCCTTTTGTTTCGTTTGGTATATGTGTTGGAAACCAGGGTCGGAGATATCGTAGATCTCGTAACACGCACGCGCGAAGAACACGTCACCGGTCCAGCAATACCACAATCTCGGGTCACGAGCGGTCTCACGTCATTGACGGTGCAGACCCGTCCTGGGGAAGATAGCTATAGGGAGATACGTAGTCCGCCGCAGACTCTGGGCACCAAACGGGCCCCCACCGAGTCAGTCTAGCACTTGCGTCTCCTTGCTAAATACCAACGAAGAATTCTGCTGGGCTTACGTCGGCCGTAACGACGGCTTCAAGGGACCCTCGCTCCGCGATCTCATCACGGCGACGTCTCCGTGACTTCTACCCTGCGACATATCAGCGACGACCTCGTTACGAACGACCAGCGCAGGTACTACATTTACATTGGTGACCACCATGTTTCTTGTTCTACGATGCCACGCTCCGGAGGTCGTTCGAAGAAGCAACGGACTAGGACACGTCTGGCGGCTGAGGCGGCCCCCGTTGGCGACGCACACGCAAACGTCTACAACGATCTAGCACCCGCCGACAAGGGCTTGCCGCACGAGAGCCCGACGCCGAGGAGCCCAGCCCCAGCTCCGACGAACCGGCCAGGAACAGCGCCGACGAAGAAGAGTCCGGCAACTCCAGCAACGAAGAGGAACAACCCGCCGAGGGGACCGCTCCAGCTCCAGTTTGGCTGAGGACGTGATGACGGGCCCGAGCCTCTTTCCCCCCGGCGACCCCGTTCGAGTGGAGACAGCAGCGTGCCTTTGACGCTGCATGCTGAACGGCACCACTCCGCCAGCCTGGGTTCTCCAGATGGCCATGCCTGCTAGCGCGGGCGTGGTGAACGGCGCTACAACTGCCCAGATGGGCGAGGTGCGAGGAGTCTCGGTATTGCCCAACCAGAATCTCGATGTAGCTTTCGCAGGGGCCGCAACCACACAGAATGACGTAGCCACCCCGATTCAGCAGTCGAGCAGTTCTGACAGTAGCAACCACTCCCCCCTTGACCTAGCTAGCCTGCCCTTGCAAACAGCATGTACATCCTCTGCTGTGTCCCCACCCGCTAACTCTCGCTCGCAGCAACCAGTACGTACGACCTCTGCTGTAGCCCCACTTGCCACCACCTTCGTGATGCAACGAGCACGTAAATCCTCGGCTGTAAGTGAAGAGACTACTATTAATAACAAGCAGTTAACTTCAAATTCGACTCAGCCCGTTGATCACGGAAAGCTTTCCTTAAAAAAGACAGACCTTCCGTCCTCAATGAAACTGGTCGGATCACCCTCGGAAGACGTACCCGAAATCATGGCACTCTTCCGCTCTCGCATCCGCTTACACTCACCTGACAGCACACCGGACGCAACTATCGACCACCACGCAGTCCCGTATCTCCCCCTTCTAGTCAGCGGTGAAGCAGCGACCACCATGCAGCAGCTGCAATGCGATACCTTAGAGTGACGAACCGGCATAGAACTGGCCGAAATAAACAGTGATGAGGCCGTGTTACAGCAGGGTACAGCTCTCAGACGCTAAAAAGGACCCGCGCTCGTTAGATCTCTGAGGCTGACTGACCTGCTGGTTGGGAGTTCGAGAAGTGCCTTCCTGCAGTAATGATCGGGTCACGAAAGTGAATCGATGCAATGCAGTAGTTTCAAGCAGCCAGAGTGAGCAATGGAACAGAAGCCACAGACACGATGACGGGTACCACGGGCAAGGCAGGGCCCAAGGGGCTGGGGATCGATAGGACAGGTATCACAGATCACTTGGCGTCGACTTTCATTCTTAACTTGGTGGTGTTTAGTAAACACCGGGTTGTTCCGTGACCTCGTTACTGGTTCTTTACACGGAACTGAAGGCGTTCCCACTCCGGGGTTCCTCCCTGCCCCTATAAGATCCACCCAGAGGATGCTATCCAAAGCTTGCCCTCTGCCTATCGCATAGACCCGACGCGTGACACTGATCAGGACAGTTGTCTCGCGCCGTATTATCCCTCCCACAGCGCTGGTCACGACAGTCACAACGCTATGAACCTCCTACCCTGGCGCCACTCGTTGTAACACCCCCCCCCTGCCCGACCCATGGCCATCGTCGGCACAAAGCGGGCATCCCAGAACCTGCCCGGCTACAGCGCGTGCGCTTTCCTCCTCGGTCGGCCCAACGTTTGTACCACTCCCCCAGCGGGCATTGCGATCATGAACCGCTGCAGAGCGTGCGCCTTCCATCTCCGCATCTCGCCGTCGGCTCGATGTTGCAGTTCCTCTCCTTTCCTCAGTGTCGCCTCCAAACGGTGGAGAGAAGGGCGGCGATCCTGACCTTCGTCCAGACGTTCTTCAGCATTCCTCTTCCGTCCATCGCCGTCGGCCCGATGTTGTAGCGCCTCTCCTTTCCATGGTATTGCCCTTCGACTGTGGTAAGAGCAGCGGACCTGACCTTCGTCCAGATGTTCTTCAGCATTCCTCCTCCGTCCATCGCCGTCGGCCTGATGTTGCAGCGCGTCTCCTTCCCGCGGTGCTGACCGTAGACGCTGTTGAGAAGAGCGTGGACCTGACCTTCGACCAGATGTTCTTCAGCATTCCTCCTCCGTCCATCGCCGTCGGCCCGGTTGCAGCGCCCCTTTTTCCCGTGGTGCTGGCCTTGGACGGTGTTGAAAAGAGCGGCGGACCTGACCTTCGTCCTGGTATTCTTCAGCTTTCCTCCGTTAATCGCCGTTGGCCTGATGTTGCAGCGCTTCTCCTTCCCGCGGTGCTGACCGTAGACGCTGTTGAGAAGGGCGCGGACCTGACCCCCGTACATTCTTCGCGACTTGTAACTCCCAGCGCCCCATCTGTAAACACGCTCGGAGCATGTACTCACCTGTGAAAAATATGTTTTCCTTCCTGCCTCACCTGCATCTGATGTGGGGGGCTCACCTGCATCTGAGGTGGGGGTCCCTCTCGAAGGCCTCCATCTGTATTTTGACACGAACCTCCCTGGTACACGTATACTGTTTCGGCCCCGGGATGGATTCCACTGTTAGCTACCATCGTCTTACCATACCACCTCACCGTCAACTGAAACTTCACGTAGTTCTGCCAGTCCATAGTCGTGGGGCTATACGTGACCACACTAATTCTTGACTGTTTAACCTGTGGTAACGGCCCACCGCTTGGTACGCCATTATACTGGCGTACTCTGGACTGTCGATATTGCAAGCCTTCGCATATCTTCGGCTGACGTTTCAACCTGCGCAGTGGATTGTGTCGACGCTGCCACGTTTCACTTACCTTCGCCAGACGTTTCTCAAAATAAAACCTTCCTTCAACAACAGTTTCTGCGTATATTAGCATTCATCTGCCACTCTGGAGTATGTCCGGATGTCTCTTAGTCTCATTGTACGGATTATCACGTTCTGACTTATTGATTATCTTCGATCGCGCGTAATACGGGGTTTATATGACATACGCCTACCTTTTGGCGATTATCTCAAACTTCTCTGCATTGAGAGTAGGTATTTCTTGCGAATGTGGAGGTGGTTTTATGTATGGGTTCGTCACTGACGAGCAGCAGGAAGTTTATGATGAGTCCTCTTTCTACTCCCTCCTCCTGATGTAGAGTATTACTTGGTATCCTTCGAGTGTTTCGACTTTCTGGAACTAGCCAAAGTTATATTTGGATTCCGAGTGACTAATCGTTCGACTTTCTACTCCCTCCTCCTGATGTAGAGTTCTACTTGGTATCCTTCGAGTGTTTCGACTTTCTGGCACAAGCCAAAGTTATTATCCGATTCCGAGTGACTACATCGTTTGAAGGTACTGGCGTTTACGCCACTTCGACTTACGGGCACTTCTAAATTGCTTCCAAGTATTGTATATGTTGAGATATTGAGCAAATGTGAGGGGCTCAGGAACTTCTGGTGCCCCCCTACTATGGGATGGCTCACTAGCCAGAGTAACTACTTTATTCCGAGAAAGTAAGTCGTTTGAAGGTACGGACGTTTACGCCACCCCCCCAGCACGACCGAGGAGGAAAGAGCTACGGAGTCGATTGTCGCTCTCTGGTCACGAGGTGGCCTGATGCCACGGGGTCGAGTGTTGGTATTGTTCAACACATGCGACGTGGGATCAACAGACATGGACGTGATGGGCAAGATTCATGCACTGCGTGTGAACGGGATGTGGTTTGACTTGTTTCTTTCTTCACTTTGGTGGGATGGACTAAATCCAAGGTAGCGCCACAGAGCACCCGTATCGACCACTACAGCCGATACGGGGTTTCCATGACCCAGACAATGGCCTCTCCCGCCGGCGACACTCCATTTTATTTCTACATCGGTATGACAGTGAGCCATCCTACGGCCTTATCGCTGGCTTACACGATGCACCCTCCATACGTCACGGGTCAAGTCAGTCGACGTACATCACAGAATACCCTGTCGCCCTCCTGGGCGACGTCTGGAGTCCGTAGCGCTGGAACACCACTTCTTCTTCTGCCCCGTCCGTTTCTTGTGGGAGGAGCTGCTGCGGATATCGGTTGAGCGACATTGTCGGCCACGGCCTCGGTGACCGTGGCGGGGGAAGAAGGCGCCGTGGTGTCGGCGCCGTGAAGAAGCGGCGGTGGCCGCGACGAGGGTGGAGCGGTCCGACCACGTTGCGAAGCGCCCTGGGACGGTGTGGACCGACCACTGGACGTCGACCAGGGCGTGGGCCGCTGAGTTCGCTCGGGCGACGCGGGCGCTGTGTCGATATGGCGGAACACCAAGCAGAGGGTTGCCCCCGGGAAGGACTCGAAGGTGTCCAGTAGCGCTTGGGCGGCCAGCCGAATGTCAGCTGTGCTAGTGGCGCCGAGGTCGAGGTGTTGGGGCGAGGTTAGGTCATCTAGGCGGACGCCCATGAACGAGGAGTCGGCGGGGCGGCACGTGTAAGCCGGGCGGAGGACATCGCGAGGGGACCGGGGCGAGGGGGAAGATAATTCCCGGTCGGTGAAAGACGGCGAAGGACCCCGACGAGGGCAACAGCCCTGCTGCCCGGGCCGGCGCCGGCTGGCCGCGAGGGACGGGGCCGATCTCTCGGCCGCCTCGAATGCCCGGTCCGAAGACTCGGTAGAGGAGAGAGCTTGAGCCAAGTTTCGGTCGGCGGCCGCCAGCTGCTGTCTGAGTTTCTTCTGGGTCGCCTTCAAAGACGTCATCTTCGCCCTGCTCTTGTCGCGGCGGGACGTCGCCGCGACGATGGTCTCGCGAAAGGCGTCATCCTTCAGGCGTTGCTGGAGCAGCCGTGCTTCCGCGTCCATCGCGTGGATGGTTTGAACAGTCAAGGGGGCCTTCATGATCATGTCGCCCCTTGTTGTCGGGGGTAACGCCGCCCATTGAGCGGGCGTCAACACTGCCGAGTACACGGCATGGACACGGCCGACTAGCGTCTCGACCGTGGCGTTGATGGTCTGCTCAGCAGGACCAGCAGCAGTCAGGAAGGTCTGGTCGTCGGAGTGGCCGGCAGGCTCCGCCGGCACATTGTCACCGGACCCGTCGTAGTCGACTTCGGTATCCATGGGGTGAGGCAGGGGTATAGCCAAATTGGAATAGATGTCTGGAGGGTCGACGAGAGGAAGGACGGGCGCAGCCGCCGGCACGGGGGGGGGGGGGGGGTACGGGGTACGGGGGCATAATCAGTGGTTGGTGACGAGGTTGCGTCGTGACGGAGTGTGTCGGGGAAGCTGTCCCTGAATGGGGGAACCTCACCAGCCTATGATCAAGTGAGAATGCACCAGTTGGGCGTCATGCACTAATAGTAAGTGAAGCAGCGTTCGGTTCAGGGTTGTCCTGAAGCGGGTTCGACATTAGGCCGTGCAGCTGACGGCGAGCGTGCGCTCGAGCAGCACGCCGGATACTACGCACGTCGCGCTGCCTGAAGGCGGCCGAACATTCTACCGATGATTGTTTATCAGCTACAAATATAGTACTGCAGCGTGAGGGAGCGTTCTCCTAGGTCAGGGGGCGGATCGAAAGCGGAAGGAGGATTTCGTCTGCGTCACTATTAGTAGTGCTTGAACGGTTGCGAGTGGGAGCGAGACGTACAGCTGTTGTAAGACCAGAAGTAGTACGTGCGGCCGGTACTGCTGCTGTACTATCAGAAAGCGTTCGCGGGTACGGTGCTGCTCTTCCAATAGGAGAGGTGGGTGTGCCTTGTAGGCAGGCCACCTGAGCGACCAGGTTGTGAAACCATTCCCGAGGCTCGTCTCGAGGAAGGCCCACTGCCACCACGGCCGTTGCCAGGGGCTGTGATTGCTGATCACTAGGTCCGGGTCAAAGTGGCCGGTTGCCCCGAGTTTGCTCGTACCGCACAGGGGGTCTTGGGGAGCAGACAGGGTTCCGAGGAACCAAGGCGTCCGATGCGGCAGCAGCAGTAGCGTCACCGGTCAAGAACCCGAAGGCCGACACGGCCAGAGGCAACTACTCTGAGTCGCGGTGGTAGCGTCGGCAGTCAGGGGCCCGAAGGCTGACTTAGGCGAGACGCTAAGGTGCTCTCGAGGGAGCGGGGTATCCGTACTGACAAACTCTTGGTTTGAGAGGGCGTGGCGGGCAGGCCCGAATGAAAGTTCGCTGTTTTCACGCGAAAATTCAGAAGGCAGCCGAAGGCAGCCGAAGGCAGTCGAAGGTCATCGATCACGCGTGGCCGTGCAATCGATGCCGTCAGGTGGACACCGGGAGTTGGAGCTGCAACAGCGGGAAGGTCTGACTGTGGTGTCGGGGTAGCGTCAAGCGTGCGAGCTGCAGTAGGCTCACACGAGAGTAAGACCAGGACGTCGGGCGAGCGTACAGCTGGTATCGACGGTGAACGAGTGCCCAGGCTACGCGAGCGGGTGTGGGTGCTCGTTCGCAAAGCTACCAGACCCGAGAGAGACGAACGTTGCAACAAACAATCGTCGAGAGACAAACCCACACCAATATGAAGGTTTGAGGCTATGTCACAACACGGGGCTGGGGAAGCTACAGCAGCACACGAGGCTGGGGAAGCTACAGCAGCGCACGAGGCCGGGGAATCTACAGGAGCAGCGTGAACGCTAGAGGGGGGGGTCACGCTGAGGTCGAGCAAGCCAGGGGCGGAGTGGGGGTCCAGACAAGCGGTAGTGTGCAGGTGGGAGTTTCGACACATGTCACAAATTTGATCCAAATACACGAGCAGGTCTGGCACTATTCTCAAGTCTGCAGACAGGCAAAGTGCTGCAGTTGTCGCTACCATCGAGGCCAGTGCCCTCAGGGGCTGGGACCTCGACCGCGTCTACAAAATACTCGTCGGTGGGTGAGAAGGTACCCGCACCGGTGGAAAACTCTCAGAACGATTCATGCAAAGCAGAGTGCAAAACAATTAGGGACAAGGGGAAGAAAAAAGAAAAAGAGAGAGCAACCAGAAACACTCGCCGCTTTGGCTCGTGAAAGAGAGCACGTACACGCGATCAAAGTCTACATGTCTACGACGACGCCATGTCTGATAGTATCCGAACTATAGGGGGTATACATAGCTGACAACCGGAATCACAAAAGGGCTAGCATGGGGCTGGAGCGACAACTGTAATGCAGGTCGGCCTAGACGTGTGTACTTACTCACAGAGACTGATGTCTTATCGTGATGATTCCACTTTCCTGGCTCTCAGAGAGTTCTGAGAACAGGAGGGTTTTACAAAAATTATTTGCGTGGCGCGTTCCATCAGAAACACGCCTCCTCGACAACAAAGGGAAACGAAATCATGAATACCATGACAACTGCTGGTGGCTGCTATACGATGCCGGTGAGACGTCCTTTTTGCTTCCATCCTAATTTTCTATTACCATCGCCTTCTTTCTCGTGCTCCCTCCCTCCCGACTAATATTAAT